>OY740778.1:31443958-31915075 GCA_963513935.1 Aphrophora alni
TATATAATTAATGTATGCTAAATGATTTGTTTTGAGGTTAAAACATCATTAACAATATATTATAACTTTGATAACATTCCTTTTTGTCTTTTGTTCTCGAGATAAACTACATAGGCCTATAGAAAACTAAATGTATGTACTTGATTATGGTATCTAGAGTAGGAATTTCGGGATAAATAAATGTAATTCAAACTTTATCACATTTGTCCAGAACGAAGTTCTGACAACCAGGAACTATATTTAAATAGGGCCTAGACATACTTCACTTGCGTCATAAAAGCATTTTCAGTGTAAATCGTTTTTGATTGAAATCGAGCTTTTTAATGACAACAGTCAAGGTTCATTTGTGGTTTTCCAAATTAATACCTGAACCGTAATGTGTTTTTGTTTTTTACTTTTGATTTTTCAAATGGGTTTGGATCTCATTAATCTTCATATTTCACTGAAATTTTAACATTCCTGTAGAGCTGATTATAAGGAATGTTGTTTAGTCCATAGCTTGTGGACTTAAATGTAATAGCTTATAATTATTAGGTCAATAGGCCAACTTACAGATTCATGTCTGTTCATCATTCTAATATAATAACTATTTATCAGGTAAAGGAAAGGATAGAGAGGATATTTGTTGTACCTTTGAATAAAGACCATTCAATTAAATTCACTGAATAAAAACTGAAAAAAAAAGTGCACTACAAAGTAAAAAAATATCTTACAGTGTATCAGGCAACTTGCGTCTAGCTTCCTCGGCATTAGTTGATGAATCCCTTTAGGGAAGGGGGTAGACATGGTGTCACAAATAAATTAATTCAATAAGGGTAAACCCCCCCCCTCAAATAATTATACAATGGCAATTGCTGTATAAATAAGTATTATAATATAGTTGGACATTAAAGTATACGAATATCCTGCCCACTGAAAAACTTTTTATTTTCCCAAAAAATGAAGTTGAAGAGAAAGATAACATCCTGAGAGAGTGGCACTATAAACATCAGATCACAGTGACACGTGACAAGAAAAGTAAAGAAAAACCACTTGGATACCAACTCCTTAATTCGTGGCCATTGGAAAGAAAACAATAACTCTATGGGAAAAGAGCTGCAGGATGTAACTCATGTTTATTCAGCAATTGGGGGTAGACAAAGTTTAATAACCACCCGCAAAAATGTACCTTCGTTGGTATGAATGCGTACGACACACTCTATACTATCTGTTAGAGATAGAACTTCTTCCACTACACCTAATGTCCATTGCAGTAGAGGAACACTTGCATCTTTCAGTAAAACAACATCTTCTGCCTTACAGTTGACATTAGACCTTGTCAATTTTTGATGTTGTTGCAGAATGTTTATTCAACCTGGAGCGTAAAAGCATTATATCTAGAGTATGATGATGGCCTGGAAAGGTTTTTATTTCCTCTCCTGTAGAGAAAATGTTCAGGAGTAAGAGCATCTAAACTCTTCATTAATATGCCAGAACGGTTGAGAATTCTATATAGATTCTACCTATTAGAGATTGTTGACAATTTTTTTAAACTTAAAGATTGAAGTCCAATATTAGTTTTAAGTGGAATTTAGCTGACTTAATTCATGCTTCTCATGTGTGTTCAAAGTGTGGGTTAGAGGGAGCATTGAAGTCCCACTGAATTCCACGTTAATATTGCTGAGTATTTGAATGTCGTTTTATTACTTCATTAAGAAAGTTTAAAATTAATTTAAACACATAGTAGCACTGAAAAAAAATATAACACAGTCGCTATAGATATGCTGACAACAGCCTTTTGGTGATACAAAACGGGAGAAAGCATCAGTGGTTAGTGAAGTTATACATTCAGGGTGAACTGCTTTGGTTGTATACAAACAAAGATATACTTTGACTGCTTGCGGGTTTTTTTTTTTTTTTTTTTTTTTGAGTGATCTGATTTCATTAAGAAAGGTCCACCAAAATCAACACCACAGTGTAAAAATGCTCTAGGAGTGACTTTAGGAGCTGCTAGATCAGTCATATGTTGAAATGACTGACTGAAATCTTACACAACATACACATTTAGATAATTACTGGTGGATAACTATTCTTGCCCTTAGGATACAAAATTGCCATGTTAAAATAGAATATAAAGCTCAAGGGCCTAAATAAAGGTATCTAAAATGGAATTAAATTAGATTTGTAAGTAGATGCTGAGTGGCGTAACCTACTGCCTACCTTGAATTATAGGTTCTTTAGTATTTTCGAAATAAAATGGTCTGGTATTTGCCATAGCAAAATATACAGACAGTTTTGAATAGATCCAAGTCAATACACACAAAGCACATTTTACAAATAACCACAGTCAAACAAACTTACGCCTCCGAAAATGAAACAACATCACAACAATATATTGGCTGTAAGTTAGCTCCCAACAAAAGATCAATAGTACCGGGTTTGATACATCCTGGATTGGGGAGTTGTAGATCAGAATAATGATTAACTAATCTACAATCTACTGAAGTTGTTGGCATTTTTGAGGTAATTTTATTAAGAATTAAAGTGGAGAATTGGAACTGAGGTAGCGGTTTATAGTAACGACAAAGTATAGTAGTTGTAATAGCATTACTATCGTCACCAATAGTACTGTAGTCTAGTTATTGGATGGAAGAATGAAGACACGGTTAATTAAGTGACTGAAACCCAGTTTGCTTGTGAACCTTGATCAATAAGGATGTGATATTTCCCATATAAAGTAAAGACATCCTTAATAGCATGAAAGTACAATAACCTGGCAAGGTGCATGAAGTATAATACCCGTCTGACGAGTCACGTCAGATATACTAGGATTTACAGTTTGTCAGTTAGTCACAGAAGTCTTAGGTGTGATGAGCGTATGCTACTTACCTTGGGAAATATGGCAACGACTAATAAATTTGTGTGAGTTAGCAGGCTCTATTTTTATGAAGTCAGTCCCCGTTTTAAAGATAATAGTTGTCTTCTGACAAACTTTGAATAGTGAAATATATTGTGAGTTTGAACAACAAGAACATTTACACTCAAATGATTTATTGAACGTTAAAAATGTGCGTAGACTTTGTGTCATAGGGATTTTGTTCAATACGAAATGATATAGGAACGTCTTAATGGTTGAAATGTTTGTAACAACTGTAGTTGATTCTAGTGCCCTACAGTGACTATCCAGTTACATCTAGAGAAAGAAACTGTTTGTTTATAATTCTTGTTTAAGTATCCAGTTTGTTTAACATGATGTGTACTAGAAGGTTCCTTTAATTCTAAATTCTTAAGTACATTTAAGTTTATCAGTAAAATTGTCAAGCAATGATCAAATATTAAGAAAGAAACCATTTTAAATTATTTTAAGTCGAATGATATCTTCAACGTATGTGCTAGCTAGAGGCACTGTTTTGGTGTAGTTTACAGCTGCCATTGGTAAGCTTTGAAGTAAATATTAACGGGAGGATTTTAAGTAATTAAATTTGTCCACATCAGATAAATCATTATTTTGATGTACTAAACTCATGTAGAAGTTGTAAAAGATAGGCCATTAGCGCAAATTTCAATTCTAATAGCCTACGGGAGATTAATTTTCGGTAAATGGAGTTTCAAATTCTCTGAGTTTGGTATACTTAGTCGAATTGTTACCCTTAAGAGTAAAAAAAAAAAGGCCGTAACGATTTCAAAAGGCCGCCATTTTGAAAATGTATAAGATAACGTTTTGATTCTTGAAATACTGGTAAAGCTTAGGGTAAAAAATGTGTAAACAAATTTCGAATAGAAAATTTAAATTTTTTTAAAGTTATCATTATTGTTTGAAAAAAGACAAAATGACGTATAACATGGCGTTTTCGGACATATGTTTATAGGAACTCTTTTCTTTATCTTGATATCCTGAGTTAAGACACATATTGGCATGAGCAAAACAGGTTTAGGCATTTTTTAAATATATAAATACTAATAATTACAAAAACCTCTTCTATTGTTTGAGAAAGTTTGTGCAATGTTTTTGGATAGGCTCTGTATGATTGTTTCAAAAGGTAAGTGCCAAGTAATTGAGAATCTTACTGTGCACATAGTATTTTTTTTTTATTCCAGTGACTTACCACAGCCTACAATACAATTCTACTGGACAACTGCCAATTATATATATATATATATATATATATATATATATATATATATATAAACCAGTCAGTGTTTATCATGATGTTCCACTACATCCTCTATGACATGTAGCGTTGACCCAGCAGAGCACAAGGTCGTGGATGCACTACGAATGCCACAAAACTGGTTTTATACTATAACAGCCTCTCATTAGTGTACAGTCAAATTAGACAACACGTCTAGGTTATAAATTTTCCGACAAAAGTTTGTTTCTTGAGACTTTAAACAATAGAATTTGTATTAATTTACCGTTTTTTAACTGATAGTGACACATTTGGTTTAGGATTAAGACCTTAACTGTCATCAATTTTCCCTTTTTAAACTGATAGTGTCACAACTTCAATACTTTAGGATTAAGACCTTAACTGTCACACCAATTTTCCCTTTTAAAACTGAGTGTCATAATTGAAATATTTTTTAATTAAGACCTTAACTTTTCTATCAATTTCCCTTTTATAAACAGATAGTGTCACAACAGCAATACTTTAGGATTAAGACCTCAACCGTCTTCAACTTTCCCTTTTTTAACAGATAGTGTCACAACAGCAATACTTTAGGATTAAGACCTCAACTGTCTTCAACTTTCCATTTTTTAACTGATAGTGTCATAACAGCAATACTTTAGGATTAAGACCTTAACTGTCATCAATTATCCCTTTTAAACTGATAGTGTCACAACAGCAATACTTTAGGTTTAGGACCTCAACTGTCTTCAACTTTCCCTTTTTTAACAGATAGTGTCACAACAGCAATACTTTAGGATTAAGACCTTAACTGTCATCAATTATCACTTTTTAAACTGATAGTGTCACAAATTCAATACTTTAGGATTAAGACCTTAACTGTCATCAATTTCCCCTTTATAAACAGATAGTGTCACAACAGCAATACTTTAGGATTAAGACCTCAACTGTCTTCAACTTTCCCTTTTTTAACAGATAGTGTCACAACAGCAATACTTTAGGATTAAGACCTTAACTGTCATCAATTTCCCCTTTATAAACAGATAGTGTCACAACAGCAATACTTTAGGATTAAGACCTCAACTGTCTAAACTTTCCCTTTTCAGATAGTGTCACAACAGCAATATTATAGGATTAAGACCTTAACTGTCATCAATTATCCCTTTTTAAACTGATAGTGTCACAAATTCAATACTTTAGGATTAAGACCTTAACTGTCATCAATTTCTTGGGATTAAGACCTTAACTGTCATCAATTATCCTTTTTTAAACTGATAGTGTCACAACAGCAATACTTTAGGATTAAGACCTTAACTGTCATCAATTATCCCTTTTTAAACTGATAATGTCACAACAGCAATACTTTAGGATTAAGACCTTAACTGTCATCAATTTTCCCTTTTTAAAATGATAGTGTCATAATTGAAATACTTTTTGATTAAGACCTTAACTGTCATCAATTTTCCCTTTTTAAACTGAGAGTGTCACAACTTCAATACTTTAGGATTAAGACCTTAACTGTCATCAATTTTCCCTTTTTAAAATGATAGTGTCATAATTGAAATATTTTTTGATTAAGACCTTAACTTTTCTATCAATTTTCCCTTTTTAAACGGATAGTGTCACAAATTCAATACTTTAGGATTAAGACCTTAACTGTCATCAATTTTCCCTTTTTAAACTGATAGTGTCATAATTGAAATGTTTTTTATTAAGACCTTAACTTTTCTATCAATTTTCCCTTTTTAAACAGATAGTGTCACAAGTGCAATACTTTAGGATTAAGACCTTAACTGTCATCAATGTTCGCTTTTTAAACCGATAGTGTCACAATTACAATATTTTTTTAATAAATTAAGACCTTCTTATTAACTTGCTATTACAATGGTGCCAAGACATTACACAACGTTTTCATTCACCCATCACCAAACTATTTGTCACAAAAAAATACCAGTTTCAGTTGTCCAGTTAATTGTGAAAACGAACCATGGACTCCGTCATTTATTATCTATTTATATATTAAAATTTTACCTAAATTTGCATGGTTGATGAACTCATAAATCGTATTTGATTAAAATCAAGGTTTTAATGACGGTGATCAAGGTTCTATTTTGTTTCCTGGCAATTATTCCTGAACTGAAATATTTTTGCATTTAGTCAATAATTTTCATATTTCACTCAAATTTAACAAAATCTGTAGAACCAATTTCGAAAAATTATGACTTTTATAACAGCTACATGGTGAAATTTTTGGTATTTTATCGATAACTCGCGACCCGAAATTTTCAATAAGTTGATGACCAAAACGTTTTATGTTGATCCTTAGACGTGACACTTGAGCAAAATTTGTCAAAAATCGTTAGAGCCAATTTTTAGAAAATAGTATTTTTGTCGTATAGCAGCTATCTCAAATTTTGAATTATATGAAAGAGGAAGAAAAAAAGAAAAAGGAAAAAAATGGTTCCTGGTATGGTCAAATTTTTCACACATGTATATAAAATTTGATTAAAATCGGTTCATGTATTTGGCTTGTAGAGATTTCCACTTATGATAGATAGACATCATTTCAATAAAAGGGTCAAGCGTCTGTTAAAATTACACAACTTATGGTCCATAGCCACATAGCGCTATAAAGTCTGTCTTTTAAGCAGCCTAGCTCCAACATACGTATTTATTTCTTCATCAAATAAACATACATATTCGTAATCTAAACAACTAGTTTTATTTGATACCCCATACATAATATTTCCAAAAATAAGATGTTTCAACTCCATAGTTATTGCTCTTTAACTAGCTAAGGTGTTTTTTTTTTTTTTTTTTTTTATTAAAGCTATATTTTTCCTATATGTGGGACAATATATATATATATATATATATATATATATATATATATGTGTGTGTGTGTATGCATAGTTTGAAATATGTAGGATTTATAGTCTTGTCTGTGTAGACGGGTTGTGACTTCAGACAGACACGCACGTGAAATTATAAGAGAAATAAAATCCATCTTTCAAATACAAAAAACTATAATATATGATTTCGCACTGCAATTTAATTTCAAATCCAAAAAATAATTTGTAAGTTACGAGTGTCCTAGTTAGAGTGAGGGGGGGGGATATGATATCTAACACTTTAAATTTGGCTTAGGAAAAACATATAAATTTTTTCGTCAAATAAACAAACATATTCGTAATTGGAATAATTTCTAGTTTTATTTCATACCCCAAACGTATTTCCAAAACAATTCAACTCGAAAGTTTTTGGCCCTTCACTACCCCAAGGTCATTTCTTTTTTTTTTTGTTACCGCTATAAATTTCCCATATGTGGGGAAATATAAATCCAAAGTTTAAAATATATAAAATTTATCGTCTTGTCTGTGTAGACTGGTTGTGACTTACAGACAGATTACAAGTGTGACATTATAAGGGTCCTTAATTTTACTACGGACTCACTTTTTAGATCTCAAGAGACCTCAAAACGACATGAATTTCTCTATACGATGTATATTTAAGAATGTAAATTAATTACGGAGCAATGTTAGGTAGAGGGAGAAAAGCTCGGCTGGTGGAAAAAATATTTGAATAGATTTTTTTGCATAATAACCTTCATTGGGGCTCCCTTTACGAGAAACAGCAGGTTGCCAGGTGACGACCTGGTTAAAATTTGTTTAAACACTTTTTTTAATAAATTGTAAAATGTAATTTTTTGCCTCGGAATAATTTTTTAGATTGTTTGTACTATTCTGAACAAAAAAAAAGGTCTCTTGTAATTTTTTCCTGATAGTTTTCGAGATAAAAATGCAAAAAACGGATATATCTTCAACGTTCAATAACCATTTTAAAAACCATAAACTTGGAGGTTGGCAAAGTTCTTAAGTAATCTTTCAACATCCCTTAATAATATCCTGAAGAGTTATGTAGCATTTTTTTCTTATGTTTAGTTTCACTAGGTTCTAATGAAAAAGCCATGATGTTAGCAACAAAGAATGCAACGAAACTAAATAAATAAGCCTGACATACTCCGCGCAAACATGAACACGTTATGACTAGTTTCACTGCATGTTACAGTTCACTCTATTAAAACTAATAAGCGATACGTATTAAAAATGATATCTCAAAGATCAGAGCTTTCTTAGAGAATTACCAAATACATAGCATATGATCGGCAAGGCCATATACAGTGCGTCGCCCGGGCTCGAGAGGAGAAAGTACTTGCACAATCGCAATATAGCGCAATTACAAAATCGAAAAAACTAAGGCTTAAGAATTTTGAAAAAAACGCCAAAACACTCTTCGTGATATTATTTAGGGATGTTCAAAAATTACTTTAAGAACTTTGGCAACCTCCAAATCAATGGTTTTTACCATGGTTTTTGAGCATTGAAGATGGCCTTTTTTGCATTTTTCGGACCATAAATATTTTTTCTCGAAAACTATCAACTTTAGCAAAAAATTACAAGAGACCTTTTTTGTTTAGAATGGTCCAGAAAATTTAACACAATATTATTCAGGAGCAAAAAAATTAAATTTCTTAATTTGTTTAGAAAATATTTATTTATAGAAATTGTAACCAGGTCGTCACATGGCAACCTGTTGTTTCGTGTAAAGGGAACCCCAACAAAGTTTATTATGCAAAAAAAATCCATTCAAATATTTATTCCACTCAGCCGAGCTTTCCGCCTCCTCTAATAATAAAGGTGCCTCGGTAAGGTCTCCAGGTGCTAATAATAAAACCAGGATTTCCTTGTCTTTTCTTCTTCTCAATACCGACGTGATCAAAGATAAATATAAAATGTGCAAGTCAACAGTTGTAACAACTTCAGCAACAAAGTGATACAAGACCTTGTTCAGACAAATTACAATAATTACCCACTCACTGTTGCGTGTCGTTTTAACGGTGATGACCCCAAAATAACTTATTCAGTCCTTAATGATAGACGCAAGAATAATGATAATGGTAGCATTGAGACCGAAGGCGTTCATTTTGTATTTTTCAAATTACAGTTTTATGAAACCTAATTTACTTTTCACGTGTGGTTTGATAAAGTCGGTCAGTAACCTTTATAGTTTCGATGAAGGCCATTAAATTGATCTGACAGTGAGAGATAAGTTCTTAGAATTATGAATGATAGAAACCATAACTTTCCCCTCATAATACAGCAAGTGCGGGTGTGGTAATCCCGAGGTATTGTAACTGGATCTACACCTTTATAGTTTCGGTGAAGGTCATTAAGTTGATTTGAAAGTGAGAGTTAAGTTCTTAGAATGATTTATAGAAACCATAACTTTCCCCTCAGGGTACAGTGAGTGCGGGTGTGGCAATCCCGAGGTTTGTAACTGGATCTACACCTTTATAGTTTCGGTGAAGGTCATTAAGTTGATCTAACAGTGAGAGTTAAGTTCTTAGAATGATTCATAGAAACCATAACTTTCCCCTCAGGGTACAGCGGGTGCGGGTGTGGCAATCCCGAGGTTTGTAACTGGATCTACACCTTTAGTTTCGGTGAAGGCCATTAAGTTGATCTGACAGTGAGAGTTAAGTTCTTATAATTATGAATGATAGAAACCATAACTTTCCCCTCAGGGTACAGCGAGTGTGAGTGTGGCAATCCCGAAGTTTGTAACTGGATCTACACCTTTATAGTTTCAGTGAAGACCATTAAGTTGATCTGACAGTGAGAGTTAAGTTCTTAGAATTATGAATGATAGAAACCATAACTTTCCCCTCAGGGTACAGCGGGTGCGGGTGTGGCAATCCCGAGGTATTGTAACTGGATCCACACCTTTATAGTTTCGGTGAAGGTCATTAAGTTGATCTAACAGTGAGAGTTAAGTTCTTAGAATGATTCATAGAAACCATAACTTTCCCCTCAGGGTACAGCGGGTGCGGGTGTGGCAATCCCGAGGTTTGAAACTGGATCTACACCTTTATAGTTTCGGTGAAGGCCATTAAGTTGATCTGACAGTGAGAGTTAAGTTCTTAGAATTATGAATGATAGAAACCATAACTTTCCCCTCAGGGTACAGTGAGTGCGGGTGTGGCAATCCCGAGGTTTGTAACTGGATCTACACCTTTATAGTTTCGGTGAAGGCCATTAAGTTGATCTGACAGTGAGAGTTAAGTGCTTATAATTATGATTGATAGAAACCATAACTTTCCCCTCAGGCTACAGCAAATGCCGATGTAGAATTTTTATATTCAGTCTTATAACTTTTTGTATAGAATGAGAATACACTATAAATTATAAGGATTCCATAAGAGATATTTAAGTTGGCCGCCATATTGGTAAATGTAGCATTTTTTAAAGTTTGTGATACGGTTTTTAAATTCCATGGAAAAGTAATGAAGGTTCCAACATTTAAAGTTTTTCGACAGATCAATAGTTTACGTAATACCAATGGTGGCAAACATAAAATGATCAGCCTGTGTATTTCTTCCCAATACTATGTTGACTAATAAATCACAATTAATAATTCAGGTTTTCTTACAAACTGATTAAGATAGTACTTTCTGTCTTGAAGCTATTCAGTAACTGCTGGTACCTCTTTAAATTTGATTAATGAGTCAGAAAATGGGAGTTCTTTCCTTTGCATAGAAGTGTATTTTTATAGTATTAACACTATTGGATGTTTAATTATAGTATCTTATACTATTTGACAATATTTGTAACTGAAGTGATGATTTATAGATATGATTACAGTATTATTATTTTGAAACGTAGTTCCATGATAATTCTCAATACTTGCGATTCTGGGCACAGGATTGGATCACTGATTTTCACCTGTCACTAAAATTAGAACCCGAATACAAATGTTTACTTTTAATTAACCACACAAATGCCAGTCATCTATTTTTAGACGATCAGTAGGTTTTAAAATTAAGACCACCGAATAAAGATTTTTACTGGACAAAATCCTCCAGACACGAAATTTGGTGGAAAGTCAGGTTTTGGAGTTACTTCAATGGGGAAAAAATTTGTACACTCAAGCTCATCTCTGGGGTCTTTGAGGAGGTTAAAAGGTGGGGCAAAACTGTTTTTTGTAAATATCTAAAAAACTAAAGATATCAAAATAGGTTTAATACAAAAGTTGTAGCTGACTAAATTTCTCATCAAAATGTCCCTTATTAACGTTTTCATGACGCAGTGAAACAGAGATATGAGCACTCAAAGTTGAGATCTTTTTTGTAATTATTCAATTAAAGCATTTTACGGGGGGAAACACATTTTTTTCGTATAGGGCGATTTTTATATAGTAAAAAGCACTAAATATGGATATGTAAGTGTTTGTCCATATAATACCAAAAAATATATTGCAAAAGAAAAAGATCTCAACTTTGAGCGCTCATATCTCTGTTTCAGTACATCTGACGAAAACGTTAATAAGGGACATTTTGATGGGAAATTTAGTCAGCTACAACTTTTGTATTAAACTTATTTTGATATCTTTCATTTTTGAGATATTTACAAAAAACTGTTTTGCCCCACCTTTTAACCCCCTCAGGGCCCAAGCGATGAGCTTGAGTGTCCAATTTTTTTTACCCAAGGAGTAACCCAAAAACCTAACTTTCCACCAAATTTCGTGTCTGAAGGATTGTTGTACAGATTTTCACAAAATCTGCCTTTATTCAGTGGTCTAATTCGGCTATTTTCAGTAATATTCGTTACCTATAGAAAATCCATCATTCATACGATAGACACAACTCGCAAGAAATTTAGTTTTGGTGAGTTGGTAAACCTTGAAGAAGATGAAGTAATTATAATCTTTATAAAAAGTAAAAATGATATAAAAGTGATGTGCTGACAGCATGACCTTGTTAATACAAATTACAGCAGATACTAACATGTTTGCATAATAATTGTACAGTTTGTATATTCAAAATAAGTGTGTCAGGCCTGTATTATCTTCTTTCTTTGTATAGTCTAATGATATTTGTCTTACATAATGGTAATAAACATTAACTTTCTCACATACTTATCCACAACACCAACATGGGCGCCATCATGGTACAACTCAAAAAGTTGGTCTCTTGGGTCTTGTAAGAAATAATAAGGTACACCAGGAGTAAGTTTGTTTAAAACAGTTGTTACACAGGTTTTCTGAACCTCGTAATTATCTATATCACTACTCTCTTGAGGTTGGCTAGGCTCTAACGAGTCTCGTAGATGTGTGTGTGTGTGTGTATATATAAGTATGCACTCGCTTCGCTCATGTCAGTATCTCTACCAAGACGGACCTTGAAAAAAGTGAACTCTGCTAGATTTCGTAATTATTCGACTATCACATTTTCGAGATCAGAGTTCGAAATTACAGGTTTTATAATAATTTCGCTATTTGTCATCGTAAATAGATGGGGGGGTTTCATACCACTACATGCATAACACACAAAAATCTGTTTAAAAAGACTGACATTTTCCATTCGATTTTTCTAAATTTCCATAGGATTTTATACAAGTACACTATATATAGTCCCCTACAGCAAATTTCCCCATTGTATATTTAGTGACCACTATCTTGTGTTATGTACGGACTACGACGACAGACGGCACGTCGAAAATCATCTTTTTGGTTTCCTTAGACCATGAAAAGTGAAGATCAGTCAAAACACAGGTCGAGATTTTTGACGATCACCAAACTGGGAAAGTAAAATGTTATTCATTTCCAGCTTATCCTTCCTCTGAACACAAGGCGGATTCACGTTTCATCGACCCCCCCCCCCCCCATTATGATTTCTCAAACGCCATAAAAATGGATTTATCTGCAGAAACTCACCGATTTCTTGAGCAAATACATAACTTTCTTTATAGGCCTACAGGTAAAAGGAGCAAAGTGTCAGAAGAAAAATTACCTTGAATACCTATCTTTAGGTATTATACGTTAGTCTGATAAATAAGTAGGTTATCATTCTTTAGTTGATTAGTGATGTTTGCTTCCTTGTATGTTTCATAATAAGGAAACATTATAAAGTATGAATTTGTTTTCACATTGAGTATCACCCTATTTGATACTCTGTGTGAGTGAAGTGACTCTTCTTTAAAGCCTCATTCCCAGTTTGATAATAGTAGCCTATAGGTTTATCAAAAAATACTAAAGAATAAAAAGTCCCAAAATTACATAAAAACATGGCGTTGGTATTTAAAATAATGAAGGCTGCCATATTAGAAAATAACTGTGACTTTTCAAAGTTTGGATAAAATATTTTTAAAAAGCTTAGGGAAGATCCGGATTTAAACTGTCTGTAGCTGAGAGTTTTAGAAATGCTAATGGTCACCATCTTGAGTGGATGAATACAAACAACTTGCCTCAAGGTCAACAATCATAAATCAATATTATTCTGTTTTTAAGATTGCTGAATTATTGAACATCTAGTTCCTGGTTTTGCCTCCTTCCACAAACCAGATATGTCCTCTGATATGTTAGAAACCCACACATATTCACATCTATCTACATTTTCCTATCATATTTTTTCCTTGTTATTTAAGGGCAAAAAAATCTATCAGTGATCATCACCTTATAAAAAAAATGAAGAAAAGAAGTTAAAATTAAGACCTCTAGCCCTAGAATATTCTAATAGGGTCAGGCTCAGTAAATAACAAGAGTTGGTCAAGAGAGATTTGATAGGAAAGATGAAAGAGAGGGATCTAACTCAAGACTACACAAATGTAGATCTAACTAAAGCTCCTGATGGTTCCTATCTATACACAGAAAGTATAGAACCACTTGATTATTTTGGACCAGAAAAACAAAAATTGTGGTACACGTATTGGTTAAAATCTTAAATATTACACAAACTTTTTCACTCATGCTTCTCCAAAATCAAATAAAAACCAACCAAAACTATTTGTCACTAAAAATATCAGTTCTGTTAGTTGTCAATCAAAAAGTTAAAATGAACCATTAGCACCTTTTTAGAAAAAAAAAAATTCTAAACCTGTTTATTTTGAACCCCTTTATAAATAATATTTTATTAAAATCTGGCTTTTAGTGATGATATTCAAGATTTATTGGTTCAACTTTGTTTTTTTTTTGCTAATTTTTCATGAACCTTTAATATTTGCTAAAAAGCTATTTAGTACGCTGATTTTGATGTCGGCGATTTTGAAAAATTGCATCTTTTATAACAACCACAGAGCCAATATTTTTATTTTTTACCAAAAAGAATGGTAACGAATCAATATTTATTTTCATCCTTAGAAACTACAATTGAGCAAATATGATCCTTTAGAGACTACATTTGGGCAAAATTTGATGAAAACCGTAATATTGTGGGTTTATACTGCACAGACGACAAACAGACATCATTCCAAAAACCACTTCATTAGACCTCAAACAAAATACATCTGCAAACACATAACTTTCTCTCTACTAGCATACTAAAATTGCTCCATCATTCTATAACTGGTTTCAAGTCTTGCCTCCAGGGAGAACACTATAAACCCACACATTTTCATCTTTAGCATATAGTCAATTATTATGACTTTACATACAGGGTATGGAACCATGTGATTCCTTTTGAGCAGAAAGACAAGAATTGGGAAAATGGACGTACCTTTCTGTATACAACTCCAAAGAGGCTCCCTAGGCAATATAAATCAAAATATTCAAATGTAAACCTATATTTTACTTAAGCTACTCAGTATACATAGTTTAGTGAAATTTTGGAAACCAAAAAAGTCATTTTCAACATGGAGTTCCAAATTGTTCTCGATTAGTTATGTATTTATTATTTATATCAATAAACAATTCGTTTGTTGAAATAAATCAACTATATAAAACTTGTTAATGATTATTGTTCTAGGCTGTTCAACCATGTTGTTCTTTCAATGTTATTTGCTGACATTTCAGTCATACTTCAACAGTATTTCTCAAGGATTTCTTGTGGACACTGAAACAAGACTAATACAGTCTGCTTAGGAGATCTGTAACCCCTAGATGGTGTGTCCCTATGTGGCAGATAGATAAGGGAATCCCTCCCAGATGTGGATGGTAGGAGAAAAATGAAATACCTTCTGCCGACCAACAGGACTCTTACTCAGGATTAAGGTGAAGACCTCAACACAGAGAAGTCGTTCTTCGGTACTACGAGGATGGCAATAGAAGCAACTCAACTTTACTCAGGATGAATGGCGTGAGAACCTACTGCCTTTAAGCTGAGGGACTGGTTTTCTAAACGCTATGAAAAGGAAGTTAGGAAAACTAAGCTAGAGTCTAGAAGCTGCAGTGTGAAAGCAGCCGGCCTAGGAGAAGATGACACTTAAATAAAACTTCTGGTCCTCCAGTTTGGAGGTCAAGTACAGTACATTGATAACAACCCTATCTTGTAAAACTAATCTTGATACGAATATCGAATTCACCATGAAAACAGACAAAGAAAAAAATCTACTCATGTAGATGCTTTATAAACGTGCCCCACTCCTCAATCATTTCATTTTCTCACAACTAGGTAGAATTGAGAAAGTTATATGATGGGGAAAAATCAATGTGGAACTTTTGCCAGTTTAACAATTTTGAGGTCATGTAAATCCAAATAAAGATGTCTGCCTGTGCAGTGTGCTACAGTTCAAACGTTTAGACCGATTTTAATCAAATTTTGTATGTGTACAATACTTTGGCCATATTGCAGAACTTTTTATATTTTTTGTATCTAATTTAGTGTGTTATGAGATATGAACAAAACCTTGTTTAAATTGGCTGACATTTTCACATTTTTAATTCGATTATTCTGAATTAAAAAGATGTCCTATGTGAGAACAAATTTTATGTTCCTATATTGATTTTTCTGGGCACTATTTGTTTACATACAAACGACAACATAGAAAATCATTTTTTCCAGTTTTCTGAAGCCACAGACGTGATGATCAGTCAAAAAAGGAGGTCGTTAACATTTTTTTAGATTATCAAACTTAGCCCATACTTTGTATACGCTACTAGATATATAAAAACAACAACAAAAAAATTTCATGTGAAGATTAAAATCAACATCAAACAATATTTATTTAGCTGACTAATTACATCAATATACAAAGTACTTACCACTTTGCAAATATTGAGCCAACTCCATGGTATGTCTTTATATTTACTATGGAGGATGTAATAGACTTCTAATGGTGAAAATATCCATAGAAACAAACAAGGTATCCATACTAGAACTGTCTTCTCAAAGCAAACTGTTAGATCTGGATCTTCTGTATTCCATGTTATGTTCACATCCTGTAACAATAAACAATGTAACTTAAGTATCACATGAAATGAAAGATATAATATGTATTGTATTATAAAGAGTAAGCCCCCACATTGTAATATGTATGTTTTTATTGATATTATAACGCAAGAAACATTTTGGTCTTCTAAAACAACTGGATGGGAGCCATCATGGTACATACTCAGCCCCATCATACAAATCAATCCTAGCAGATCCTCTAAATGTTAAATTGTAGTGGTATGTCAAGAGGTTTCATCCAGTAGTGTAAGTTTATTTAAAACAGTTGTTACAAAGGGTTTCTGAACCTTATAATTCAATAGGCTATATCAATATCAGTATTTTCTTGACTAGGCCTAATGAACCTTGTATGTTTGTCCATAATAAAGTCTCGCATTTGCTTCGCTCGTTTCAGTGTCTCGACCTGGTGGGCCTTGAGGCTGTATATATGTGAAAGTCCTTCACTCACTAAACTTGTGTCAGTGACTCGCCACTTGAATTTGTATATATGTGAAAGAACCTCCACTCACTAAACTCGTGTCCGTGTCCTTGAATTTGTATACATGTGAAAGATCCTCCACTCGCTAAACTTGTGTTGGTGACTCGCCCCTTAAATTTGTACATATGTACAAGATCCTCCACTAGCTAAACTCTTGTCAGTTTAAATTGTATTGGTACATCAATCAAGAGGATTTTGCAGAGTAAGTTTGTTTAAGACTATAAATTGAATAAAACACAATATATGTACAAGAAATTCAATACAATTCTATACGAATACACTATAGTCCCCTATAGCAAATTTCATGTTCCTATCATTATTTTTATGGCCGCTATTTAATTGTGGTTACATACAAATGTAGACAATGATGGACAGACGGGATGTCGAAAAACACTTTTTCGGTTTCCTAACATGATGAAACGTGAAGATCAGTTAAAAAACAGATGTATTTTTTTGTCGATTACCAAACTTACCCTATACTTCTTTGTATATTGGGCAAGTAGAAAGTAGTTTTTGAAATAATGTTTGTTATATCAGATCTTCAAAACATTTTTATAAAATTTAGTATTTGAGTAATTTTGGTCTTATCTAGAAGCGGTTTTCACTTTTTTCGATAACTCAAAATTTGGTGAAGTTGCTATAAGATAAAAATTAATTGGCTTTCCTGAAATATGGAAACTAATCGAATTTCGATTCTTTATTTTAAATTATAGCTCGAAATCTTCTATTTAAAATGATGTATTGCTTATGTCTCTATAGCTTCAGTAATCAAAAGTGAAAAAAAAAAAAAAATCACTTTAGTTTTAGGACCAAACTGAGAGTAGAGTGGAAGTGGATTCAGCTTCATGCTTATTGTCTAGCTTTCTGCATACAGTAATTAGATACAATAAGAACTAAAGTTTATTTAGATTTAAAATGTTTTACATGTGTGGGGCACATTCAGAAAAGAATGGGTTCCAGACTGAAAGTTTTGAAAAAAAAGGGGGACTGACTAACGAACGTCACAATCATGCAGATACAAGAAGACATAAAATCTGCAGTCTGGGCTGAGTATTTCCACATAGCATCATCCAATTAGAGGCCACAGGTTGCCCTATGCCAAAAAACAGAGAACACATAGTGTAGAGGAAAATAAATATGTATAAGGGGAGGAAGGAAATAACCTCTCATATTGTATTGAAATGTAAAAATGGCATTATTAAATAGTTTTATCCCACATATTTAAGGATTAAATAAAGCAATAAAGCTAAAGTTTCAAAATTATTTTAATAATATAAATGAGCTACAATTGTTTCGCCTTGCGGCATCATTAGGCCCACATATTTGTTTATTTTTTTTTATTTTTTGCTGTTTTCTGAAAGTTTAGTTTTTTAAAGCTTATGTACCTTTTTCTCAGGAATGGAAAAAGATATCTCAATGAATGTTTTTACATTGTTCAGGAAAAGTTTTCTATAGGCAGAAGTATAAATCACTTTGATATAACTGTTTCTGAGAAAAAAAGGTACACATCATGTTAACATTATGAAGATAGGAGAAGAATGACCCCTTAATGATTTTTAGCTAATGTGAAAATTAATGATCGAACAAGTGTGCCAAATCATAAATAAAAGGAAATGATGGTTCTGAAAAAAAAACCAACTAACGAACTGCCATAACCATCATTAAAAGCCCTATTTCTATCACGTAACATTCATATTAGGCCTATAGAGAATATTATGAGAAGGCTCAAAAAATCGATGTCAAACTTTTTACAATATATCAGATATGAGACAAAAAACGTGGTTTATGTGATAATCTGTCAGTCTGGCTTTATATGTCCAGTGTTCTACAACTCTTACACGTGGACAAATTTTAATCAAATTTAGTATTTGGGACTATTTAAAAAAAAATTCTGTAACTCAAAATATAGGGGTGCTTCCCTAAGAAAACAAAAATTACAGTTTTCTTAATAGTAGCATTAGCGATTTTCATCGAATTTTACTAAAAAAAAGTCATGGAGTTGTAATAAAATGCTAAATTAAGTTACAAAAATATATAGTTCAGTAAAAACTGGACAACAAATTGAACCTTAACTGCAGTAAGAGCTCAATTTTTAATTAAATTCGATTTATTCTCATACATTTATATATTTTCACTTTTGGTTCGTTCTTATTTGATTTGTGTATCGATGTGTGTGAGAAAGTTGGTGTAATTTGCAAAGTTTATTTAGGGAAAGTATATTCAACTTTACATGGAGACTTATCGGAAGGTACTAAAATATTAAAATGGGTCATAAGCTGTAGGAGAAGTTTTCAATAGATAAACCAACTTTTAGTTAGTAATAGAGTAAGGTCAATAGATATTAAATGTTAGCCTATTGATTATAAATGGGGGGGGGGTAATTGCCCTGGAAGACCTGAAAGTTTCAACACCGTGCATGATTGAGGCACTCCCATTATTAAATAAAACAGTTTGTATGCGTATTCATTAGACTTGATGATACTTTCCAAACAAATCTCGTATGCGAAATAAACGTGAATACAATTTTCGCAATACCCCTATTTTTGATAAAAATCTTTTCTTTTTTTTATTTTCGAAAGCCGTATTTTTTAATTTTTAAAACCCACTTTTTAAATTTTTTTAAAAAATATTTTCAGATTTCATAAGAAGCTTTTACTTACCCAGTTTGTTAATTTCGACATACATTTTTTGACCTATATTCACATTTAATGGCCGTAGGGAACAGCAAAAATGATACTGTATTCAACATGCTGTCCATCCACCGTTCTGTAAATTCTGTTAAGAAAGTGTACCTTTGTAAAAACACAGCCAGTAGGTGACTCATCGCCTTGGCAGCGTACAGCTCAGGCGGACGCGGCGAGGGATTATAGGGGTGGCCTCAGGTAGTCCCGGGTCCACCCGCCAACCTGAACTTGACAAAGTATAGGGTCTATATAGATAGAATCCTATTGAAGTTCAGAAAAACCTAACTGAAATGTCAAAATAGCTGCCATTTTAAACAGCTTTTTGTTCATCACTAAATTAGATAACAATTTCAATTCTGAAAGTAATGGTACCAAACCCACCTCTATATGATGACAAATAACGAAGTTATTATCAAAAATGTAATTTCAAACTTTGACCTTTCCAGAAAATGTCGGCTTTCCTTATATACGAAGCCGTTGGGGGTCTAGCCGACGCGACGCCAAGAAAGCAGTTATACAAAAGTATGACGTTCAGAAAACCTAACAAACTTACCCTACTGGATAAGACCCTTGACAAATACAATTTAACATTTCCTACAAATTTTATTATTATACATTTTTCGGACATTTGCCATCATTTCCTCTCTCTTAAAAATCAAACCACGACGTTTCGGGAATAAGAATCAATTCCCGTTATCAAGTGACTAAAAACTAAAGAAACATGAACATAGAAACTAAGCCTATGTAAGAAGTAAAATTAAATGAGAATACCACCAACCTTAATATCTAAACATGCATCTCAGAGCTAAAACTGAGAAGTCAAAAAACACAATCACGGTAACACACAACTAACGTTAAATACGTGTTGTTGTATCAAAGATACAGCAACAAGTGACGTGGTCCAGAAGGCGTGACAAACTATTAGGGGAGTGGCCTATTGTTAGTTGTATTAAGCCTCCTAGCCCGAGAGCGGGTTACAACCCCTTGTGGCGATTTAACAGGTAAAATTTCAGCTTGTTTTGTAGTTGTAGGGGTATTATAATCAAATTTTAGTTATTTTTTTAATAATGGAAGCCACTTGATTGGCTGATATGTTCATGTTTCTTTAGTTTTTAGTCACTTGATAACGGGAATTGGTTCTTATTCCCGAAACGTCGTGTTTTGATTTTTAACAAACAAATGATGGCAAATGTCCGAAAAATGTATAATAATAAAATTGAACTTCCATCATTAACAAATAACTTCAAACAGAGAATTTCCTACAAAGTTCAAAAGATCAAACTTTTAATACAATTACAAAATCTATTTGTATGACGGGGCTGAGTAAGTGCCATGATGGCGTCAATCAACTTGTTTTGTTTTTTTACAGGTAATCATTTATTTATAGACTAGTTTCCAACATGACAGAAAATCAATTAATTCAAAAAGTCTTCGTTTCCTCAAGAAATTACACAAAGAAATTGTCACAAAAAGTGACAAGGTAATAATATTAATAGATAACGTCGATTTTCTAATTCTAAATCTACCGTAACTATACGTGTTACCATGGTAACAGTAACATAAACAATTAGGTTAATAAATGACTTCATCGCCTTGTACAATGTAATAAACAGACGCTATTTGTGGAAGAGCAAACATAAATTGTGTCCGTTTGTCGACCTTGAAGAACGGAAGAGTGTGACCCTGTTTTATGGGTTCAATAACGAGACACGCCCGGTGTGGAGAAAGTTATGTCATGAGTAAAAAAAGGTCCCTTCGGTCCAAAAAAAAGTAATTTGGGAATTATGTCTACATCGTTTGTACAACAGTTTACTGCCCAAGCGTGTGAAGCGTATTTAAAAGTCTCTAAAAACTTTTTTCTCGTTTGTTTGCTTAAAATTTGGGGGAAAAAACACGAGTCTGATTTTATCAAAATCGTGTAAAGCACTTTGCTCAAGAAACCTTCAAGGGCTCAAACAACACTTATTGGTTGTCATCTCTAAAAAAATTCAAGCTCAGGAGTTATCGTTAAAAACTTAAAAAATCAACCGTTAAAAAAAAGACGTTATTTCACAAAAATTCAATCAAATTTTGGTGAAATTTGAATATGTATTAATAACCCAAAACTCAATGTGTGAAATTATAAAGATCGCTGTCAGTTAAACTGTGTTTTCACCTTACAATGTACGACACAAGTGAAGCAAATTTAAGTATATTAATATTGTTTAAAATATTCTACAAAATCCAAGACGGTTTTTTTCAACCACAGAAATGACAATTGTTTGGTTAGTATTTCGACTGTCCCCTTAGAGGCTTACTGCAGTAGTGAGTACGTGCTTGGCAATTCTGAGGTAACCTAGCTGGATTTGCACCTTTTTTCATGTGAAAGTTGTCCAGCCAATTGGAATAAAAAAAAAAATCCCGGACATTTCCCTCACATCCTAGAGATCTCTCGTACGGTAAAGAGCCTATGAACCAGAATCCATAGTGGGTGCAGGTGTGGCGTACCCGAGGACCCAAGTTGGGTGAGTTAGATCCTTCTCTTTCATCTTTCCTATCAGCTCTCTCTTGTCCAAATCTTGTTCTCTTCTGACTCTGACACTATTAGAGTATACGAGGGCTAAAGGTCTTTATTTTATTGTTTTCTTCTTCTTCTTCTTTTTTTTTATAAGGCGACGATAACCGAAAGGTATTTCGCCTTAAACAACTTGGAATAAAAAAACCTATGAACCAAAGAGTGAGAGAGGGGATGTTTACACAATTCATTTTTAACTTCGAAAAATATAATTATAATCTTATAGTATTTATAAATTATGATTAATATTATTTGATTACACACTTGTATTAGTAGATTTATGTTGAAATATCATAACAACGTGTGATACTAGACAATACAGGACAGAAGCAAAACAAAGAAGTATGAGTAATGAAAAGAGAGTTTCTAGTTACTATAAATGTCGATTGCTTGCGGTATAATGTCCTATAGTATCTATTTGCCTATTAATAGATCACAGGAAAAAAAATCGGTTGTCACTTTCAATGTTATATATCATCCGAATATAGTCTTGGGTTAGATATCTCTCTTTCATCTTTCCTATCGGTCTCTCTTAACCAACTCTTTTCTTTTCCGATCCTAACGGTATTGGAATATTTCGAGTGCTAGGGATTTTTATTTTCTCTTTTCTTTCTTTTTTTGTAAGACGATGATGAACGAAAGGGTTTTCGCCATTAAAACAACAAAGGGAAAAGAGAATTTCGACTCTGCGAGAAAGATTGTGCAATCATTTCTCAGTATAAAAACTCTCGACATACTTGTTAAGAAAATGCTTTACACACGGCACGTCTAATCAATTCATTGACGTGTTTACTGTAAGATTCACTCAGTACAAAGTGTTACTTGTCATTTAAAAAAATAAATATATTAAATCCACTCAAACCCATATCTAATGTTATATAGTTTGGTATTCCCCGATTAAGTCAATTATAACATCCTCGCAATGAACTCAAACCGCTGACAAGTCAAATATTTCGATTTTATAGACGATCTTGGTATCACTGGAAAATACAAGTTCACAGCTGGTGCATTACATTTCCCTTTGTTTCAAATATTTGATTTGGACTGTACAAGCCCAAACGGGTTGAGGGTGTCCTTTGTTCTTTCAATCACAGTTATTTTATTACTTTCTAATTTATTGTGAATTATTTATTATGATTTGTTGATATGTGTTGGATTGATTTATCTTCACAATTATATTCTAAAACTAATGTAAGTGTTTGAGTAATCTTTTAAAAAAATGTCTGCTATTTAAAAAAGTTTGTTGGTGATTTTTTGTGACGTAAAGACAATTTTTCTCATTCTTGATTACCTGACTCTAGAATAATATCACTGTAGAAAATTTATAAATTAACAGTTCAATTTTGAGAACATATCTCTAAACAATGGTATATAACAAGTTGGGTTTTGAATAAAATTAATATTTTTGATGAATATAACTTTTTAGCTATTTTGTACTTTTTTTTCATAAAAATTTATTTTTTCTAATGAAAGTTTTCTAAATTGATAAATATTTTTTTTACACACTTTTCTTCACAATTACACTACAAAACTTTTGTATATTTTGAAAATAATATTGAATGAAAAATTGCTATACTGTAAGTATATGCTTTTTTGTTGCGTTTGGCTTCATTCAGTTACTGCAAGATTTTTTGATTCCTGACATACTAGATTTTGACCTCCTTTTTTTTATTATACAGATGAATTCTATCCACCTTTCTGAGAAAAATGATATATAACAAATTGCGTTTTCCATAATATTATTTTTGGTGAATTTGTTTTTAAAACCATAGAGGCTACATTACAGCTAAAACCTGTAGAGCACAGGGATATGTAACTCCACATCATCCATCACAATATTATAAATAACGCTTAACTAATGTAGAACATAGCAAACCACACCTACACATTTCTTATCTATTATTTTACTTATTATAATATAATTGTGATGCAACAATTCTGAAATCATTCTGAGCTAATCAA
Organism: Aphrophora alni; assembly: GCA_963513935.1. Lineage (NCBI taxonomy): Eukaryota > Metazoa > Arthropoda > Insecta > Hemiptera > Aphrophoridae > Aphrophora > Aphrophora alni. Next base: position 31,467,966 of record OY740778.1, read on the forward strand.
AATCTAAATAAGTTTTGTCAATTTCTTAATACGTTATATGAAATCGAAAACACTTAGTATATTACACAAACTTTGACCGATGTTTGAAAATAAAATACGATTGCTTCCATCACTTTAAAGTCACATTTGGTATTAACAAAATAAGCTGTAAAATGTTCCTTTTTAATCATGTTCGTCTGTCGCAGCTGTGATACTTTAGTCACTGTATCCAGAATTGGTCACTTTTGGTTCCATACCTTATACATTTCTAACGTTTAACGTTTTTTTCAGCTTTAGTCGTTGGCGGGTTCCATTCCTCATACATTTCTAACCGGTTTTTCAGTTTTAGCCGTTAGCGGGTTCCACGCCTCATACATTTCTAACGTTTTATTACAGCTTTAGTCGTTAGCGGGTTCCATACCTCATACATTTCCAACGTTTTATTACAGCTTTAGTCGTTAATGGGTTCCATACATTTTTAACGCTTTTTCAGCTTTAGTCGTTAGCGGGTTCCATACATTATACATTTCTAACGTTTTAACATCTTTATTCGTTAGCGGGTTCCATACCTCATACGTTTCCTACTTTTTATTACAGCTTTAGTCGTTAGCGGGTTCCATACCTCATACATTTCTAACGTTTTTTCAGCTTTAGTCGTTAGCGGGTTCCATACCTCATACATTTTAACGTTTTTTCAGCTTTAGTCGTTAGCGGGTTCCATACCTCATACAATTTAACGTTTTTTTCAGCTTTAGTCGTTAGCGGGTTCCATACCTCATACAATTTAACGTTTTTTCAGCTTTAGTCGTTAGCGGGTTCCATACCTCAAACAATTTAACGTTTTTTTCAGCTTTAGTCGTTAGCGGGTTCCATACCTCATACAATTTAACGTTTTTTCAGCTTTAGTCGTTAGCGGGTTCCATACCTCATATAATTTAACGTTTTTTCAGCTATAGTCGTTAGCGGGTTCCATACCTCATACAATTTAACGTTTTTTCAGCTTTAGTCGTTAGCGGGTTCCATACCTCAAACAATTTAACGTTTTTTTCAGCTTTAGTCGTTAGCGGGTTCCATACCTCATACAATTTAACGTTTTTTCAGCTTTAGTCGTTAGCGGGTTCCATACCTCATATAATTTAACGTTTTTTCAGCTTTAGTCGTTAGCGGGTTCCATACCTCATACAATTTAACGTTTTTTCAGCTTTAGTCGTTAGCGGGTTCCATACCTCATTCTTTTCTAACATTTTTTCAGCATTAGTCGTTAACGGGTTCCATACCTCATACATTTCCATCGTTTTTCTGCATTAGTCGTTAACGGGTTCCATACCTCGTACATTTCTAACGATTTTTAGTTTTCGTCGTAGACTAAACAAAACTTTTTTATCGCTTTCGTGGAATTGACAGTAGGAATATATCGACGCTAAGACTTTCTATACATAAATCAAAGAACTGGAATATTAGAAATGATTTTATTTTATTTTGAGAGCCCTATTATTACTTTTTCTTTAATTTGTTGTTTCATTATTTATTTTGTATCATTTCAAATTTATTGTTATTATTAGAAATGTTTAATTTTTGTATCTTATTATTATTTATTAATCTTTTTTGTTTTCTTCGTTTTTATAAAGATCATTCAAGACTGACTCTCTCTCTCTCTCTCTCTCTCTCTCTCTCTCTCTCTCTCTCTCTCTCTCTCTCTCTCTCTCTCTCTCTCTCTCTCTCTCTCTCTCTCTCTCTCTCTCTCTCTCTCTCTCTCTCTCTCTCTCTCTCTCTCTCTCTCTCTCTCTCTCTCTCTCTCTCTCTCTCTCTCTCTCTGTGCGGATATATTTTGTGAAATAACGTATGTTATGTGGTGGATTAACATATTTACAAATGTAGAGAAATGTATTAGATATGGATCCCGCTGAATTTAAACCCAGGTAGACAAACATAGGACGGTTCTAATCACAGTTGAGACGGGTCACCCCGGTCACCTCTGCAGTTTTCTAAATGATTGTGGTTTAAGTTTCTGAGATGATCGTGAAGGCCTAAATAATGTGTCCGACAGTGGTAATTATATACAGGAAGGTTTATAAGTATGGAAAATACTTTATACTGCACGAATGATGATGGAAGTAGTTAAATAACATACTTTTTGCGGTTTTTAATTTTTGTCCGCCATCTTCGTTATTATGCAATATATTATTATCTGTGTATAGTACCATACATGAAATTACTTTATAATTGGACTACCAGTGGACCTAAAGTGGCAAGTCATGACACTGCAAGTTTAGGTTATTATTGCATAAGTTTTGCAATACAAAGCGTATTTAATACACTGAGTTTTTAGTAACATGTTATTTTATGTTATTATGGAATATATTATTATCTATGTATAGGACCCTACAAGAAATTACTTTATAATTGGAATACCAGTGAACCTAAAGTGGCAACTCATAACACTGCACTGAGATGATCGTGAAGGCCTAAATAATGTGTCCGACAGTGGTAATTATATACAGGAAGGTTTATAAGTATGGAAAATACTTTATACTGCACGAATGATGATGGAAGTAGTTAAATAACATACTTTTTGCGGTTTTTAATTTTTGTCCGCCATCTTCGTTATTATGCAATATATTATTATCTGTGTATAGTACCATACATGAAATTACTTTATAATTGGACTACCAGTGGACCTAAAGTGGCAAGTCATGACACTGCAAGTTTAGGTTATTATTGCATAAGTTTTGCAATACAGAAGCGTATTTAATACACTGAGTTTTTAGTAACATGTTATTTTATGTTATTATGGAATATATTATTATCTGTGTATAGGACCCTACAAGAAATTACTTTATAATTGGAATACCAGTGGACCTAAAGTGGCAAGTCATGACAATGCAAGTTTATGTTATTATTGCATAAGTTTTGCAATACAGAAGCGTATTTAATACACTGAGTTTTTAGTAACATGTTATTTTATAATTATTACCAAGTTGTGAACTCCATTTCAGACAGAAATCAATGATAATTGGCTATTTTATATTATAACATCTTTAATATTATACAAACAACGTATTAATATTAAGTTGTGCACAACGTCGAGGTATTCTAACAAGAATAAGCTATACCATCGAAAATATTGAGCTACAATTTACATGATGATTTGTAGCCAGGTTTATATTTATTACCATAGCAATCATTTGCGTAAAATAACAGATAAAATAGCTTTATAGGTGTATCAGGTTCAATAATTCAAGACAATATTAGGTTAGACGTAGCCTGGACTAATCTGAATAATTTGGTAGTACAGTATTTGAATCAAAGGTTTGGCCTAAAATATGATTTACTTGATTCAATGAAGGAATCAAACCCAAGTCTAGAGGTAGTAAGGTTATAACAAAGGCAGTTGTTGATTAACAGTTATAAAGTGATTGTTCACTGTTATACACAAACATGGTATTTACCCAGCCTAATGATACTAGGAGATCCTCTAAACGTAATGCCCAAAAGTTGATTTCTTGTACATTGTAGGAAATATGAATTGTATTAGTAGATCAAAGGGTTACTTAGCTTGTGTCAATGTATGGGCCCTAGCGACCCTCAAAGCTGTACATGTGTGAAGAAGCCTTCACTCGCTGTGCTCGTGTCGGTGACTCAGCCCTGGCGGCTCTTGTAAATATACGAATATCATATTTTTGGGGAAGGTCAGGGTTAGAAATTACATTTTTGACAATTACTTCGCTATTTGTCATGTTAGATGCAATTGCATGCAGAAGTGATATCTCCAAGTTTGTATTTTTATTGTGTTACAAGTTGAATAACACGAGATTTGAACAAAAAACTGTTTAAAATGATTTTGAACGATAGACTTCCACGGTCACAAACATCATTATGATCTTGTTCTTCGGTGTTCGACCGCGTCAATATTGTCTGCACGTTGAGTACAGCCGACGTTTCGGGCACTTTACAGATGTCCATTCTCAAGGCTTAACAAATGTCAAGTGAAGCGAGCCATCCTAGGCCTGAGCTTATATAGTCCTAGGAGTGGACCCTTTGTCGGGCCATTGCCCTTTGTCGGGCCGTTGCTCTTTGTCGGGCCGTGGACCTTTGTCGGGCCGTGGACCTTTGTCGGGCCATTGCCCTTTGTCGGGCCGTTGCCCTATGTCGGGCCGTTGCTCTTTGTCGGGCCGTGGACCTTTGTCGGGCCTACGTTTGACTACCAATAAATATATTGTTTTATTGTGACAGTTGTCGTTTCTGGAAGGTTCTAAGCTGCATTGTGTATTTATTTTTGAAATAACGGGTTTCCACGTGTTACTGAGGTCATAGCCTTGGACGGCCCGACAAGGTCATAATGATGTTTAAAATGATTTTATTTCAACATTTGCAATTCGATTTTTCTGAATTATTATTAGAGCACAATATAATATACCGAATTTCATACTGATATCTTAATTTTTGTAGGCACTATCGTGGTTATGTACAGAAAACGGTATGCTGAAAATAAACTTTTCCATTTCTAGAGGCTATGAATCATGAAGTTTGTTAAAAAACGGAAGTCTAATTGTTTGCAATTGCCAACTTAAGAGATAAAACACTAGTAAGGCAATGAACAAGGAAGTTATAAAGATACTAGCCTACGCTAGTAACCTTCATTCTCAACAACTAGCAGATATTTATAAACAACTCTGATCAATAAGCTTGTTATCATAAAGGCTTAGGTTAGACTTTTGACTATAGCAGCTGTGGCCTAACAGATAATGTACCAGTAATCAATGGTTGCTTTCACTTCTTGCATTGTAGTAATTAAGCTAATACTAGGATCATTGAACATAGATTTCACTGTTGACAACTATGAATAATTATTGATTTCTATCTCTCGTGGTATTAACAGTAATCAAAGCTAATAAAATAATAAATACTTTGCTTAGTTTGTGTCATTAAACACCTCCCTCCTACCGTAAATCGTATTTGATTCAAATCTCGTTTTTCATGACGGATCATAATTGCTTGTAGAAATTACGTTTTTTATAAAAGTTCGATTTTCTAAAATAAAAATATTTGTATAGATTGTATGATTAAAAGAATATTACATTTATTGCTTCCTGAATATTACAATCCTAAGAACCTAAGCTTTTCAATGAAACTGAAGGTTGATTGGGCGCGGAGGAGTTAGGCGCACGAATATATGTTAGGCCTAGCTATTAAAAGAATATTACATTTATTGCTCCCTGAATATTACCATCCTAAGAACCTAAGCTTTTCAATGAAACTGAAGGTTGATTGGGCGCGGAGGAGTTAGGCGCACGAATATATGTTAGGCCTAGCTATTAAAAGAATATTACATTTATTGCTTCCTGAATATTACAATCCTAAGAACCTAAGCTTTTCAATGAAACTGAAGGTTGATTGGGCGCGGAGGAGTTAGGCGCACGAATATATGTTAGGCCTAGCTATTAAAAGAATATTACATTTATTGCTCCCTGAATATTACAATCCTAAGAACCTAAGCTTTTCAATGAAACTGATGGTTGATTGGGCGCGGAGGAGTTAGGCGCACGAATATATGTTAGGCCTAGCTATTAAAAGAATATTACATTTATTGCTCCCTGAATATTACAATCCTAAGAACCTAAGCTTTTCAATGAAACTGAAGGTTGATTGGGCGCGGAGGAGTTAGGCGCACGAATATATGTTAGGCCTAGCTATTAAAAGAATATTACATTTATTGCTTCCTGAATATTACAATCCTAAGAACCTAAGCTTTTCAATGAAACTGATGGTTGATTGGGCGCGGAGGAGTTAGGCGCACGAATATATGTTAGGCCTAGCTATTAAAAGAATATTACATTTATTGCTCCCTGAATATTACCATCCTAAGAACCTAAGCTTTTCAATGAAACTGAAGGTTGATTGGGCGCGGAGGAGTTAGGCGCACGAATATATGTTAGGCCTAGCTATTAAAAGAATATTACATTTATTGCTTCCTGAATATTACAATCCTAAGAACCTAAGCTTTTCAATGAAACTGAAGGTTGATTGGGCGCGGAGGAGTTAGGCGCACGAATATATGTTAGGCCTAGCTATTAAAAGAATATTACATTTATTGCTCCCTGAATATTACAATCCTAAGAACCTAAGCTTTTCAATGAAACTGATGGTTGATTGGGCGCGGAGGAGTTAGGCGCACGAATATATGTTAGGCCTAGCTATTAAAAGAATATTACATTTATTGCTCCCTGAATATTACAATCCTAAGAACCTAAGCTTTTCAATGAAACTGAAGGTTGATTGGGCGCGGAGGAGTTAGGCGCACGAATATATGTTAGGCCTAGCTATTAAAAGAATATTACATTTATTGCTTCCTGAATATTACAATCCTAAGAACCTAAGCTTTTCAATGAAACTGATGGTTGATTGGGCGCGGAGGAGTTAGGCGCACGAATATATGTTAGGCCTAGCTATTAAAAGAATATTACATTTATTGCTCCCTGAATATTACAATCCTAAGAACCTAAGCTTTTCAATGAAACTGAAGGTTGATTGGGCGCGGAGGAGTTAGGCGCACGAATATAAATGTTAGGCCTAGCTAGACCAATGAGAAACCATTTGGAAAGTGTTTTTTAACTTGTTATGTGAAGATTTAAAACAGCTGATTAGGTCCGATACATCAAAAAAATGTACTAATAGTGACTGTGGTGTGATTTGTAAATTTTTTTAAAAATATTAAATTTAAATTTTTTTGCTCCATCAAATAAGTTTCTTTATTGATGTGAGATAAAGGCAGACGGTGGACCAGTTGTAAGGTCAATCTAGTGTTATCAAAAGCCAAACATGATATGATAACCAATGTCAGACATAGAGTGATTGAGACAAAGGGGTTTCTGTTGCAGCAATCCATATCTGGGTATCATGGCACTTACCGCACCATTAAAACACAAACAGATCGTCTAAATGTAATGTCCAAAAGTAGTTCTCTTGGCTCTTGAAGGGGATGTAGAGATCTGGAGGGCCTTAAAACATCTCCACTCGCTACGCTCTTCAAATGACTCGACCATGGAACTACAGTATACTAATATCACATTTCATTGGGAGGTCAGAGTTCAAAATTAGACCTACATTTTTGGTTATTTGCCGTCGTAGAGAGGTGGGGTTGGTACCATTACATGCAGAATTGAAATCTGCAACGTTTTAATGTGTTATACGTTGAACAACACACAATAACTGTTTAAAAAGGCAGCCATTTTGAAATTTGTCATTAGATTTTTCTGAATTTCAATAGAGTTTTATACGTGAGCACACTATAATTTCTTAATTTTGTGGGAGGTACCTTGCTTACGCTCAGACGACTACAACGACGGACGGACGGGGTGCTTGAAATCACTTTTTTCGGTTATTCCAGGTCAAGAAACGTGAGGTCGAACGTAAAACGTAAATCTAAATTTTCGACGATTATTTCACAACTAAAATTTTAATTCACAACTTACGATTTTTAAAAATACCTTTGCTGTGTAAAGAAAATAAAAGTTTTTTTCTTTGGTATCTGTTTAATCTCAAGAAAGTTCAAGTTGTCTGTGTTAAAAGTAGGTAATTGCTAAAGTAAAACTCAAACAAACACTTCTACAATAACTCTAATCAGCTGATTTTTAAAACAGAGGTTGTAAAAGTCAAGTGTATTTTGATCTTCAAGAAGTGTTTTTACAGTAATCATCAAAATTATGATAACGGGAAAGTTCGGAATATCAATTAAATCTACGAAAGATTATCATCATTGTGTGATGATACTTTATATCAAGGACTGATTATAATTTGGTTTTAGTTTTGCTGCCAAGGGCCGGATTTCCCAATAGGCCCGGGCCTATGGGCGCAAGCTCCTAGGGGGCGCACGGCCGAGAGAAAGAAAAATATTTTAAAAAATATCTAGAAATAAAAATAAATAGCCATAACTTGACGTATTTTTTGAATTGATTACAAAAAAATCATTCTGATTTTGAAGTTCATTGGAACAAATAATTGTTGGTAAAGTTAAACTATTTTTCAACATTACGCATCAACTTCGTTACAACATTGATCTGGTAAAATTGCATCTTGGAGTGGTGTTTAAGCAATTAACATATAGGCCTGATATAATTTTTTAATAGAGGTTTTTGGGAAGTAACTAAAACCAGACTAGGGGGCGGAAAAAATTATTGGGCCTAGGGGCGCCAAAATGCTAAATCCGGCCCTGTTTGCTGCTGCACTTAACAAATGAAAGAAATATATTAAAATTTATTTTAAAACAGTTTCATTTAATCAAATTATAATGGAATTACAGTTTTGAAATAAAAACTGAATAAAAGATAAGATAATATAAAATAATTTAAAAACTTTAATACACACGCAAAGGGAAAAAAATTAACACTTAATCAGAAGGAAAAAAAAGTTGTTTCTGTACGTCAGAATTTTTTCTTCTTCCCTTTTCCACAATATCTAACAATATTTTAACATTTCTTTTGTATCTGATACTCTCTTTGTGATATAAAGTTTATAAAAACATCTCTGTTAAAATAATGACTCCTAGCATAGTTCAATAACACCAAAGTCAAGAGAGACCAGATGAAAGGGATCTAACCCAAGACTGGATGAAGAAAGACTTGCAAGTAAAGTTTGTACTGGAGTCTGTAATTGTTGATATTGTATTAGCATAGTTGCAACACACAACTTTTGTGAATACCAACCAACTTAGTGAAACCTGTATGTAGCCCAATGCAGACATAACTAGGTAAAACTAATAGCACTGACTGTGCCAATTATCTTATATATTTATAGAAAAATTACACCTTTTTTTAATAATCAATAGAAATTTTGTATTCAGCCTGAGCCCCAAGTCTACTATTAATTCACAAAACTATATGGAAGCATGTAACAGTGTCATTTATCACAAGATGAAAAAAACTAATTTCTCATATAAACACTGAAAAGGTAAAATAATTATTACAAAAAATAAGTAGGTTTAGGCCTTGTATAGTTTTCGTATGATAAAAGGTAAAATCGACTTAAAGGAAAGAAAAACAATCCTATCCATCGAAGAATCACGTTAGAGTTGGAAGAGAGACTTGATAAGTAAGATGAAAGATAGAGATATAATCCAAAACAAGATGAAGAAAGTTGTAGATCCAACTAGGTACTGTCAGGATTAAGCCTAGCAAATAGGGATCCAACCTCTTCAAAAAATACCGGTTCATGGGTTATCTGGAAAAAAAATATATATATTTAGCCTTGAAGCTGTAAAAGATGTAATATCTTAATTATCTGCTCTACCAATTTCATTAAAATTTGAATGAAACTTGAAGATCCAAGTACAAAATCACAAATTACCGTTCAACTATAAATACCGTAGCCAAAAACAAATTTATTTTTAACCTACGCCAATAAAACTCTATTTTAATCAAATTACGATTTAAGCTAAGAACACATTTATGGCACAAGTGAAGTAGTTTAGGGCCTTCAAAGACGACATTTTGAATAGTTTTGGTTCACTTTTATTTAGCTTTGAGCGAGACAGTTGTTGCACCGTTAGTTATGTAAAGGAATCCACTCCCAAATTTTCCTGTCTTTAATACAGTATAGGTATTTGTGATGTAATTGTTAAGTTGTTATTTTCATGAAATTATCTGCAGATCCTTGAAATAAATGAACAAGATAGCCTCAGTGTTGTCATATCTGCTCAAGTGGATACAAACTATAGATAACCTATTAAGCAATAAGTTACCTAAGAGCTATTAATTGAAATTCTAACTTTTGTTGTACAGTCTTCTAGATAAATCGTCCAGTTTTCAAAAATCTACTCTGTGATAAGCCAGTCTGTCAAATTTTGAATATCAAAATAAAGAAAAAAATCCCTATAATCATATTACTAAAAATGTATGTGCCTTTTTAATTATGAACGTAATGAGATGTTAATTGTGAGTCAGAGGATAGACTTTTTCTAAACTACCAAAAATTTTTAAAAAATCTGTAGTTTACTAGAACACGCAAGAGGTTTTTCTTGTGATTCTTGATACTATCAGGGGCTCCATATAAATACAAGGCTTAACAATCACAAGGAAGACTTTCCTAGCTGGATCTACACTTTTTTCATATAGTATTGTGTTAGATTCCTCTCTTAGCAGGTCTCTCCAGACCAATTCTTGCTCTCTTTCGACCTTGACACTATAAGATTTCTAAGGCTATGGGGGTCTTTATTTAATCTTTTTTTTATAAAGTGGTGATGACCGAGAGAGAAAAATCAGGTTTCAATTTCTTGATCATCCACATTCACCAGTCAAATTTTTAAATAGTTATTCAGAAAACAAGAGTCAGTCAAGAGTGGCTAAATAGGAAAGATGAAAGACGAAGGATATAAAGCAAAACTAATTGAAAAACTGTTTCCGTTAGAATCCTTCATGGTTATCACACTCATACTTACCATAAGTAAACCTCTGAGGATGCAATAAAATTAAATACATTATTGTGATTGTTTGTAAATGACAGGTTGCACATCAGGATTGGGTAAGCACCGTGATATTTACATCCTCCAAATGTTAGCCCATACTTTTGAAACACCCTGTACAAACACATGATAACGGAGAATTCATTCATACAATGTGTAATGTGTTTTAATATACAAACAATTTCAACAGCACTCTGTAGATGCTGAAGAAGATTCATTTGATCTATGCACTTTCCAATTGAACTAAATGATTCTGCGGTTATGAGCTTATTAATGTAGCAATTGAACAATATAAACAATTCAGTTCACACACAACCAGTGGCACAACAGTGCTCTCCCTACTGGTCACTTTATTTTTGAGTCTCTCCATATAAAGTAATTTATCTTAAACAGCAGCGCTCACTCTAAAACATTATTGTAGATCTAATGTGACTACCATCTTGCTCTACCACATAAAAATATTCACAGAACAAGACATAATCACTAACTTCAACAAAATGTTACTCGAATAAACCGGGCAACAAGAATAACACCTGAGTCTAGTACGTACAGTAATTGATATTATCATGACAAATATTAGTAGGCTAAATATTCAGATTATGTTTCAAACATAGATTTAGGGCTTTATGATAACACTTGCCAAATCTATAGCTTGTAACAAGTCTCAGATGAATAAGAAAACTGTTCAAACAAAAGTTAGAATGTATACAAAAAAATAATTATATAGCATTTAAGACATTTCTGTAGTAGGAGACATGGGATATAATCTGATTAATGAAAAGTCTTATGATTTGAAATTTTCAGCTTTTTTAAAAAGCTTTAAATATTATTTTGATGAATGTTTTCCTCTTAGAAATGTTAAGGAATCTGACAGATTAAGGAAGCCTTGGATATCAAATAGTATAAAAGTATCAAATGCAAATCTTAAAAATCTATATTTTAAAATGTATAAATGTAATTTAAAAATATATAGTCAAGTATTAAGAAAAGCAAAGCTCCTCTATAATGACAGATATATCAACAATAGTAAAAACAAAAAAAGAGCAGCATGGGGCATAGTTAAAAAACAAAAAGAGTTACCCCCCTGAAATACATTTCAACTGGGTTAATACTATAAATACATTTCACATAGCCGAGATATTTAACGAGTAATTTTCTAGAGTAGCTAAAGTTAAGAAAACAACAAGTAAAAGTCTAGTAATAAACACTATGCTTGTGTTTGATGTCTCAGTACAAGAATTACTAGGGTGGTTTTAAAATGAAACACAGAAAGTCATATCAACCGGATAATATAGCCTACCACATTTTATTGTTATAAAATTCTCTGCCTTCATATTAATTCCCTTTTACATTTAATAAACACCCTTTCATTTAGAGAAGGTTGTTTCCTCAACACCTAAAATTATCTAAAATTAAGCCTACTTTTTCAGAAGGGTGATCAAAGTAATATTGAAAATTATAGACCTGCGCCATTTATTTGTTTTTTCTAAAATTTTTTAATTGATTATGAGAGGAAGGTTGTAGACATTTTTTTTTTTATATAAGAATAATATATTAATAAATATACAGCATTTAGGCATACAAGGCAATGAGGAAGCAGATAAGCTGGCCAAGCGAGGAACTCACATAATACAGAAACCAAGAAGAGTACACACCTTGGAAGCAAGGATTGGCGAACTGAAATGAGCATCTCATCTTGAGTTCACCAATAAGGTCAAAGAGGATATAAGGAACAAGTCCTATGAAGATGTATTCGACTTGTATGAGAAAGTCAAGGACTTGCAGAGGAGGACATCTGTCACAACTTTTTGACTTACAACTGGACACGACTGCCTGAATGAACACCTGAAGAGGATGAAGATTTTGGATTATGACAACTGCACATTGTGTGAAAGCCCGGACACCGTCATGAACAAGGACCATCTCTTGGTCTGCAGAAAGCTGGATAAAGAGAAGCAGAGGGAAAAAGACCTCCCTGGTCTCTACTGGGAAGCAAGATTAAAGATGGCGTAAGCCAGAGAAAGCCATTGGACAACAACAACAACATAAATATACAGCATGGTTTTAAATGTAAAAATCAACAGATACAACAATTTAGGATTTTACGCAAGGCTTTTTGGATACACTTGATGCCAAATTTAAAGTATTTGGAATGTTTGTGATATAAAAAAGGCATTTGACATTGTACATCATTCAATATTATTGGATAAGTTATTTAATTACGATATGAGAGGGTTACCCTTGTCATGACTTAGATCTTAGCTAATTGGCCGGTCTCAGATGGTAGAAATTGATGATGTCAGTAATTGTGGGCGAATAAAAGTATCCTCCAGTTACAGTAATTTAGAATTTGGTGGTTGTCAAGGTTCAATATTGAGACCATACCGATGTGGCTCGAGAAGATGTTACCTTCAGCGATCGTCGTAGAACACAGTCAGTCTATACTGGGAAACTCGGCGTCGAATGGCAGAACGGCCACGGACGGGCATTGGATTAAGTAATGTAAGTAAGTAATATTGAGACCATTGATGTTTTGGTATATACATAATACAGGTAATGAATTCAGGAAGTGGTAAAAAGGGGTACTTTTTGCAGACGACACTAATGTACTAATAAAGAGTTTAAATCAGTCTGATTACAACAAATATTAGATACAGTACTTCTTGACTTAAAGGATACAAAGTATAAAGGTGGTAATTTACAATTTTTTAAATAAAAATTATATTACTTCTGCGGTAACTTCAACCAAATTTCTTGGAATTAATATAGATGAGAATTTAAATGGAAAAACTCACATACCATAGATGAAATTTCAAAAAGACTTAGCAAAGCTTGTTTTGTTATTAGGTCTTTGAGAGGGGTTTGTTCTCGTGAAATGTTTAAAAAGGTGTAGTTTGCTAATTTTCATTCGATAATTTCATATGGTGTTATTTTTTGGAGTAACTCCTCAAAAAGCAATATCCTATTCAAACTCCAAAAGAAAACCATACATGGTGTAAAAAATAGTATTTCGTGTTTGCCTCTTTCCAAAAATATAAAATACTTTCTTACCATGTATTCTAGAATGTGTTACATTTGTACATATTTGAAAATATGAAGTTGTCACTTTCACTTATACAACACTTGCTGGGGTAATTATCTCCAACTAAACACCACCACCTGACTTTAGTCAAAAGAGAGTTGCAGTTATGGGGGATAAAGCTATATAATCTATTACCAGATCCGGACAATTAGAAATGAAATCTGCATTAAAATGTTTAGAAAGAGAGTAGCCTAAAGCGCTTGCTGCTTCTGAAAATGTTTTATTCAGTAAATGATTATGTATACCAGTCATGATACGAGTAAACCAATAATTTTTAAAAAAATGTACAAAGCTGTTTCACATTATTATGTACCATGTAAAATTGTTTGTCTTAATAGTTGACTAAAATTTGTATTATTTAGAAATGTAAAGAAGTTATAGGGTACGAACAGGTATTATGCTCTCATTAATTGTTATTTTTCAGTGCATATTATTTTTAAATGTATTTGTCTTAAATATTTTGTATTGTTGACCTGCCTTACACAAATGTACTGTTTGTTGGAAAGAATAAATAAATCAACCCAATTGAGTGGACCTATAGGAACATTTTAATTATATCTCAAGTTTTAAAAATAAACATATTGTTTATGATAAAAAAGTTCTACATAAACAGTAGTAGCCTAGGCCTTTAAAAGACATAATTTCTCAAATCAGCTCATCTGATTTCATTTTTTGTAAAATATGAAAATTATGGTTCAGAAATAAAGACTGCAAAACAGGGAGATTTTTGGTGAGATTATGATGATAAATATTATTTTTTGTAAATTTTTTAACTAAAAAAAGTATAAAAGAGAAACATAACGACAAATCATATCTGCCATCAAACAAAACGTAAGGTCAAAGCTCAACGGGTCTGAGTGAACAATTGTCAAATTAATCTTTATATGAATCTATTTATGACTGGTCTAGTTTATCTCTTGCGGCAACTATAACATCTTCTAAGTAGATTAGACTTAATGTGATATTACCAACATAATGAACCCAGCGCTAACTTTCCCACACACCCTACCTCAAATCCAAACCATCTAATACTATTAAAGAAGCAATTTTTGTATATTTATAAATTTTATTGGTAATTGTATAGCAGAGTAGCCTCACTTCAAAATCAATTTTTATGGGTTTTATTCGTCAAATTAATGTTGGAAAAATATTTTAATATCGAAAAAAAGTGTCGGAAAGATGATTACATAATATAATTACACAAGTTGTTTTTTCATGAAAAATTAACTCTGCGTTATCTTTCATACTCATGACATTCACTTCAATAAACGTACGGAAGGTTTGGCCAGGTGGTTTTATATATATATAGCAACCTGGCCAAACCTTTCGTGACATATAATAATAAAGCTCTACATATTTACAGCAAAGAAAACATTATTTATTCTTATTAAGTAAGGTATGTAGTAAGAGGATAAAAAAGTAAAACAAGGAAAATACGGCCTATAGGTGAACTAGTTTATAGTGTAATTATATTATGTAATGATCTTTCCGACACTTTTTTTTCGATAATAAAATATTTTTCCAACATTTATTTGACGAATAAAACCCATAAAAATTGATTTTGAAGTGAGGCTACTCTGCTATATAATTACCATTTTATTTTCAAAACGTGCTTAAACACTGGGATAAATCTACGTTTTCTATATAACTAGGTCTCCGCTTTGGGTAAAATTTATTCAATGGGTTAAATGCATTTAATTAACTTAAAAAAATTGTGCCAACAAAATGTTTATGTTAAACTGTTTCTAATAACAAAATAAATCTACATGGTACAATTGTAATTCGAAAAAAGCACCCTATACAAATTTTGAACTCATCAGAGGTACTGGGGTCCGTTTACGGTGAAACAAACATAGGCTAGGCGATGTCCCAAAAGCTAACAGAACCTCAGTAATAATTTCCCTAGGGCTAAAAAAAATTGGAATAAAAATACTATTAACAAAGGAGTATAAAAGAATGAATTTATTTAACTTCTTAATTGATCCCAACCCCCATTTCAATTTTGAATTACCCATTGGACAAATTTAAGACAAAACCCATACCAATCTGTTATTACAGACAGAATATAAAGGTTGAAAATAAATGACTTTCATGTTGTAAGTAGTTGATGATGTACACCCCACATCCCTGTTGGAAAAGTTATATTGTTACATGTAATAAAATAATGATTTAGTTATCAATCGCCATCATAACCATGCTATATTAAGCAAGTGTTGTGCCAATTATTATATTTTGTGTCAAAAAGAATCAAAGTTTGTTTAAATTTCTTACAATGGGAGAAAATAACTATCATCATTGTATTGACATTCATATTCTTCATTAAAATCTCTTAATGTGAATGTAGCCTACATTATTAATTTTGATTTAGTATTCGAATTTTTGGAAAGTTCAACTATATTTATTATTATATTAGTTATAAAGTTAACATATTAAAAGGTATATTTATAGATATATAAAAAGCCTTTGATACTGTTGACCATAAAATCCTTTTGGGTCAATTATGGTTTACTTGAATAACAGGCAACAGTTTGTTAAGGTTGGTTGTTTAAAGCATGGTGTCCCACAGGGTTTTACTTTGGGACCTATCCTATTCTTAGTTTGTGTAAATGATTTATGCGAGGTTAAATTTCATTGTCATTATTGTATTATAGCCACTGAACCACATGCTTATATATAAGAAGTTTGTACCTTTAGTACACTGTCTCGAGGTCTAATTACTCACCTCGTAAAGGCTACCGCAGTTTCGATAACTAAGTTTCCATCAGCAGGCCGTACAAAACTGTCAAATTACTCAATAGAGGTTGTCACATAAATTTCATGGTGCTTTGATTGCTTTTGCGGATGATACGGGTTTAACTTATTCGGGCAAAAATATGTATAAGCAAATGCAAGAGTATTTAGTTAAATTAAGATATTGGTTTGATAAAAATTATTTAATACATAGCAAAAAACCAAATATATACTGTTTGGTTTGAAAACCCTTGGACTTTTAAAGGAAAACCTTTTTTATCACAAACTAAGTTGTAATAATTTAATTCAGTGTAGGTGTATAAAACTTGAACAGAAGAGATAAAATATCTTAGATAGATAGTTAATTCAAAGTTTTCATGGGAGGGGCATGTAAAGAAACTTAAGAGAGAAATGTTTTAAATTTTATTTGTTACGAAATGTCTGACCTGAGAGAGTAGTCGTGTATGTGTATCATGCACTAGTGATGTCATGTATAGGGTATAGACTAAGTTGTTGGGAAGGCACTTATTTTACTACACTCATACTACTAATTGGTCTGCAAAAGAGTATTATTCCAATAATTTTTAGGAAATCTAAATTTGATCACTCTTGGCCACTCTTTTTGGCATCTAAAATCCTTCTGTTACTTTTTTATGTATATAAAGTCTTTAAAATATTTTGCCAACAAAATTCTGTTGTTGTTAATAACACGCAAAATACTGCATGCAGTTTAAAGAACTCTGGGTATCATACCTGTACCTAAACCAAATTTAACTCTATACCATCAATTTTTTATTTATAGTGTGGCTCGTTTTTTATAACCTTATCTTTAGAAAAATTGTGAATTTAATAAAATATATCAAACAGTGTAATTTTAAGAAATATAAAGTCCTGGTTGTTTTTATTAGGTAATATTGAATCTCTTTTTAAAATAATATAATATAGTATATATTGTGAAACACTTTGCAGGTTGACTTTCTGTATATTTAAATAACATATCTGCTTGTTTTTTGTGAAGTTAGGGCACTTGCCAAGCTCTTCATTTGGATATTCTTTGTTCTTTTTGATGAAAATCTCAACTGGCGTTTGCCTAGGAAACCCCTAAATTTGTTTACTGTGTCTATGGTAATGTGTATGTATAATGTTATGTATACAATTTATAATTATGTAAAAAATCTATAAAAGTTAAGCTATCTTTAAGTTAAGTCAGGAAGTAGTTTCTTTTGTATTGGTTTGAGTAGGATTATATTGTATTTTTATTTATATATTCAAGTAATTATATGTATGTTACAGTGTAACATGTGAATACATATATGATATTAAAAAAATAAAATAACAGCAAAATAAAAAAAATTGTTAGACTATGACTTTAACCCCACTTAATAAACAATGCTTGGTCTTCCAATTACTAGTAAATTACAAATGTGGTGAATCAGAGTAAAAAAATAATAATGGACCATGGATATTGTCTAAAATTGACTCAAGTGATTTTAATCATAAAATGAATACCAAAAATCGTTTTCACGTTTTTACCATTTATTCTCAAACTGATCTTTTTGGAGATGACGAACAATAGGCCTACGTTTTAGGAACTACGTTTAAAAACATTTTATCAAAATAATTAAAGCAGAATTTGAAAAAAATATTATTTTTATGTTTCGATCTCATACCAAGTAGGCCTACATCCAATGTATTAATAAAACAGACAACCATTTCTAAAAATACATATCAACTGAATGTGCCCACACATACAATTATAACAACATCTGTTAATTTGGACCCATAGAAATTAAACTTGAATTGTTTTTCTTCATCAAAAAACTTTTTCTAGCCTTTATTACATTTAGTAAGTAAAGAGAAAAAACAACAATAACATAGAAAAGTGCATTTAAGCTATTCCCCAAAGATTTAGGGGTAATAATTAATGATATCTGTTCATTTTAGCCTAGAGTATTGAATCCAATGCTGAAGTGATACAAATATTAACTTTTGTATTGTAGTCTATTACTTTTATCAATTTGTTGCAGATGTCTTTACTAAACTTTTCTACATAGGCTACTTTAATTGAGGCTTGTTTTGAAATAGCCTGACATTAAATCAATTTTTTTTTTTAACTTAAAAAGTGTAGGCCTATTTGATGATAAATTAACTTACTGACACTTTCATTACGCATTTAATAATTCCTCCAAATTGAGTTTTTTTTTTAAAGGAATATTAGGAATAGGTTTAAGAACATTCATATAACAACAGAAAATTACAATAGTCGCTTATACCTGTCAATTCTAATACTACCCTCTTTCACTGGTAATAAAATACCATTCCACTGTCAAGTTTATATCATAGCCCAGAGGACAAACAGGTTTCTGTTATGGGAAAGTTATAATACTATATTTACATTTTTTTAAATTACAGTGGTTACATATTAAATCTTTTAAAAAAGAGCTAATATAACTTAGGAATATCAATAATCAATAGTAAGCATTAAGCTTATTGCAAATTATATCAACTTAATTACTAACTACCATACCTAAAGATAGATAGGCCTAGCCTACTGTTGCCAGAAGTTGTGCAACACTGAATGTTATCTTTTATAACCTTACTAACCTAATAACCTTAATAGGTAATTGTTTACAAAAAAAGTTACTGGTATTTTTGTCAATTTAAAAAAATAAAATAATCATATTCTACATTTACCTTATTTCTTAATAATAAAATAAGTTTTCAACCCGGAGGTAACTTTTTCACGAAAAAAAAAACAACAACATAATTTCAACTTTTCCAGGTTAAGGTCTATTAAGTGAATTACCTTATACAAATTTTTATATGGTAACCTTGTAAGATAAAAATTTGTGTAAGGTAATTCACTTAATAGACCTGAACATAGAAAAGTTTAAATTATGTTGTTTTTTTTCGTGTATGAAAAAGTTAGCTCTGCATTGAAAACTTATTTTGTTATCTAGAAATAAAGTGTGTAGACTATGATTTTTAAAGAAAATCGCCAAAAATACCAGTAACTTTCTTTGTAAACAATTTTCACCTTAATATTTAAGGCATTAACATAGGTGAATGGTGAAACTCCATTATAAATTAAAAAACATATAAGTAAGTTATTTCCTACAAATATTTGAAGAAAGTAGACAACTTAAAAGATTTTTCATTTACTATGTGACATAATAAATTTGATATTCCTAATATTACAAAAATGAGAACATTAGGTTAGGATTGAAAACAAAAGTTGTATACAAGTTGTGTAACAGCAAACTTAAGTAAAAATATGTTTATTATTGAATAATAAGTGTAGGCCTATATAATTCTTTTACTCTTTTTTGCATCTTTACAGACTAATAAAGTAACTGTTAGGATTATAATTAATGGTGTATAATAAAGAGCTCAATTAATGATTCATATACATTTAACACATTATTGTAGCCTACCCAGTAAATCAAATTTAACTGATTAACTACTAATTCAGGTTTAAATCTACTTTAAGAATGATGATAGGCCTAGTTAGTAGAGGACTAAATGATTTAGTAAAAAGTATTTTCAAAGATATTAAAACTTTGAAAGAAACCACTTAAAACAATATTAACAAGAACATTTATGCAGAAATATTAAATTGATTCTTCAGCTTATGGTTAATTTCAGACTTAGGCCTATCATCATAATTTTTCTGAGGTTGTTCTTATTGCACAATACATTTCAAATTTCAGTTATTTAAATGAGTCCATATTATAAACCGATATATCAACAAACAAAAAAGTAGGCTAATTAATTTTATAACCGTAAATATGTAAGACTAGCCTAAACAAAATGACCTTGTAGAATTATGTATAAGCTTGAAATTATATTCTAAAATAACTCTTTATGCAAGAACCCAACTGCTTTTTGATGAAGGTGAAATACTGCATATTCGGTGTATAGGCCCTATATATATAGTTAGTTACCTTCCCAGACCTTTGTCCTTTTTTTCAATTTACACTAATTTAATGTACAGCTTATAACCATAAACATAGCTACCATAAACTGGTAATGCAGTCACAAACTTAAGTCATGTCATTGTACACATTCGTCATACAAGTTAAATAGTTTAAGTTTGCATGATTTTTAGCAACTAAAATCTGGGGGAAGCTTCAATACATAATTACCTTAATTCATTAATTTGATTAGATATCCCCTACAGTAATTCCAGAATAAATAAAAACATATTAATGACATATGTTTGTTCAAATGGTTTACTTTATAATGAAACCATCCATAAATATCTAGCCTCACTCTAATCTTGTGAATAAAGCTGATTTGCTAGTATGAGGGCTAGGCTAGAGTTTTGACGATTGAAACAATACTATTAACAGGTTATGATGTGTTCAGTTTCATTAGTCCACCTTAATATAAAACTAGAACCTATCAGCAGATATTGCAATCAAAAATCCATCTTCAATTCATTCAGGTAAAGTTAGCAGCATATGATGCATCAGTTCAATTGAGTATAAAACCTAGATGAATGAAAATCTATAAACTTGGAGTACCTACATTCTTAACACTGAAGTAAAGAATAAGGCTTTATAAACAAAGAAATCAAAGAATCAGGCTTATAGGCCTATTCACTTTCAAAATACAAATTTGAATCCTTCACCCAATTTTGTTTTAGCCACTGAAAAATTAACAAATGGAAATACATAGTACTATGTAGTAGGCTTTAATTTTAATTTTTTTAGATATAGGCCTAAGATCATAGACAAACTAAATTGAACAAATGTTGAAGGTGTTTAAACCAGCTAGTGGCAAACAAATGTGATTCAAAAGTAAGCTATAAACATCTTGGCCTAGATTGTAAAATGAAAATATTTTGGTGTTTCCTATCCCATATTAGTCAGTAACATATTAAAATAGGCTAATTTACTACTTGTGAATAACTATTCATACCAATTTTCATCAAAATATTGCTCAACTTTAAACCAGTTTGGAAGAAGTCTGCCATCAAATTATATTCGCGCCATAACTTCCGCCAATTTATTAGTTGTTGAGCAACACAGGTGGTGTGTTACTGATGTTAGTGATGTTTGGGCAAACCAAATACTGTCAATAATAATTTTGATGATTAGATGTTATTTTAATAACCCACAACTACCCTATGCTAATACAACTGAATTCAATCTTATATGGTTTTAGATTTTGTTTACAATTCATGTCCCAAAATATCTAGATCAACGACCTTTCATAACTTGTCGCCAGTTACGCAATATATGAAAGTTAAAAATGCAGGTGTTTCGAAATAAATTACAATCATGCTGCAACATAATAAAGCTATAACAACCGCTATTTAAAACTTACCCAAAATTTTGATCCACAAAACAAGTCTAATCCATCAGAAGCCATTCTACGTTAAAAAACCATCAAAACTGAACTCTTCTTACTTAACTGTAAAAACACTACACAAAACCGCCGCCGACAAACAAGGAACACGAACTGCGAACTGAAAAGGTGAAACTACAAATAAATACAGTAATACTAGAGGTTGTTGGAAACCACTGCGACTGCGAGTATGAACCAACAGAACAGCGTATTTCAACTTCCAAATGAGGAACAATTTTGAACAATATACAAGTATATTTAACAGCTGTATCTTATACATGCAGGTTAGCCAACATTGACTGTAAAATTATTTAATGCTCATAATATTTTATTAGACCATACTATGTAGAGTGACAGGAAATACAATGTATGATTAAAACAAAGAAGTAAATGTAAATTGTCAAAGTTAATTATTGTGAATAGAAAGTTTAAAAAATATTTAAAGTTATTTATTTTATTTATCTATTTTCAATTATTTAAATTACACTCATAGTATTTGACAACCCTTAATTCCCAATATACTAATACAAGTATTTTTGTTATAATAATAAAATTATGATTTTAGTATACATTGATAGTGTTTTAATTAGTAACCATTTAATTTAAACGATTTAATTTAACCATTTCTTTTTAAACGAACATAATAAATTCAGATAATTATACTAATCTAGTTTTCACATTAAAATAAAGATAGCAGCACCTGACCGTTAAACTGGAAAAAAACAAATCTAGATACAGGTGTTTACTTAGATACATTGGTATTGCAGATTACCAAGAAGATTACCTACATTACAGTTTAAATTTGAATTAAAGTTACATACAGTGCTACAGTTCTGTCGATAAGTGTATAATGATAGTAAATCAAATAACTGGCGCGCTTTCAGTACACACTGTTCATGGCATGCGCTAAAACTATACTTGTGGCTTGTGATAGATCGCCGAATTTTATGTATTATCTTTGGGCAGTGAAAGTAGTCCGGTTTAAACTGAGTTATTAATTACAATTATAGAAAACTAATATAATTCAGATTTCAGTGTAACAAAACGAGCTACTAATAAGAGGTATTAACGTTCATATGTAATAGAAATATAATTTCAAACGTTTACTAAAAAGTTAACGTAAATTACTACATCTGTATTGTTCTGACGCAACCTAATCTTTATCTAGTTTGATAACAAATTATTTTTCAAATTTTGTAAACAGATTAAAAAATATATATAATTGAACCAAGGTTCCAAAAATGAATTTGTTATAAACACTTCAGTTCTGAATTGATCGTAATGAACTTTGTACATGAGTAGTGCTTGGGTTGGAAAGTGTTAATTATATTTTAAAATGTTATCAGAAGAATGAATCGGCATAGGTAGGTTTTAGATTGAATGACCGGGTTTTGAGTAGTGGTAGTGGGTTCAATGGTTGATAGTAGCTAACGATTAGCTGCTAATGAGATTATAATTTGTCACAAAGTTGTTCTACGTATTAACTCGTTGTTTGTCCTAACCTTTTAACGGAATTTGAAGTATGGAATCTAATGATGAGAGAACGCCTTTGGTTTCAGATCATTCCAGGTAAATACTGCAATACTGTACTATGTTTACTTTAAAAAATAATTTATTTCACATCTTTTTTAATGTACAATTGAGGTGATGGATTGATTCTAATGACAAATGGATAGCATAAAAAAAAAACTATAACTTTTTGAACTACTGACAGAATATTATAAACCTACATACAAGGTTGAAAAGAAATAATCCCCAAGCCATAAAACTAAAACTGTAATAATATGCCTTATTCAGTTATGTTTATTTATAGCCCACTACCCTATCTTTATTATGAATGTCACTACACTGGTCCTAGGACATTTCATATAAGTTACTGTCTATGGTGTAATTTTAAGATCTTTGACTTTTAAACAAAAAATTGTGGTAAATGTGGAGTGTATATGCTGGTTGAATTTAGTGATGAAAAATCTTAAAATTGTTTACTTTCTACCTTAATTTGAAAGAATTAGATCATATTTGATGTTGGAAGACACTTTTGAAGTACCAAAATACATTAGTAAAAAATAAGAAATATAAAAGTACAAACTCCAGCTCAACCTGCATGTATGATAGAACGTTGTTAGAATTAAGAGTAATGAAAGAACGGTTTGCAGGGCAGGTGAATTTTTCTATAAAAAATCATGAAAACAAAGGATCAGATCCATAAATAAAGGATGTGGCGTAATAAATATTTCAACTCCCAAAATGCATTACTTGAACAGCAAATGATATCTACAAAAGTATGAATTCCAGTTTCGTAGGTTATGAATGCCA
This sequence comes from Aphrophora alni, assembly GCA_963513935.1. Taxonomy (NCBI): domain Eukaryota; kingdom Metazoa; phylum Arthropoda; class Insecta; order Hemiptera; family Aphrophoridae; genus Aphrophora; species Aphrophora alni. Next base: position 31,491,881 of record OY740778.1, read on the forward strand.
ATGTTAATACTAATGACAATGACTACATTCATCAAGTCACTGCATCTATGATCGCTTGTTCTATTAACTCTGCTAAGTGACTATATTTTATTACACATACGTATTATACCTTATTACTGTATTATTATTATGTTGTATGATTGAAGAATCATGTCTATTATCATATATATATAAGATAATAAACATGATTCTTAAATCATACAACGTAATAATAATAAAATATAATATATATGCATAATAAATATATAGTGTCCTAGCAGAGTTAATAGAACAAGCGTTCATAGATGCAGTGACTTGATGAACGTAGTCATTAGTATTATCGTTGGCGTTCATAACCTATGAAACTGGAATTCATACTTTTGTAGATATCATTTTGTATTAAAGAAATGCATTTTGGGACTTGAAATGTTTATTGCGCCACATAATATGATCTGATCCTTTGAATACAAGATAAATATTTTATCGTGTTTTTTTTTATATATAAAAATCGAAGGACGATCTAGAACCAATATTTACCAAATAAACTTTGCGGGAAAAAATATTCACTAACTTGACTAACATAGTCATAACAATAACATCGAGCGATGAGACATTCACTAACGTACCTAGTACTATGGGTGAACATACACATGTAGTAACCTAAACACACCTATAATTTTGGTTTTTAGAATTGTCATTTTCTATTAAATTAATGTATTTTGATACTTCATAACTGTCTGTACCATTTCAGACCCAGAATTTTCATATTATTATAATATATAATAACCTAAACGTTAGTCTATTTGAATATATTACATAACCTAGCCTAACTTAACCTTTTTGTGGAGTTTTCGGTAAATAAAAATGTAGATTGGATTAGTGTTAACAATAATCACCACCAAGTAGGGTAGGTGATTAATAATAATATAAAAATTTACTAACAATTTTAGTGTTGTATGTATGATAACCTCCGTGTGGGATGCTGGTCCCATATTGGATGCCTCCCCAGGTGGCGGATAGGGGAACGCCTCTCAGATATGAGTGGTACCGGGGAAATCAAATACCCGGGACGTAAAAACCAGATAGGGGAAGGTACCCCGAAAATAAACCAAATATGGATAGTGAGCAGGAGAATAAACTTACGGTGCAGGGAGTCGGATGCCCAGTACCGGCGGCTGTCAGGGGTGAGAAAGCGGGCCCCGGGTCGTCGTCAGCAAGTGACCGCAATTTCTCGGAAGAGGTCCACTTGCTTCATGAGTCGGATGTAGACCCATTTCTAAGAAGTGCAAAAGTCCACAGGTCCCCTCTATCTCGCCAAATTTGTGGTAGGTCGCCCTCTTTTAAATATGTTGAATTGAAGCAGATCCATCAGCTGAGATCAGGAGAGAGGGTGGTTGATGACCTATTAAACGAAAATAAATCCCTTCGAGCTAGGATCAGTGAGATGGAGGATCTTTGCAAGGAACTAAGGCACGAATTAACAGCACTCAGGACCGATAATGAAGGGCTCAAGCGAGCCTTCAAGCACAGTGCTGAGGAGCGTGACAGTGCAAATATTGTTGGCTAGCAAACGGAGTATTGTACTGATAAGGAAGAGTTGGCACAAGAAACCGACTGGATTCTAAATAAGAGTCACATAAAAAGCGGAAAGCTGAATCTTCACCCGAAATAATACAAAATGAAGAACATAGAACAACGCTAGATAACGAAAAGAAAAATAATAACCTGCCACCAATATTTGTAAGCGGAATCGAAGACTTAATTGTTTTTAAAGATAAAGTCATGAAATCTATGAAGAATAATTTCCAGTTTAAAATGCTTGGAAACAATGAAATTAAAATTAACACAATAGAAAGCGATGATTATCGAGCTGTAATTAACCTTCTACAGGAAATGAGATCACTGGAAGGCAGCAGCCTCAACAATATTGCCTATCATACATACCAGTGCAAGCAGTCAAAACCATACATGGTTGTAGTAAGAGGTCTGCATCCTTCCACTAAGGAAGAAGATATATACATGAGTTCGATAGTTGGGGTCGTGAAGCCATCAGAGCAAATAACATTTCTATTAAGAAGAATATCAATGGAATTCAAACTAAACTCCAGCTCCCGTTGTTTTTTGTTGATCTGGCTCCTAAACTCAGTAATAAAGAGGTTTAAGAAATCAAGCATATGTCTTCTGTAAAATTAAAATTGAACCTCCGAAAAAAAAAGACTGAAATTCCGCAATGTAAAAGCTGCCAGAGCTTTGGGCATACACAAAATTATTGTCACAGACAAGCAAGGTGTGTAAAATGTGGAGAAGAACATCTTACTGTATCATGTACAAAATTAAAAAATATACCATGCAAATGTGTCAACTGTGGGGGAGAGCATACGGCCAACTGGAAGGATTGCCCAGCCTACAGGGCTAGGGAATCAATGCTACAAAAATCATAAACGTCAGTTACACAACGAGTTCAGCAGAGATCCTGGGCACCGGCTGAAAGGGTTGGTTCAGATAAATCGTACGCTGAAGTAGCGAATATATCTTCCGATCAACCACAGATGGACAGCATTCCACCGCAACTTGTTAATAAAACTACTTCTCCAACAATTCAAGATGTTTGGGATGCTATTCAAAAAATGCAAAAAACACAACAATATAAAACCAAGACTAACTAATTAAGAAAAGGAAAAGGTTCTAAATACGCAGTCCGTCACCAGTAAGAGTAAAATGAAGAAATGACGCAGTCATCACTTCGGATCATCACTCACTTGGAATGCCAATGGCTTGGCTCTCCGTAGTAGAGAGCTCGAAACGTTTCTCCATCATGAAAATATAGATATTGCTCTCATTACTGAAACCCAATTTACAAATAAGACCCATTTAAAACTTTTCGGATTTACAATTTACCACTCCATATACCCGAGTGGTAGAACACATGGTGGATCTGCTGTTATTGTTAAAAACAATGTAAAGCATTTTCAGAGAGAAGAAGTTCAAGAACATTTCCTTCAGGGAACTGTGATCACAGTAGAACAAAATAATAGGGATGTTGTGATTGCAGCACTTTATTGCCCTCCTAGACACACCATCAAAAGAGAACAATTTAATGATTTATTTAAAAAATTGGGTACACAATTTATAATAGGTGGAGACTTTAATGCCAAGCATACAGCTTGGGGATCCCGTCTTATCACACCTAAAGGTAGGGAGCTACTGCAAGCCATAAACGTTAACTGTTGTGAGTACCATTCTGCTGGAAGACCAACTTATTGGTCTTCAGACAAAAACAAAATACCCGATGTCATAGACTTTTTCATTACTAAAGGAGTATCTTCAAATTATGTTGAAGTTAAGGATATCGTGGATCTTTCGTCGGATCACATACCGATTATGATGACGCTTAACATGGCAGCTATACTCTGGGAGAAAAGAGGCTCGCTTACTGACAAGTTTACAAATTGGGATAAATTCAATGTGCTAGACCGGCTAATTAATTTTAGAGTAAGACTTAAAACTATCAAAGATCTTAATGACCAAGTACAAAACTTCATTGAAATAGTATCGAAGACAGCAACCATCTCAATTTCCAGCTGACAGAAACACAGAAAATCACAAAATATGTAATCCAGTAAAAATTAGAGAAATGATCAAAGAAAGAAGGAAGGCACAGCGTTTCTGGCATCATTCAAGGCTTCCTGAAGACAAGAACAAATTTAATCGTATCAGCAACCAGTTGAATCGATTGATTAAGGATATTAAGAAGAAGAGTTTTGATGCGTATTTGGAGAATTTGGCAGTGGATGCAGACTCGGACTACTCCTTGTGGAAAGCAACTAGTAAATTTAAGAGGCCTGTAAAGAGAACTCCTCCAATCAAAGATGAATCGGGCAACTGGATGTGTCGTAATAATGAAAAAAGCCGAGCTGTTTTCGCGGCATCTATATAATGTGTTTCAACCTCACAGCATCGCTTCTAGAATCACATCGACAAAGTCGTATAGAGATTATTCTTGTATTAAGCCTGTAACTCCCTTAGAAGTTGCTCAAGAAATTAATAAAAACATCAACATCACTGAGAGTTCTTAAGGAATTGTCGTGGAAGGGTGTTGTACTTCTCACATACATATTTAATGCTTGTTTCGAGCATGTACCGGAGTGTTTCAAGATTGCGCAAATCATCATGCTGCACAAACCAGACAAACCTACTGAAAATGTGACATCATACAGATCGATTTCACTCCTTTCGGCGATATCTAAACTGTGGGAGAAATTGTTTCTCAAGCGACTTAAGCCCTTAATGAGAATACCGAGAATCCCCCCCCCCCCGGCCACCCAAAAACACCAAAATTCTACGTATCCCTTTAATTGATACTGTCAAATTAATATTTTTAGTTCCCTCAGAATTCCCTAATTCTCCTAAATTATAAAGTTTTTATTGTATTACAATTTTTACATATATAGTTTTTATTATGCCAATTCTACATAGTAAACTTGTATAATGTAACATTTAAAGTCTGTGTACCAAATATGAACCTTAATAGCTTAGGTATTTCCAAAGTTATCTTTTTTTGTAAAAAACAAAATGGCGGATAGTGGCTAAACGAAAGCGACTTGGGAAATATTTAACTGAACCATTAATTTTGTGTTTCTTTTGGTGTGTAGAATCCGAAAATGTATAGCGCGTTAAGGATTTTTGGTGACACCCTGTGTATAATGTGTGTGTTATTCACTGAGCTTTGCACAAAATCTGAAAACAAGTAACTCTTACTGTAATGCTAACACTGAAATGTTTTAAATACATTATATAACAATGTTATTGTTCTTCACAAGTTTGTCTACAATGCACAAGGTTTAAAGGTCTATTGTTACGTCACACGTGTTTAAATAGCAGTTATACTAGCCTAACCAAAAACATTCCAACTGCCGACATGATGAAGCATTTTCATTTTTGACAATTATTCTTAAACCCTCAGGGACTCGCTTTAGTGTGTACGAGTTTAGCAATCCCGAGTGGACCTAGATGGATCTATACTTTTTTCGTGTAGTAGGGAAAACATCAAAATAGCCTAGTAGGCTGAGGCCATGTTTTTCTCTCCCTTTTTTCTATTTTGTGTTTTATACTTGATAACGAGAGTTGATTTACACTCTCGAAACGTTGTGCATTAATTTCTATACACAAATGATGACAAATGTCGAAACCATATTAATAATATGAACAATCCATCGTTCCAAATAACTTTAAAACCAGGTCTCTTTTGATCGAGTCTTGTTTTGTCCGACCCTAGCGCTATTTGAGTAGCCTATTCGAGGACTGTGTTATTTTTTACAGATTTTTTCCCTTTAAACAACAAGGGGGGGGGGGAAATCCTAACGTAATATGTTTTGATTTGTGATTTTGCACACAATTTTAGATATTAATCTTCACATTTCGTTAAAGAAATCTAGCTATTTTGAGAGATTACGTATTTTATAACAATCCCATGGCCGATTAATTGATATTGTTACTGATAACCCACGAACCGACCTTAGAGACAAACAGAAGCCTATGTTTTCTAGATTGGAATAGACTTGGTTCCTGCTGACACACATAGTTTCTTAGAATTGTACTGTTTGCCAGAAGCACAGATAAAACAGTTGTTTATAGTCTGTGGTGATACAGTACTATACTCAAGTCACCAGTATACGGCCTAAAGTCAATAATAATTAATACGTTTACTTTCTCACATGTACATAGTACAGGGTGGAGCAAAACGTATTACAACATTAGCAGAGCAATAATAGAGAAATGCCGTTTCTATTTTGAATTCAGCAATAGTTCCCATTTGATTTACATTGTCTTCAGGATGGCGGGTTTGGAGACGTTCTCTAAACTTTTCTGCAGCTCGTTGGCACATATCGAGGGTATGGGCGTTCACTCCGTTCCCTCAGCTCTTCTAGGGTGTGAGGGCGATGTTTGAGCATCAAACAAGTAGCAAAGGAAATTTTCCCCAAGTAGCAAAGGAAAAATCACTTAAATCTGGGACCTCTCGGCCACTCGTAATCATCCCTCAGAGATCAGACGAATCATTAAAATTTTTATTTTTTTTTGCATCGAGTGAATTTCACGCACCGCGATAAATCGTACCGTTACTGTTAAGCGGTGATGCCAAGTTGTGCTATAATTTTATACGCCACTCATGCACAGTAAGTAAGTAATGCTACTGTAGCGTTACTGCTAAGCGGTGATGCCAAGTTGTGCAATAATTTCACGATCCGCGTATGCATCGTAGATAGTGCTTTTGTAGCGTTATTGCCAAGCGGTGATACCAAGTTGTGCTATAATTTTACGCGCCACTCATGCATAGTAAGTAATGCTACTGTAGCGTTACTGCTAAGCGGTGATTCCAAGTTGTGCAATAATTTCACGATCCGCGTATGCATCGTAGATAGTGCTACTGTAGCGTTATTGCTAAGCGGTGATGAAGGGTGATGCCAAGTTGTGCTATAATTTTACACGCCACTCATGCATAGTAGATAGTGCTGCTGTAGCGTTACTGCTAAGCGGTGATGCCAAGTTGTGCAATCATTTCACGATTCGCGTATGCATCGTAGATAGTGCTACTGTAGCGTTATTGCTAAGCGGTGATGCCAAGTTGTGCAATAATTTCACGATCCGCGTATGCATCGTAGATAGTGCTACTGTAGCGTTATTGCTAAGCGGTGATGAAGGGTGACGCCAAGTTGTGCTAAAATTTTACACGCGACTCATGCATAGTAGATAGTGCTGCTGTAGCGTTACTGCTAAGCGGTGATGTCAAGTTGTGCAATCATTTCACAATTCGCGTATGCATCGTAGATAGTGTTACTGTAGCGTTATTGCTAAGCGGTGATGCCAAGTTGTGCTATAATTTTACGTCCCGCGCATGAATCGTAAGTAGTGCTATTGTATCGTTTCTGCTACGCTGTGATGCCAAGTTATGCTTTGCTAAGCGGTGATGCCAAGTTGTGCTATAATTTCATGAACCGCGCTTGTATCGTAGGTAATGTTACTGTAGCGTTACTGCTAATCGGTGATGCCAAGTTGTGCAATAATTCGACGTGCCGCACATGAATCGTAGGTAGTGCTTTAGTACCATTATTGCTAAGCGGTGATGCCAAGTTGTGCTATAATTTTATGAACCGCGCTTGTATCGTAGGTAATGTTACTGTAGCGTTACTGCTAATCGGTGATGCCAAGTTGTGCAATAGTTTCACGTGCCGCACAGGGATCGTAGATAGTGCTTTAGTAGCATTACTGCTAAGCGGTGATGCCAAGTTGTGCTATAATTTCACGAACCGCACATGTATCGTAGGTAATGTTACTGTAGCGTTACTGCTAATCGGTGATGCCAAGTTGTGCAATAATTCGACGTGCCGCACATGAATCGTAGGTAGTGCTTTAGTACCATTATTGCTAAGCGGTGATGCCAAGTTGTGCTATAATTTTATGAACCGCGCTTGTATCGTAGGTAATGTTACTGTAGCGTTACTGCTAATCGGTGATGCCAAGTTGTGCAATAGTTTCACGTGCCGCACAGGGATCGTAGATAGTGCTTTAGTAGCATTACTGCTAAGCGGTGATGCCAAGTTGTGCTATAATTTCACGAACCGCACATGTATCGTAGGTAATGTTACTGTAGCGTTACTGCTAATCGGTGATGCCAAGTTGTGCAATAATTTCACGTGCCGCACAGGGATCGTAGATAGTGCTTTAGTAGCATTACTGCTAAGCGGTGATGCCAAGTTGTGCTATAATTTCACACGCCACGCCGAGAGCAAAGGCAAACCGGTTTATTCCATGAACAGAACTCTATTTACATTAAACGCAACATCTCTCCTGTCAGTTTCTATTTATAAGCTTATATCTCGAAAACCACTGATCCGATGTTCCTGCAGTTTTCCTTCCTTGTGATGTTTGAGTCTTTCTTTGATTCAGATTAATTCATTAGTTCCGAAGATATAAATATTTCTGTCTGCACGGGTAACATGAAAAGTAATTTTTTTTGACGTATTTTACGCATTTTCTTTAAATTATCACCGATAACATAGGCTACCATTTGTTAAGAGATCAGTGCATCCAAAATACTTGGTTTGTGAACTGTCTGTTGCTCTACTGTCTGAATCTCGATTAATGTCTGTTAGTTTAATGGGTATATTTAAGAGTATATAAACGTATTCGATGGTGTGCACACGCGGTGATATTGTCTGTGTTAATGTGCGCGTGTATGTGTATATGTGTTAGGATATGTTGTGTAATAATTTATTTTAATGTTTTAACGACCTCAGCAGAGCGATATTCTGAAGATGGAACGAGTTCCGAAACGCGTCATACAATTATAAAGTAAGTAACTAACTACTTTATTATTAAAAAAGTCACATAGACGGACATTATTGTTCTTTTATTATATAAAAAAGAGTGACTTGGATACGAACACAATGAGTTTTAAATTTATTTCTTGTTGTTAAAAGGCAAAAAATACGAGTAGCCCTCGAATCCGTCAGGGTCAGAATAGAACAACAGTTGATCAAGAGAGACATAATTAGATAAATGAAATAAGGGGATCTAACCCAAAATGAATAAAAGTGTTGATTCAGCTACGACCTCTCGGGATTCCCATCCTCGTTTTCACTTTAGTTTCACGTTAGTGAGCCACTTAGGAGTTTGTTTAAAAATATTAAAAATCTGCTACGGGTCTGCTATGTAAAAGACTTAATTTCTTAAAATCGGCTCTACTAATTCCTTTAAAATTTTGGTGAAATACAAAGATTTAATAATCGAAACTTGTTTTCAATATTTCAAATAATAGAAATTTTCGTTAAGGAATAATTTACAAATAACGGAAACGAACCCTGACCGCTGTCATTTAAAACTTGATTTCATCTTATTTATGCTTATGACAAATTATGGACACAAGTGTTACAAGATTAGATCTTACTTAAAGTTATAAATATCGTTCAAAATAATCTACAAAATATAAAACACGGACACAGTTAATTTTCACTTTTTTGCTGACATCTACGGAATTAACATTTTTAGCGATTCTAGTACAAGATTAGATCTTACTTAAAGTTATAAATATCGTTCAAAATAATCTACAAAATATAAAACAGCGGACACAGTTAATTTTCACTTTTTTGCTGACATCTCGTAATTAACATTTTTAGCGATTCTAGTTTTGTTCGGTTCTATATATCGATTATGTCAGTGTGTGCGAAAGTTTGTGCAAGGTTTTTGCACCGTTTTTTTAACGTTGAGTTAGAATTCACGTTTCTTTAATGTAATTAATTGGAAAGTCATCTGTGCTAGCTACATAAATTAGAAATTTGAAAGTCAGAATTAAGTGGGAATTTTTTTCTCCAAGTCAGTGTTACCAATTGGTCAATTGGTGCTGAATTGCCAGAATCTGTCAACTGTCAAGTCGGAAGTGAGAGGTTCGTTTAAATCTAGGTTGACTTGCGTACTTCTCGAATCGTCTAATATAAAATTGTAATAATGATTAATGTCAATAATAGGAGGTAAATACAAAATAAATTTTATTAAGTCATGAATTAAGGTTAATCATAGTTTTAAATTAAATAATTCTTGTTTAATTTATTAACACAGTATGACTTACTGTGTGCAACAGTAATCATAAAAACACAAACACAAGCAGCTGATAAACATGATGAATTAACCCTCTGTATACAGATTGATTGTATATTTAATGTCGCGCGCGATAATGTCATACTGATTAAACACTATAATAATGGGCTTATCTATTGTAAAATTGTTATTACACGGCTACTGTTGTGTGACAAAACATAAATTATTGCCTTTTGGTTTAGGTGATAGTCGAGTTGAGTTTAATCTAAGGTTATGTATTTTGTTTCTTTATTTGTTAAAGTATGACTCAAACTAGTGGGGGGAAACAGTAGCCTAAATTATTTGTGTATAAAGTCCAACTATGACTAGTTAACAGGAGTTCTGTTGTAGGTTGTTTGAGAAAGAAACAATCATATCTGTAACAATGTAAGTAAGCTTAGTCTAGAGATTTTTCTTATTTAACAACACATGTTATTTTAGAATTGTAGCATAAGATAACTAACTTGGATAGGGCTAATTTATAATAATTTATATTTACATGTGATTGATAAGCTCTAACTTTGATGTGCACCTAATGAGGCCTACAGGCTTCTCGGTTTTGATAATTTGTGTAAAATTGTAATTGTTTGGCTAAAAAACAATTTGTAGTAAAACAATCAAAGAAAACTTAATTATTATAAGCTATGGCAAAATAGCTTTATTTATATGAATGTACTTAACCTAACCTTGTTAGCCAAATAATTTGTAGTAAGACAACCAAACAAAACTTGGTAAATATTCATTGTACATTATTATCGGATTTTGTTATTATAAATTATGAAATAGTTAAGTATTTACCTTAAATTCAAACAATCAGTTCATATTTTTTGTTGGAATATTTTTTGACACTTTTAAAGTCACAAAATGCATTATTTTGGTAGATAATAAGAAATATAAAAGTACGAAATTTGATTGATATAGGCGTTCATAATCAGAGCTGGATTTAACCTACAACGGCTGCATTCCCTTGTTTTCTGTTTGTTATTTGACAGTGAAGAAATGCATTTTGGGACTTGAAACGTGTTTTCCGACAAATAATATGATCTGATTGTTTGAATACAAGATAATTAGTTAATAATTTCATAATTTTTAATAACAATATCCTGTAATAATGTACAATGAATATTTACCGAAAACTTAACCCATTGGCCTAGACATACGGAACTGTTCCATATAGTCCCCGAGCGGCCCACTAATAGCCATACGGAACTTCTCCATGTCCCGGAAAACAACGTTCTTTATTAAGCGTAGGTTTGACGTAGTTTCGAATAAATGTGTTAGATGACAGCAGCATCCAATGAGAATGGTTTCTTTGCATTTTATTGTGAAAATTACGATTAAAATGTAATTAAATTGCACTTTTTTATGAGCAGTGTTCACGCGCAGTACCAGTAAAACCTTACGACGCGTGTGATATAAGCTAGATTTATTCAGTTTATAACACGATATCGTTATTATACTTTTAGAATATTTAGATTACTTGATGTTGGCAACACTTTGTAAGCAACATATCAAATAAACAGATGACTTCTGTGTTCTGATTAAGTTATAAACATTTGTTTGTTTACTGTTTTAGTGAATACTTACGTTGTGTTGTTTCGTAAATAAAAAAATATAGAAAATCGTTATTGTACGTAACTTATATTTGTTAGCCTATAGAGAGAATTTAATTTAGAATAAAATGGTGAAAACAGAACTAAAATCACAATTACGAATCAAAAGTTATTTATATTTTTCTAATAATGTACAAAATCAGCCATTTTAATTGCTAGTTTAGGGTCAAGCAAAGTTTCCGAAAAAGGCTAGGCCAATGGGTTAATCACAAGAAACCAAAAATAGCTTTATTTATATGAGTGTACCTAACATTGTTAACCAAGAAATCTAAGTTTTCCACTGAGAGTCCTCTGATTGAGGTTTTTTAATTTAAATTTTATTTAAGCTATTTATTTTATTTTTGTAAAGGTAAAAAGAACAAAATAAAAACCTCTAGTCTTTAAATACTATAATAGCATCAGGGTTGGAAAAGAATAATATTTGGTCAGATAAATCTGATAGGAAAGATGGAAGAAAGGGATTTAACCCAACTACCTTGCCTCGTGATTGTCAAGCCCGTACTCACTATAATGAGCTCTGATGGTCTATAGTCTAGGGTTTGAACCCTGCTTAACCCCACTTTGTTGTATCTCATCATCGATAGTACTAAAGTAGGCCTATCAAAAAACAAAACATAATTAGCAAGCTTTAATATTTTTAGAGACTTTCCTCATGATATATTGTAGGCCTAATGGGAAAAATTAATATTAATATTTTTATGAATACAATAGTTTTTGCTGGGGCCATTTTTTTTTCTCAAAATATCTGTATGTTGATCCAAAGTGATTTCTCGGTAGTCGGATGATGGATTTTGTTCAAAATTAGAAGCCTATCTTGAGATTTTGAGCCCTTAATTCTGCATCTTAAATATAGTCACTGTATCCCTATTTCAAAATTTAGGTTTTCGAAATTAAAAATGGCTTCTAATGGTTTTCATAAATATTTACTCCTTTACGTCAGTTCTTGTATGTTTGTAAAATATATATAGACTATCTAACAACGAAATTAGTATCTTCAATTGCAAATAAGAAAAAAATGTTTTAGGAGTAAATTTAATTAACCAAAAAATTAAATTTGCATATTAAAACAATACTTCTTTTAAAGGGACGCTTATATGTGTGAAACAAGTGGAGTCCAAGATATTTAAATATAAACATTTTTAAGGGTCACTTGGGTTGAATTAATGGCACAAATGAAGGTTTTTTTACTCATAGATGCTGAAGTGTTCTAATCCTATGAAATACTTACAAATTTCAATATAAGTAGAATAACTGCAATAATCTCAAGGATCGACTGGGAGCATTGTAATGTTCTCTTTTAGTAAGCTATCTTAAATCAATTTTTTTTCTTCTCTTTCTGAGTGTATTTTTTACATTGTAAAAGTCTGGCTCTTGGGAAAATGACACAAAATTAGAGTAGACAGAGAGACTTCAATTGTGCTATAAGTGCGAGACATGTCTCCTGACCGTATGGATCTGTCAAAATTATTAATGTTTTGATTGATAATTGTTGTGTTGTGTGTGTACATATTATGTGTTATCGAAGTTCATGCGAATGAATACGTTTTAAGGATCTGAAGAGGTGACAAAACAAAGGAACTGGAAAGGTGCGTAACCTAATAATAATCATTGAAAAATCAGTTCCGGTGGCTAAAATCTCCAAAAATGAAGAAATTTTAAAATTAGATTACTAAACTGTACATTGCATTATTTTTTTGACGTTAATTACTGATATCCACTATCATATTATAATTCAGTGGTTTTTCTCAAAGTTTTCTTATTGAGTCCGATACTTTTATTGTGAACACTGAAATCAGATTAATCCAGTACTTAAGTTTCATGTTGGGTCAATCAAAACAGTTTATTACTTTATTCTTGGTTTCCACAAATCAGGAAACTTGTTGTACTAATCTCTATTTATAGTTTCATGATTTGTAATAATCTTGATTGCGTTGAACTTTTCTATGCCTGTAACCTAATGATTTAATCTGACAACAAATTTTAATTGATCGGATTCAATTATATGCTTGGTCGACAACATATGTTTTGTCATTGCTGCATTGCAATTTTTGTCAGCTCGAATGTGTTCTTTAGATTACACAACCTGACTCTTCCAAATATACTGGAATTTACCATGTAAACAGCTTTCTTCTTCACAAATGTCCTAAATATGGCGCTTAACCTGTTGGTAGTAATCTTTACATAGGAACCCAGACATAGGAAGGTTCACTTTTCCTTCCAGCTTTTTCCAGACATCTACTAATCATATGAGGATTATAACAATTCTTCATGAGTACCTTTTACAGGTGTTCAATTTCCAAGATAATATTTTGGTGTTTAGAAATAGTTTTTGTTCTTTGTATTTATCACAGCATTTTGTGACTTAAAGTACCATGTCGCCTAAGCTTAATCAAGAGATGGTACTCTCCATCCTTTCCTCTTTCAATGTAAATTTGATGTTCGAGTGTATAAACTTTTCATACATTTTTGGAAAGTTTGAGAACCATGTGGACTAATAAACATGATCAAATATTTTGCAATTAGTCATATTTCAGTGTTCGTTGTGAGCATATCTGACTTCTCAGGAAAGCCTTAAGTACAACTATTGAAATATGGTTTAAATGTAAGGGGGAAAAACTCAATATTCAGAGCCTGAAGCCCTGAAGTCATTGTTAATATTGTAGACTATTATGATAGCTACTAGTTCTTTGTTTGGGTTTTATACATTTTGGTTAACTTCCCAAAAAGTTGTAGCATATTGTATTTTAATTTAGAGCATGCATAAGATAAAAATTAGATTATTGGAAATTCCTAACGTGATAAAATTACAAACCATGGTTATTTTAATATATAAATGACTTGATGACAGAAACGTAATCAATCAAGTAGATATTGTTCTAGTGATATTATTAATCCAGGCAGAATGATATGTGTAGAATCCTCTTGTACAATTTCCTAGTGTCATCTAGAATAGGATTTCCCAGATTTTGTATTTAGAAAATTACCAACACAATCCACACTCGACATAACATTACCAACTAGGTAGATTTGTATTGACATAGCCTTTAAATATCAATACAATTTAACATTTATACTGAAATATATGCAGACACAGACAATACTATTAAAGCGAGTTTTATCGTTACTATCTTTCCCAAATGTAAGCCTAAACAAACAATATTTTTATATTCAATCATACTTGTATTTTATATATATAATTAAATATAATAAAACTTGTATATTATGAATAATTGATGAGATAAAACCATGTTTAACAAATAATACAGTCAACAAACTATATTAAAGATAGATACTGGTAAACTAACTTGTAGATAATATATACATCTAATATACATTTGACAGCAAATAACATTTCTTATATTTGTTAAATTGGCACTTACGTATTAACGCCACCGCAGCAGAAGTTGCGCTAATGCACATGCGCCAATAAAGAGCAAACTGGTTTAAGGGAAGCAGAATTCCATTTTTTTTTCAGCTTTGAGATTCATATACTTTCATTTTATGATTTGTCGCAAAAATTTTAGACGTAGATTGGCGGCACTTCACTTTTAAAACTCATGTTTATCCATGATCTAATTTCAAATTATTAACTTCAATAAACTTACGAAAGGTTTGGCCAGGTGGTTATATATATAAGGTTTGGCCAGGTGGTGTTTATATATATATATAGCTACCTGGCCAAACCTGTCGTGATATATAATTATATCGCAAAGTAAGCAAATATTGGCGCATGCGCATTAGCAACTTCTGCTGCGGTGGCGTTAATACGTAAGTACTATTAAGTTTATTTGGCGACACTATGCTTCCCTGCAATAATTTATCAACACTAACTAATCTTTGGCATTTAATTAATTGTTAGTTTCCTCTAATGTTGATGTTTTTCTTGTAAAATATTACCAATGACTGGGCATAAACAAAATTAATTACATTTTCCCTTTTAATTGCATAATTCATGTAGTTTGTTTACTGTTGTTTATCTTTTGTAATTGAGTTTCAAGAGTTCTCCCTATATTTAAAGAACCATTAGATTTTCTCCAATAAAAATTTATTGGATATACTGTATAAGAATTTTCTTAACTGTAAATTAGGTTTTGATTAATAATATTGTTTCATGAATAAATTCATGTTCACTGTTTTTCATGAAATTCATATTGGTAACCCTCCAATAACGCATCGAAAAACCAAGGATTTTTTGTTTCTCTGATCTAATTTTTTATGTTATTTTATAAATATTTATGATAAAGACAGTAGGTACTTGGTGGTATTCTATTTTAAATAAATTAAAACAACAATTTTTTAGTATAAACCACAATATTTTTTAATTGAAACTTGCTGACCATGGTTTCGCTAGTTAAAGCATTGTCAAGGACTTTTACAAATGAGTCATTTTACTCATTTGTAAAAGTCCTTGACAATGCTTTAACTAGCGAAACCATGGTCGCAATTTTGGAAGTTTTAATTAAAATATTGTGGTTTATACTAAGAAATTGCGTAAAAAATATAAACGCAATTAAAAAATAATAAATGGAAAATTATTTCTTTTTAAATTAAATAAAACTTGCAAAAAATCAAATTATAAATGTAGTTTATATAAATTGTATATAAATGCATATAGAAAAACAAACTTCCTGAGGAATTGAACAAAAAATAAAAACTACTAAACTTTTAACCTAGATATCTTATTCTTATTAGGAATTAACAAAAATACAATATTATATATACATTCAAAACATTCAGATATTTTCCAGTTATAGACACATGCTTCTATATAATTACATCTATATTACCTAATTTTAAACTTGCACACTCACAGTTCACAAGCACACTAATATAAAAATAAGTAAAATAAAACCACTTGTATTAATCGTATCACCCACCTTAAAAAAATTTTTAGAAAACTTTTGTCCTTTTTTTCCAAAAGTTTAGTGCGTGATCTAGTCATTACTTCCACTGATATTTACGTGAGAAAATTGGCTTATCTAAAGCAGAGGAATTTGTATTAATGGAAGTTTCTGAACACACTGTAGAATTCTTTCAATTATTCTTTTACCATGCTGTTCCTGGATGTAAATTTGTTTGTATAAACTGAGTTAAAATAACCTTTGACACATTATCTCCATTTTGTTAGTTAAGCATAATCAGTTTTATAAATGTTTATTTATAAGTTGATGCCAGCAAAGAATCTATTTAGATTGCTTTAGAGATAGGCCTACTGTAGTCATTTGTGTGAATGGTGGTGTTGGAGTAATAGTTTGTATATAGCAAACAGTGATTTAACAAGTAGTGTTTGATCTTATTTAGATCAGAGACTATTCAAATAAATTTATCTACAATGGTTAAAAATACACAGAAATCTTGTAAATGTGAAAGTGATTATGAAAATTCAAACGATTCTGAAGCTATTAATACTAAGTTTGTTCATAAAGATAAGTCTAGATTAAATCCGAATTTTTGTTCTCAAAGGTGTAACGATTTGTCTAAAAATGCAGCAGATGTAGAAGATAAATGTTTTATGTTGAATAATATAACTGTGTTCGTTAAAGCACCTTATAATGAAAAGACTCTGTCTCGTGTGTTGATTAAAAGTGATGGTAAATTTGTTTGTCGTAAATCCAGGTTTGTATAGTTAGTTTCGGCTAAGGTTGTTATTTATGTGTGTAGTTGGACTTGTTTCCACATCAACGTTTAGTTTTTACAAAACTTTCATTTATTTCAGCCATTGTATGAATTTAGTTAAACTAAATTGTACACAAAACAATACAATAATTATAATTATTGAAAATACAATTTATAAAATGAATGGTCGATAAAATCTAAATAAATACTTAACAAATCTTGAAAATATGGTATTTGATAAGAATACCGTACATCAATATACAAAAAATTGAAAAAAAATAACTTTTACGTTGCCTGAAACCATGAAAGTGAAAATTAATGAAAATAGAGGTAGACTTTTTTGCAATTACCGAACTTCATATATACTTATTTAATGAATGTAACTATGCGGTGAAAACTTTGTAAAAAATCTAAAATACTTGTGACAGTGTTTAGCAAATACAAATCTGGATAGGAATTAATTTAACATTATCTGTCAATAATCACAACTATATACAATTATGGTCTGTCACGATAGGCATAATTAGTGACAGTGATAACAGATGTAATTGTTAGTCCAAGTTTTAGAGTTCAAACTTCGAATGACAATATATTGATTCAAACTGATACATATTGATTTTCTACTTGTGGAGCGATTTTAATCTAATTTGGTTTTTTGAACTTTCTAATGTTAATTGTGTTAGTGCTTTATTTGTTGTTTGGGGATTACTTCTTTCATATAAATTTGGTTTTTTGGCATATTTTACTTTATACTCAATATGTTTTTAAACCATAAGAAAACAAATCAGAAAGTTATAAAATACTTAATTTTTCAACTTTGGGTTTACTGATTTCCTTCAAATTTTAGTGAAATATGAAGATTTAAATAGCCAGAAAAAAAAGTGTTCAGGAAGAATCTACCACCATTAAAAAAATTGATTTTAATGAAAACAATTTACAGTATGCTGAAAACATGTTTAAGAGCAAGTTTGTGTCCTATTTAAATATTTTTTCCAGGATATATTTGGTTTTGGGGATGGGTGAATGATAAAGTTTTTGTATCGTTTATTGTTGTTTGTCAAACTAGCTTTTCAGGGTTTTTCACTGTGCTCGGATTGTCAGAAATGTAATCCTTATTATCATGATGGTGATTCGTACAATAATAGTGTACACAAGAAAACTGTATTTTAATATTATATAATATGTAAAAGAGCAGCTGAAAAGAAACTTGCACACATTTTGAACTTTGTTGTTGAATGATTCTTGTTAAACATGGTTTGCGGCAATATCCTTGTACTGAGGCTATATTCTATGAGCCTGTGTTTTTTAGTTTTGGTCTTAATGGTTGGGATTGCAGTCAAATGGGTGCAATTACATGATCTTAAAGGTGTGATCTCCTAGAAGTTCACTTAAGTAAGTTCATGTGTGGCACTCCTGAAATACTCTAGTTCTACACGTTTCTTCATGTAGTCTTGGGTTTCCTATCAGGCCTTTCTTGACCAACTCTTGTTATATTCCAATGCTAATGCTATTTGAGTATGCATGGGTGATGATGATAGCAATTGTTTTTCACCATTAAATCACAAAAATTAAAGGACTTGGTGAGACTAGAATACAAAACTTGTTTATTTACTGTAACTAAAATGATGACTGGTAACATGGATGCTTTGATAGTTAAAGACAAATTGCATCTCCCTGGCTTAAATTTAGTATTGTTCGAGAATCTTCTAGACAGGTGACTCTATATTATTAAAAAGTTCTCATTATCTAAACAATGTGATCATGTTAATCTAAACTCGTTTCACCGCAAACCCCTTGTGAGTTTTTACAAACCCGGGAGTTTGATATTGGATCAATATCATGGGCGTCATCATCAGTTCATTATTGGGGGGGACATATGCCGGGGGTCTGGGGGTATGGAAATTTAAAAAAATTAAACTTCTCAAAACATCGTTTTTATGCATTTATTTATGCGTTTGTAACAGAAATGTAATGTTAAAAACCCTAGTAATGACAAATTCCGATGTTTACCTTTTAAGGTTTTAAGTAAATCATACATTTTTAGCAAAAATATTTTTACATCTCAAATATTGGGGGCCCCCCCGTCCCCCTCGGCGATGACGCCCATGATCAATATTGTAGATCAAAACAAAACATTTATTTTTTACATACTTATAGGACATCTAGAATCACAACATTAAAAATTTTATTTTTAAAAAAAATTTCAGGCGCGTGTTCCTGGCTAAAAGTGAAATTTGCTAAATTTCAAGTTTCTAGCTCATCTGAAAGGTTAGAATTTGTATAGATGAGTGAGTGAGTCGTACAAAAGGTTGTATATATATATATATTAAATAAAAAAATGATTCCTCCTTAAATTTTCATAATGATGATAATTAATATTTTAATACTTTTTACCCCAAATGAAATGTTCAAATTTTTTAACTTGAGAAACATTTAATTCATATTGTTTTCTTGTCTCATCAAATCCATTAAAAATTATATATAATATGAACATTTAAAATTTTTGATTTAAACTCTGTCTTTTTTTAAAATGAAAATTGGCATATCTTTGTTATTAATTTGTTTTTCTTGTTGTTCACCTCTCGGTCAATATCACCTTATAAAAGACGAAAAAAGAATATAAAATAAAAGCCCTACAACCATCCAATACTCTAGTGTCAGGGTCAGAAGAGAACAATAGTTGGTCAAGAGTGTCAAGAAAGGTGTAGAGCTACCTGGGGAAGTTTCTACAGGATTGCTAAGCCTGTTATTCTCTATAATTACAATATTATTATTTAATAACAATATTAAAGCAGGAGGTACTCCTGTACATATACATGTATAGATACTATATATAAGTTATATTATATATAGAATGTCCCAAAGTAATGAATACGTAGAAAATTATTAAACATAAAACAAGTTTATTCAGTATATGTCCATAGCAACATAATACCGTTTAATTTTCTTGTTTTTCAACAGCCATATTGGAATTTACTTAAATTTTTGAATTGAGAATTGAGTTTATTCCAATTGTAGGCTACTTGATACATAATTTAACTGTTTTTTTAATTAATTTATTTTATTTTTTTATTAGAGGTTAATGGTGAAAACCGTAGCATATAGGTTATTCGCGAAAAACCACAGCATATTTTCTAAATTTTGTTTCATTAAATTGTATATTTAAAACAGATACAAGGCATGGAATGTACTTCTTAATAATATTTTTAAAGAAATTTAACAGTTAAATTTTATTTATTGTTATAAGTTTACATTATAATTCACTAATATTAAACAAGACTCCAATGATTTTGTAACAGGGATGAAATTGTGTGACATGAAGGTATTAAAGAAGTTATTGTGAAACTTCCACATACCATCCCTTGTATGCGTTTTTAAATATCAGACTTAATGAAACAAAATTTACAAAATATGCTGTGGTTTTTTGTGAATAACGTAAAATCATAAAAGGATATTGTAAAACCGGTTTCACCATTGAACTCAGAATAAAACAAAACTCAGTAATATCATGTATCACATGATTCTATTGTCATTTTAAAGAAATGTATTCTTTACTTTTAATTTGCTTACTTTTACAATAACAAAAAAATACATTTAAATAATTTTAAAAAAATAAATGCCAATTTTTATAAACAGCAAATTTTCTCAAACAGTCCTTTAAAAGCTACATTTTGTTCTTTTAAATTTATAACCCCCCCCCCTCTCTGCTCTATCCTTATAGTATTTTCATAAGTTTATATTATTATAATAACCCTTCTCTCCACCAAACCACAGTTCTGGCTATGTCATGATGACATAATTCTTTTATAGAAACAAAGAGTTATACTTAGCATTGCATGTTATGAAAAATAATTTAGTCATACAGTTTCTGTGCACATATCTTGTTTGTGACTAATAATGCAATGAATCACATGTTGACAGTTTAGGATAAGACAAAATCTATGTTTTTAGTATGATTAGTAGTTGGAATTGTTCTTTTTGAAGCTTCATTGTACTTAGAAAGCAGTTTCATTGTACAGTCAAAACAAAACAAATATTAGTAAATCAGCAGTTCTTTTATATTTTATATTGAAAATGTGAGTAAGGTTTTGATGAAATGAGATCAATTACAGTTTTCAAGTACGAGAAAGTGATTTAGCTAGGTCATGATTTTGGATACACTTTTTTAGGGGGTTAAATAACCAGATTGGTCTCTACGAACTAATAATAACAAGAGACACATTACAACTTTAACAAAGAACAATGCAAATCATTGGACAAACGTTCCAACTCACCCATCCCCAAAAGCAAATAAAACCCAACCAAAACTATTCATCAACAAAAATGTCACAACTGTAGAGTTGTCAGTCAAAAACTCTTCACTTGTGCCATAAACATACAGTTTGGTTTAATATAAGTAGTATATGAAACTATTACCTTATTTGGTTCTGTCATGTGACTTCTTTTGACTTAGTTGGGCGCGGTTCAGAGTTGGAACTCCATCTTCAGTAATCGCTCGATAGAGGTCGTTAAAACATTAATACAATTACACTAACACAAAACTATACTCACATATATTTGTTTATTTTATTAAAATTAGTGCGCACTGTTCCATGTCACCGTGAGACACCAAACTTTTGATATCAAAAATAAACTTTTGATGACTGTGGTCAGAATTCATTTTTGTTTTTACCAATTATTCCAGAACAGTTATTTACTTGCAGTTTTGCACAAGTCATTAATCTTCACATTTCATTAAAATTTGAATGAAATTGAAAGGGCCAGTTTTGAAAAATTACTTATTTTATAACATCCACACAGCCGATTACAAATTTTTTGTTTGTTTCTTACACCAACCACCCCCAAAATTTGAGTTATTGAGAAAATTTTTTCGGGCACAGACTAAAATATCTCCACATACCAAATTTGATTAAAATCTGTTTACACGTTTGGGCTATAAGCACCACATATGATGGGCAACATATGCTAGAAGTGCCCATCACACAACCTTATATACTACTACTAAGCAAATAACAATTATCCACCTCTCTTTCAATGTTGATTTATAATTAATTTGTCTCGAATTCATCTTGTATTGTTAATCTTGAACCGTTTCAGGGGCGTATTAACGGTCTTGGCAATCCCGAGGGAACCTAAGTTGGATTTAAACCTCTTTTCATGTAGTCTTGGGTTGGATCCCTCACTCATATTTCCTATCGGGTTTCTCTTGTTCTCTTTAAACTCAGACGCTATTAGAGTATCCGAGGCTAGGAGGTATTTGTTTTATATTATTTTCTTCTCTTTTTATAAGTCTATGTATAACTGAGAGATTTTTCCCTTTAAACAACGAGGAAAACAAAAATTAATCTCGACGAATTTGATAATTTTTTTAAATAACAGTAAAATATAAAATTGTGTGTCCTCATTCACCCAGCAATGCTAAGCCTTTCTTATTTAATTTCTATTGGATGGTGAGGCTAGGCTTGTTCCTTTGGAATCCACCATAAACACATTTAAAAAGTAC
Organism: Aphrophora alni; assembly: GCA_963513935.1. Lineage (NCBI taxonomy): Eukaryota > Metazoa > Arthropoda > Insecta > Hemiptera > Aphrophoridae > Aphrophora > Aphrophora alni. The sequence continues at coordinate 31,514,222 of OY740778.1, forward strand.
AGAATTTGTTGGAAAATAAAGTATATTTTCTTCAATCTACTCATCACAGATTTTTGTCTTCCCTCACCCAATCTGTATAGTGCAGTAATATTGGACAAAAAGGAGAGATTTTGCATATAAGCTAGCTGAATTTTGATGTAAAACCTTTATTTTTTTGTGCTTTAAAACTTATTTGATAATCATGGATTGTTCATATGGTTTTTTTTTGCCCATTCTTCCAAAAGTTTATAGCATGATCTAATCACCACTCTCACTGGAGTTTAAGCATACAATTTCAGTCTTATTTAATATAGAGGTAATTTTTTAATTTTTTTTATTCAATTCTTATAAATGGAAACCATAATGGCTATTTTTTATTGCATTGTTTTAGCTGATAGATACAAGGCAGACATATAAACCGTAAAGCAAAATATTTATGGAAAGCAGATTTTAGTGATTTTTGATTCTGTTTAAATTTTGAATCTCACATGGTTGTGATGGGGACTTTTAACAACAACAAAATAAAAGTATATACCAAAATTCAACTATGTGTAAACAGGAGCAATGAGGGCTTGTCCTACTGCGACTATAGAAGTTATTCTGGAATTGAGACTCCTTCGTATAGTAGTGAGGCAGGCTGCTAGGGGGCACTTCTTTAACCTTTACGCTGCGTAAATCGACTATAGTCGATTTGACATTTTTACCGTTCACTGCGTAAATCGACTTTAGTCCACGACTTCAGAAAAACTTCTCATTTGGCTGCGTAAGTCGATTATAGTCCCAACTGAACAGAAACGATGTTATTTAGCCTCAAGTATGTGCTGCTTCCTGTTGGAAGCCTTTGAAACTTCGTAGTGTCACATGTTTTTGTTGACGTTCCATGCGGGAGTTTAGTGAAGAATTTACTGTTTTCGATGTTTTTCAATTAGTTTTGTGTTTATGTTTGTAATTATATTTATTTATGATACTAATAATTGTTGCAGTGTATAATTTTTGTAATTTAATCAAAGTTCTGAAGTGATTTAGTGTTGGCTTAAGAGGACGTATATTATTATAAGGTATGTACTGTACTGTATTGTTGATTAATCCTAACCTCTTTTCATAAAATAATCGTATTTAAAATAACAACAGAGGAGCTTTATTCTATAAACTATTTAAAGTATTCAAAATAACAAATTTATTATTACGATATTCTATACTAGAAGCAAAATTTATCAACATTTTCCTAAAATCAAGAAGTGTAATTTAGGAGTGTTACTGTAGCTAGGCTAGAATTTTGTTATCGTCTTTTTTCTACTTAAGTTTGTTTTTGTATACTTTTTTTGTTTATTTTGAATAACAATATTATTTATATTTATTATACATAAGAAAACATTATTAGGTGATAAGATTAGTTTTTTAGTACTCAAAAAAATGAAAGTGTAAAACTGTGACAGTGAAGTGTGAATTACCACAGTTGTTTCTGACATCAGTAAAAATAGTGCTACCATCGCTTCTTACAAAATGAGTAAGTTATTACACAATTATTGTAAATATATGCATGTTTTAAAATTAAAGTGTTATAGACTTATATTATTTCCATTTTTCTTTAAAGTAAGTGCTATTTAATGAGTTTTTTTTTATTTTCAAGGCATGTAAACTTATTTTTAAAAAAGAACATTTTTCTATGTTTTTAGGGCTTAAATCATGTTTTACATATGTAAAAATACATTTATTTCAAAATTAAAAGTATATATTAGTGCAACATACACTAATAAAGAAATATTTAAATAAAAAAAGCCTTAATGAAAAATTTATTTTTTTCATTCATAATTGCAATTTATAGGGACATGCATGGATTTTAATACGCAGCGAAAAGGTTAATAGTAATTATTAGGTTAGATGGAGAACGAACAGTCGACAGAGCACGACCTGCAACTCATGGAAAATTTCTCCTCGACTTTTTATGGGATTTGATTGTTAAAAAGTTTAACTTTAGAAGTAGATTCAATTCTGAAATAAGCATGGAAAGAGAATGGAATGGTGAATTCAAATACTCCGTATAGGGGGTACCATTAAATAGTATACAGATGAGTCTAAAACCAAATAGGGAACTGGAGTTTGAGTTTTTAAGCCAAGTATACTGAAACCATAGAATCTTTCAAGTGGAAATTCATGCAATAGAAAGATTTATACAATTCAATCTTGATAGAGTATTAACTAATCAAGGCATTGATATCCCTTTTGGACAGCATAACCTTCATCAAAGCTAAGCTCTCTAATTGTCAACTCAAGATGGTATGGGATTACCTAGGACTATTTAGCAAACTAGCGAAAACAACAAAGGAATTATCCTTTGGATGTCAGGGCAGATAGGAGTAGGGGAACTGAATGTAAAGACAAACTTGCAAATATTGGGTACAACTCTCTTCTCACAGGAACAGACTATTTGTGGCCTTGAAGGTGCTTATTTCAATGAAATTACTAAGGAAAGAAATGAAGTCAGAGAGAGAAAGTCTATGGGAAAGAATATCTGAGCTAAGACAAGTCATAGAATTCGTAGAAAATTATATTAGAATGTCAAAATCATGCATCAGGCTGTGTAACAATAAGTTTAAAGTATTGTAGGCTCAGGGAATACTTTAGAAGGCAAATAATTATATTTTCTTCTTACCTTCTGTATATTACATACAAACGGCAAGAACAAGATATAATTATTTGTATTATAATTTTGACTTGGATTCCATAAAATGGTTTTGAAATGAATGATGGGATCATCTAAAAATTCTGCTTAGAGAGGGAGGAGACCCTACAACATATTATATTATTACAATGTGGTGCTTTGAAGCACAAAAAACTAGAAGTAGAAGTCCGGAGTGGTACAAGATTGATGTAGTGGTGATAGATTGTTGTAGGGTACATTGTAGATGATATATGGCTGCAGAGGCTTCTATATAGGAATTTGCCATTTGAGTAGAAGTAGGGGGGCACACTAAATCTCTATAACTCATCCCTATACCAGAACAAAATGAAATCATGAAGCCAAAGGAATTAACCTAGACATGTTTTAAAAATTTAATATGAACTCTTTATCACAGTTAAGCTTACTTCACAGTAACAAGTAAGTCTTGTTTTAACAAGTGGTCATAGATTAGATTGGTTGAATTGATTATTTAGGCCTACTTAAGCAGGGTGATGTCATTACAGTTAACACATGACTTGAAGTTTTATTTCTTTATATACTCTGTGTATTGTTTGGTTGGCCGTGAGACTGCTCTATAATGTGTTCCAAAAACATAATCTTAAATATACAAACCTACAAGACTCAATGTAATCTATTAAAAAAAGAAAAAACCCCCCGACAAAATCATCCTCTTTTAAATAGTCCAGTCAAATTATCCATTAAAGCTTAAAATTTGGAAATACCCAGAAGAAAAATGTCTAACCAGTGTAGCTAATCGTTTCATAATAATGTCTAGATAAAACCCGAAGAAAAGAGTCAAATTTTGATGCTGAAATTGTTTATCATTGTTGTAAACATTTAAATTGATTTAATACCAATCCGTTAGAATAATGGCATGGAAAAGGAGTTTGTGTACATAATTTGGCTGACAATATTATTATAATCATGAAGGCGCCTTTATGGTAGAACCTCCAATTTCCCAAACAAAGGCCTAGATTTCTCCTCTCTACCTCTTTTTTAAAATAGTTCTTACAAAACTCTTGAGCAATATTCAAAAATAAACCAGGAGTGTTCGATTAAACAGCGTTGTAATATGTTCAACAAAGAATTAAAAATAATATTTATAAGTTTATAACATTTCAAATTCAAAGGAGAACTAATAATAATTTGTTTTTAGTTGTCAAAGCATCTCAGTACAGGTTTCTTTAAATTAACTCTCTATTGAATTTCAAAACAGGTTTATCACCAGGAAAACCAGTTTTCTTTGATGTGTATACATGACTATGTACAGAAAAGACTGAAAGATATTACCATGTGGAGATAACATGTCTATAGTGAACTTTTAACTTTCTACAAAGCATGTATGCACAGTCTTAGAAATAAACAGACAACTCTTTGAAAAACGAGATAGCGATGAATATGTTTTTTTTTTATGTCCTTAGAGACTCGATTATAATTGTTAGAACTCATTTTGAGAAAATCATAATTTTGTATTTATTCCTCATCTCAAATTTCGAATTAAATTTTAAAATTTCATTAAATTAATATCAAATTTGATTGAAATTGGTCTACACGTTTGGGCTTTGGATCACTGTGCATACAACAAATATCAGACAGACATTGCAAAAAACCACCTCAAATTGAATATCCCAAAATTTAGGCATTGTCAACGCTGGCAGGATTACTCTGAGCAAACGCTTGGTCAGAGACAGCTTGTCAGAGACACCAACGTTCAGCTTACCAACTGGTTAGTGAAGTTGAGTAGAGGTCATCTGAAACAAGTTACTCACTGGACATGGCCTCTTCAAGAAACATCTGCTAACATTCTGTATCATCATTAGATATATGAGACAGTCTGAAGAGACTGCTAAACATATCATCCTAGAATGTGAGAGACTTGAGATTAGAAACTCTTAAACCTCATTGATGTCATAGGGGTTGTGTTGTCAGTAGGTCCTTAGGTTGACATACAAGGATCCTGAGACCTCTTCCTATCTAAGATAATTTATATTGTATTTTGTTATTATTATTTGATGTTTTGTGAATCCATTTGTTATCTGCATTGTTTCATGTCTAATTTATTGTCTCTTCTTTATTATTATTATTGTTGTTTATGTTAATAACTTTTCTGAATGTTATGGAATTTAATAAAAAGAAATGTTCATTTTGAGTATTCGGTAAATCAATGATTATGACAAGTAATAATTTAATTGTACAAAACACATTTTTTGTGGGTTCATTTAAAAATAAAATGATTTTTTTATATCGAGCGTTATCGTACAAAAACATGATTTTACTGGATAATAAAAGTCATTTGTTTTGTAAGGACCCTAAGAGATATACATATAGTGAGTACGGGCTTGGCAATTCCGAAAACCCAGCTGGATCTACACCTTTTTTCATGTAGTCTTGGGTTTGATCCCTCTCTTTCATCTTATCTGTTTTTCTTGACCAACTCTTGCTCTTTTACAATCCTGACAACAATAGAGTATTTGAGGGCAAGGGATCTTTAATTTATGTTTTTTTAATTTTTGACGGAGAGGTATTTCACCTTTAAACATCAGGGGGGGGGGTTGTTTGTGCATACATCAGGGTTTCACAATACTTATTATTAACTGTTCCATGTTATACTGTATAATATTAAAACATTAAGATGCATTTCTTATTCCAAAAATAGTGGCATAATACAAAAAATGCTTGGTTAAACTTCTTTTCTTTTGGGGATGTGACTTTCGCCGTTGCATTTGATTTAACATTTGTGTGTGAAACACAGGTTTCATCTTCAGTGATGAAGTTTTTGGATAGCCCATCCCATGCGTTAGCAAAACACTTTAGAAATGTTCAAGCTGAAGCTACACATATCTGTTTGTGTCTCAGTTAAGATTTTCCCCATCTGACACACTGTTTTTTCTAACGAATTTTCTGTGTCATGATGTCAGAATTACTGATTATTAACTGTTAAGAAAATAACAACATTATTCTGAAAATGTAAATCGCCAATTTTTACAAATATTTGCGTTACTTGTTCAGTAAATCATCTGTGTTTATTGTTTGAACCTTCAGGGAGCTGATTTATAATTAGTACAGGCTTGGCAATCCCGAGAGAAGCTAGCTGGGTCTACACTTTTTTTATGTAGTCTTGAGTTATAACCCTCTTCCTGTCAGGTCTCTCCTGACCAACTTTTATTCTTTTCCGATTCTGACACTATTATAGTATTCAAGGGCTAGGAGTCTTTATTTTATGCTGTTTTCTTCTTTTTTTTTAAAGCCCATGATGATCGAGAGGTTTTTTTCTGTCTTTAATCAAGAAGAAAATAATTACTGTTAATTGACCACTACACTCTTGACTCTTCATCATAAACATTCATTTTCCATTTCTAAACAAACAATACTCTTACCTAACTTTACCGTCACTCATAATCTTTGGCCCATAAACCTAATTTAGGTAGAAATATATCAAACATATTTTTGTAGAAATTAAACTCCTTTATCTTCAGAGTGCGCAAAAAATTAGGTTCCATATACAAGTAGTCATTAAATTTCATATATATATTTTTTTTATGGAACCATGCCTATTTTTATGTTTTCTTAAAGTAGAGCAGAAACTATATTGAAATATGTGTTTTAATTAATCTCCCCTCAGATTTATAGCATTAGTCATTAATGTCACTAAGCCTTATTTTATAAACATTGTTTTTTTTTTCAATAGTCCTAAAAAATATAATCTGAAAGGGACAAGTCAGTTGACGTTGTAAGCCATTCAATTGGCCTTTCCTTTCCTATCCACCTTCTACAACCACTACTGTGCATGGGAAAGCTAACTCTAACTACGGCAAAGTAAACATGTTTAGTTTAAATCAAGGATGTAAACTTTCACTTTTGAAATACTCTTATGTCGATAGTTCATTTTGTATTTCTTTGTTAACGTAGGTTTATTTTAAACTTTTTTTTTTTTTTTTTTTTTACGTTCATTGGGATGCATATATAATGGCTACAGCTTTAAATTATAATAAAACTAGAAAAAAAAAATATATATATATATAGCCTAATAAAATACAGTAAAGCACAAAAATATTTTCCATAAGACAAAACTGGAAAAAAAAAATTACATTTTATGAATTTTTGAGATATGCTGTATGATACATAATTTTTGCATTGATCTGTAAATAGAGCAAGTCGATTTCTGCAAATTTTCATCTATCTAAAGTTCTGGAATTTTTTGAACACCCTGTATATTTGTAAAAATGTCTCCAGCAATAAAATTTGTATTTGTTACAGGACTGAACCAACATCGGCAGGATTAAGTATTGCAAAATGCTGTGGTCACGTTGTACTGCTGGGCTGTGGAGGAATAGCTATGTTTGTAGGTTTAATCTTGGGAATTGCTTGGCCTTTCTTGTTCAACAGAATTCTTCAAACTGTAAGTTTTAACCTGAGAAATAATTTAAAGTTTTATTAAATTAAAATACAATCAAATCTTGATAACTCAAAATTTAAGATAAAAACAAATTATTGGATTTAATGGAAGGAGCATTATAGATTGGTTTTGGAGTTATGGTGATTTTAATGTATGAATTTCAACTTGTAGATGTTATGATCCTTATATGAATACAGTATTCCTAACATAAGTAAAACATCAATGTTGAGTTTTTGCTGATATACCCGTTTCTAGGTCTATACTGAGTACAAAAAAAATTTTTTTTTTTATTGATGTCTTGTGTCTGTTGTGTGTGTAGTGGGCTCTAACCATTTTAATAAAGTTTGATATGTGGACATATTTCAACCATATGTTTTGACTTTTTTTAATTACTCAAAATTGGACGGTAGCTACAAGGAGAAAAAAAGAATACATAACTTATATATTTTTTTTCAAAATTGGCTTTAACGATTTTGATCAAACTTTATTCATGTGTCTCAGTGTTCAAGTCTAAGAAACCAAAAGAAACATATTGGTTGCCATCTTTCAAAAAATATCGGTTCATGAGTTATCAGTGAGGAAATATCAAGATTTAGACCCAAACATGTGTGTAAAATTTCAAGTAAATATTGGCAAAAAATAATAATGAAACAACCATCGTCATCAAAAGCTTGATTTTATTCAAATATGATTTACATTGAAGACATGTTTATGGCACAAGCGAAACAACTTTTAGCACTATTTAAATATATAGAAAAAAATTCGTGTTGTCTCTTTCCTTTTTAGATTGACAACTATTGAAATGTTATTTTTGTGACAATTTATTTTTTTGCGCGTGCCTTCAATGAAACTTAGGAGTTTTCCCCCAATGCTAGCATCAGAATCTTTACCTGGTTGTGAAGCCCTGAATATGGCCCTTCTACTAGCCTCGAGCCTTTCACATTCTAGGATGATATGTTTAGCGGTCTCTTCAGACTGTTTACATACTCCACAAAATGGGATCACTATTGATGATCCGGAGTGTTAACAGATGTATCCTGAAATGACTGTGTTCAGTGAGTAATGCTGTAACTTGTTTAAACAAAACCATAGCCCTTTGGGTCTTCCTTTGACCAACCTTAAGGGTTGAGTTATGCTGGACAAGCATCTCCCACGCTTGATCGGAGGGCCGATTCAGAAGCTTGGGGTGCACCCTGAGGACCACTCCTGTAGTCTTCAGAATGTCCTTCCTCAATCTGGTGATCAACTGGTTTTCTACAAATAATACCTTAAAGGTAGCAATCATTGTCTCCAGGCAAAGCTTTGTTGTATTGTTGAAGTAGGAAAGAACGATTGCTCCTTTTTTCATGTAGCTCCCTGAGATAGAAGGAAGAGTTCCATCCTCCATGAATTTGAACTTATCCATTAGCATATCTTCAATGTCTTCACCTTATTTATGGGTAAGTTTAGCCTCAAGATAGGCATCTAGAACAACATCAATTTTGGTGGCAAGGATATCCCTGTAAGCGGGAACTTTCTTTACAAATGACTCCAAAGGACTATGAGTTTTGTTACATCAGAATTTCGAATTTCACCTCTGTTTACACAATTTCAAACTACCATGGACAATACCAATAAATGGATTGAGAAATGGTGCATTTAAGTTAAATGAAATTTATTAATTTCACTAATAGTTACATGCCAATTGTGATAAATGAAGAAATTGTCCCACAAATGAAACTGCTAAGTATTTAGGGTTAACGCTAGACTTCAAATTATGATGGAGTGAACATGTGAAACTAAATATTAAGTTAAGAAAAATACTGGCTTATTGGAAGAAACTCCCAAACCATTCGAAAATAGTAAATTGTTTATTTTCAAACAAGGGATGAAACCGGTATGGACTTTATCGAGTGCAACTTTTGGGATGTACTGCGAAAAGTAATATAAAAATATTACTGAGGTTTCAAAACAAGGTTTTGCGAACTATCGTAAATGGCCCTTGTTATATAAGAAACGATGACTTACACAAAGATCTTGGAATGGCTACAGTTGAAGAAATGATTCAAATTTATACAAAGAAGCATGAGAGCAAGGCTTTACCACATGAAAACACCAAGATGAAACAGCTTTTAGACAATGAAGACTTGGTTCGTCAGTTGAAGAGGGTGAAACTATTTGAAGTGGTGTAATGAATGAACCTATTTGTGTGTAATTTATGTTTTGAAGTTTTTGAGATACTTTAAAGGAAGTATATCCACCACAAAGTGTTCATACTTTTAGAGATTATACTTGGTAGACTATGTCTAGTTGTAATAACAGATAAAAAGTTTAAAAAAATCTAAAGATAATTTCCTATTGAACACTACCTTGTAGCTCCTTCTCCAACATCTGACAGGAATGAAGGAGAGGAACTAGCATGACAAGTTTAAGCATACCTGTATTATCCCAATGAATCCTGATTATCTAAAATTATTTCCAAAAACAGAGAATGAAAATTCCAGTGACTTTTTGGATATATGATTTCAAATAAACAATTAATTGTAGACAAAACTAAAGTTTCTATTTCAGAATTAAGTAATACAATTTAGAATAATATTTAGTCAGTTGGAGTAATCTATTGAACTCTGCTCTTTGGGCTATGTGTGACACAATAGAAATAGTATATAGGTCATGATAAACTTTCTTCGGTTTACTTAGTTATCTTAATTTTTATAGGTTTTCTATTAATTTGGGTCAAAAGTAAAATTCACTTTGTTCATAACTGATACATCGTAGAAATAAAATTATGATGAAAGTTTTTGCTTCAACTCTGTCGTTATCAGATGACGAATAAAATTTCTTACTTTATATTTATCGAAACTTTGACCGATGACTTAGCATTATAGTGTCATTAACCCCCAATACTTATTTTATTTTTTGATGTATACATTGCATAAAGAAATTAAAATTATGTTGAGTTTTTATTCGGATATATACATTTTGAGATCCCCTGAGGGATTTTGAATGATAGCTTTCTGTCTCATGAGTGGTACACTAAGTGAATTAAATTCTCCACTTCTTCTATAAACCTTACTAAAGATCTTATATACAAAAAAATGTCTCGGAGGAAGAACATGCGAAATAGAAAGGGTCTAGAAGGTAGAAGGTTCTAATTTATTTTTATTTTTGGGTTTAATCGGGTAGAGAGTATAAATCAATTAGTTATCAAGTTATACGCCTAGAACATCTAAAAAAATAAAACTAGTAAATTTTATGTATTTTTGCTCTGCATTTAAGAAAATATAAGACAGCTGGAAAAATAACATTTTATGCATTTTCGGGACATGCTGTATTCAATAGCTAATTTTTGGCTCGCTGTATATAGACGAGATTAATTGCTATATACAATTCTATGTCCTCTATCTAAATTTGAACCAAATAAGCAATTCTGAAAATTCTCTTTCGAGCGTCATCAAGTCTTACGTTGCTTTGTGAAGTTGGAGTTCAAGTCAAGGGTTAAACAACTGACCTTCATTAAATTATATAATGATATTATCCTTCACGTTCTTTGTATATATTATGAGAATTCAGCATTGTATTGATTTATTAATTACTTTTTTTTTCTTTTTTTTAATAATTTTATCTTATTATTTATTTGAACTATAATGTGTATTAGCTATCTAAAGAAATTTATCTTTTAAATTCTATATAGGAACTCGTATAAGTTTTTCTTTTCTTTATAGTTTAAATAACATAGTAATGATAAATCCTAATCAGGTAGTGCCTAATTTATCGCCAAATGTAAATTTAATCTATTGTATATCAGTTATGTATATAACAACTGGTTAAATATTCATTCATATATTTATTTTCTTTACAATCCTCATACTATTTATAATAAACTTTGTATAAGCATTGCACAAACTTTCTCACTCACCCATCCCAAACCAACCAAATATATCAATTCGATAGTTGTCTGTCAAAAAGTGAACCATGGACGCTGTCTTTGAAAAATATTTATATTTAAATTATTTATATATTTAATTATAAATGTGTCCTCAGCATAAATCATATTTAGTAATCGACGGTGATCATGTGGCACTAGCACACTTTTCTTAAAACTTGCGGTTGAAAACACGATACTGAATAACAATGCAAGTGATGTACCATACTGTTCTAACACTGGACACGATATGGTACTACCCTGACTACAGGTACAGTACTGTATATAACACAACAAGAAATCCAAGTGAGTCTAATATCGCATTGTGGAGCTATAATATATTAGTGATCCCCCACAGACAAATATTTTCAACGATCCAGTTAATTGCCAATTAGAATGATTGGGGTTCAGATAATCGATGCTCTACAGTATATTCATAATCACAAATATATTTGATTCTGTAATTAATACACAGACTTATAAGTATTTTGAAAATCAGTAAGGCTTTCACTCCGCTAAAAATACTGCAGATGTAATAGGTCAACTAGTCATACAGGTTTTATTTACAATTGAAAGTAAGTGCTTTGCTCAGGCTACTGCCACTTTGTATGACCTAGGTAAGGCTTTTGATACTTTGGGTATTGAGAAAGAATTATTGTTTAATTCATATCTTACTTCAAGAAGAGAAGTAGTGGATGTTAATGCTATGTATTCTGAAGTTAAATTTACTAAACATGGGGTCCTCAAGGCTCCATTCTTGGCATCCTATGACATATCCCATCAGAGATAAACTGAAGACTAATATGCATCAATATTAACTGATAACATAGTTCCTTATTTTCCTAACCATTGGATAGGTTGTAACTTCGTGGACTGGCCTCCAAGATCCCAAGACTTGACTGTTTGTGATTTTTTCCTGTGGAGCTTTTTGAAAGAAAAAGTTTATTCCCACCCTATAACACCAGATGATGAATTGAAGAGGAATTACTATTGATACCTCTGCAATTTTTCAAAAGCGCTTGAGATTCTTTTTTGTTTCAATGCTATCAGTACATAGCTATTGATGGACAACAGTTTGTATAAAGGTCAAATTTGAATCATTAATAATTTGTTGCTTTTATTTTTCTTTATTAACACTTTGAAGCCTAAGCCCGAGTATAGGTCGGGCAGTCGCAACAGCGCTCGGAGCCGAAGACCGAGTATACATCTGGCTGCTCTAAATAATTCTATATGATCTCGATGTCGGCATATATTCGGGTTTCGGCACTTTTGCATAGCTAATTGGTTATTTATATTTGCATATCTTTGATTTTCGAATAGTCTGTGCTGTTGATATAGACTAAATATAAATATTATAAAGCTGATGCTAGGCAACATAACATGTCTATGAGGAACGTAGCAGACGTTTGTTTAGTTCAAAGTTAGTGACTGAGTAATCAAGATTCGTTATGTTTTTTTTTGTTGTTTTTTTTTACTATTAAATACTTTTTGAGTTATGGTGAACCCAGAATGTTCAGTACCCCCTTTGTGTACCTGAATGTTTCAAACTGTATCATACAAAGGCCAATTATGTTTAGTGAAGTGCTGTGTAGCTATTTTTGTTTGTGTGTGTATTTTACCATTTTTCAAGACTAAGGAGTGTTGACTGTGAGTAAAATATCTATTTACATGTATATATATTTAAAAAGGTAATTTCTTTAGGTTTAAAATGATATATAATAAGTCATATATGATAAATATAACAAATACCACAATTTTTTAAAACATGTCCAAAACCCCCAGGCACAATAGGAAAGCAGCGCGTTAGAGAGTTAAGCTTCAAAGTGTTAAAAATTACACATTTTCATGTTATCTGCATATCAACAAATTTCTAATGGTTGTGTAAATAAAATCATTTTGGTGTAAACGTACCACTATTTTGTTATATCACCATTTTATTTTGATTGACTATAAATGAGACTCGAGGGTACTTTTTTATATATCTATGTAACATCACTGTAAAGTGTCAAGCTTGTAGGGTGTTCCATATGTTCGACGTATTGATTTAAAAATAGCGACCTCTTCGTGGACACTCCATAAATAAACATACTAGGTAAGTAATATTAAAGTGCAAGTCGGAATGTAGTAACAAATAGGTAAATTATTTATATTTTATTAATTCGCTACCATCAGTAGATCAATCCATCTTTAACTTTCTCCCCTTACGGGATATTGGAGGAAATTATGACAGTCTCTGAATGTCAAACTATTTAATAGTGAAATTTTTATTTCATTCATTACTTTCTACATAAAAACAAACATACAACAATAATTTTGAAAAACTCAATCTCAGAGCCTTAAATAAAAAGATGTGGTAAAACTTGGACACCAATAAGTAAAGTTTCTTTTGAACATACTTTTTCATTGTGAATACTGACTTATAGCTGTAGATAATCTCATAATATAAAGTTATAAAAATGGACTATGAACATTGTATCATATCAATGTAATTCCTAGGTTAGTCATAGATTAAACATATAAGATGGACAATGACTTTCTTTGTTATAATACAAGACATTCACTACGCACAATGCCATAAATGTTATATGCCTAAATTCATTGGTTTTTGTCTGCTAAGGAAAGAACTTAAATCTTTTTAGACTAAAATTGTATATTATTGTAGCTTTATTATTTTACTTTCTTACTTATAGGTGGTATAAAGAGAGTTATATGATTGATCAGAAAATCAACATAGAGTGTTTTTAGGACATGATGGTCTGTCAATGTCGTATGTGTGTCAAAAATGTGTAGATTGATTTTCATTATATTTTGGAATGTGGGCATATTTTGGAACTTTTTTCTTTTTTTTTTTGTATATCTCTAAATTGAAGGTTAGCTTCCATAAGAAAAAGGACAAAATTTCGTAAATCAAATCTAATTTTACTGTAGATCCCAAACAAAATGAATTGGTCGCCATCTATCCAAAAATGTGGGTTTGTGAGTTATCTATAAAAAAAAATCACCCATGGGGCTGTAATTATTTAGTTCAAATTTTAATTAATTGTTATTATTAACGACCCAAATCCATGTGCCAAAAGTACTATTTATTACACTGCAGGATTAATTGTCGAAAATAAAAGTTAACCTTGACCCATTAAAAGCTCAATTTTAATCAAATAATAATTACTCTGAGGATGTGTTTATCACACAAATGAACCAAGTTTAAACCCTTATTTAAATATATTTTTCAAACAAGGCGTCCATGATTCATTAAAAATTTTTGATTGTTCTCCTACATTTTGATGATTATTTTTTATTTGGTTTTGGAGATGGATGGGAAATGTTTTTGCACCATTTATTTTGTGTGTTAAGTTTCAATCCATGCTCTTCATCCCACAAACAAATATTTTTAATGTCTTGATTTGGATACATAGTAAGAGAAAGTTATGTTAAAAAATCAAATATTTAGGTTTTCATGAATGTATCCGTTTTGAAGTCTCCTGAACCCCAAAAAAGTGGGTTTTGGTATCTGTTCTTCATGCTACTCTTAAATGGATAAATCTATTTTGAGCAAAATGTAGTATTTGACATTTTGAAAAGTTTTATCCATTTTGTTCATAACTCAATAGTTAGGAAAGGAATGTTAACACCTTGCCAGAAGATCAAAATTGGTATTGTAATGATTGTTTACTACTTTGCTAAAATGAAGCCCTTAAAACCCAAATAAAACATTATTGTTTGTTATCTTCCCAAAAATGTCAGTTCAGAGCTTGTCATTTAATACAAGACTCGTTTCGCCCCCAAACCCCCAGTGAATTTTCACAAACCGGGGAGTTTTGACGGTGTCATTGGATCAAAGTTTTAGATAACTTAATAATTTCAATAAATAATTAAATTTTTTGGCACACTTAGACCATCTAGACTCATCAAATTGACATATCCAACTGCCATAAGCTTGCCAAATATGATGATTCTAGCTGTCCTATAACTGTGTCAAAAGATAGTATAAGTTGACAAGTTGTATTCTAGCTAAGATAACAAAATTTACCTAAAATCAAAAGATCTAGTTCTTTTGAATTTTTTTCGGGTTTAAAAATTAAACATTTTAACTTTTTGGAATTTTCCTATCGGTTCCAGGCTAAAAACGATAGTTTGCTAAATTTCAAGTTTCTAGTTCAACTGGAAGTGGGTTAGAATTTGTATAGATGAGGGAGTGAGTCAGAGAAGGGGTTATATATATAATCCAAAGTAAAAAGAAAACCCATAATTCTGAAATGTAGTCTAATATCAAAGTCCATACTATATTTTTAACTTGATATGTATAATTTGTTCTTTAATTGAGTGGTCCATTACATTTGCACAAGGGCTTATTGTGTTCCCAAATACAAATAGATAGTTTGACACTTTTAGGCATCTCCGGGAAGATCAATAAGCTTAATTAACTTCACGGGTCTTTCCTCATAGGTTGTATTAACCTTTGACTGCCACAGTATTGTAAGGATCTTAAAAGAAATCAACAAAATTAAAATTAAAATTTTATTTATTTTGGCTTGGCAGTTTGTATATAGTCAGGGGCTAAGAGCCCTGGCGGTTTGAAGATAGACCCTTTCAAACAGCTTGGTGATCAAAGGTTAGGAGATCGTCTTTTTGATCCAAGGGTCTCAATTCTTTCCTGATTGAGGCATTACATTCGAACATCAGATGCTCTGCATTTTCTTCTTGTAGATCACAGAAGCTCCCCATCCTCTGTACAGTGTCCTGTAATGCACCTTAACATCTTCCTTATATTATCTCTGGCTATCAGATGCAATTTGTTTAGATGGGATAAAGTGAGATACTCTTCTACCCCCTCTCCTGCTCTCTATGAACCAAAGTACTGATGACCAGTCTTTTGAACGGCTGAGATCCTATGACACTTTGTCAATACATTTGCACTTTATTTCTCACTAGTTGTACGTAGCATGTTCAGGATCCAAACAAAGTATATTATGTTTTTATATAATGCTGTCTTTATACTTTCTTACATATATTATATTTCTCATATTATAGAGCTGTCATAAAACTTTCTTATAGAGCTTAATTATGAGATGGGTCAAAAATAATTCAATGTCAAGTTTTTTGCGGATGTATCCATTTTGATTGATTGATAAATTTATTATGTTAACACTAAATAATTAGTTTACATTTCTCAACAAATTACAATAGGTAACAATAAATAATATACAAAGCATGCAATAACCTTCATCTTAATAACTATAATTAACTAAGGGTTAAAACATCTAACCCATAAAATTATAATCTAAGTATTCCTGAAAGGAATAAAATGGATTATCTAACAATCAGTCATTAAATTTTTTTCTTAAAACTAATTAAATCTAACCAACTTATAGATGTAGGTAACTTATTAAAAAGTATAATACCCATAATGCTGCGGTATTTTAATGATTTGGTTTGCCTAATCAATATCCATCTTTAAAATATTTGTTGTCATATTCAAATGTACTGTATTATGTACAATATAGTTGGACAAATTATTTTTAATCAAAACTAAAGTCTTAAAAATATACAGATTAACACTTCAACCGAAAGACAAAATTTGTAACGCTTACCGAGAGACCCGGTCTCCCAGACCGAGGATTTTGTATTTGTTTTGTTTTTTATTGTATATTCTTATTTAGATTTTTTATGGGTTCGTAGTGTTTGCTAAATTGACTTTTGTATAATTTTTCTTTATGAATCATATTTAGGGAAAAATAAAACGATCATACTAAATTCAAAATATTTACTTACATGAAAAAAGTGAACCAGAATACATAATTTACATTGTATTATGAGGATTTATACGTGAGAATGAGTCCAACACAGTAAAGTCACAGGACACAGTCGGTGGCACAGCCAATGCACATCTTTTTGCTGCATTCCAGACAAATTGGTTGAGAACATTTGACGCATGCGTACTGGGTTTTCCTCTTCTTCTCCCAAGGACACTTACTGCATGTCTTCCTTTTGTTCATTTTGTCGGTGAGGAACCCCGAAGGCCGTTCTTGATCTTCTCCGAGCTCTTTTATGATGACGGCCCTTACTTCCCGAGGGAGGTTTGCTATAGCAAGGCGCTCTCTCCACAACGGTTCAACCAAATCTCGCGCTAACTTCTTGATGAACTCATGTCGGCTGATCACTGGCGAATTTCGATAGCTGAGGTAGATGATGTAAGAGTTGACGCTACCGATATTTACCATTCGGTAAAAAACAGCCAACGGCCATCGCCTTGTCCTTCTATTTGAACTATAGACAGCGCATTTCATGTCGATCAGATCGACACCACATTTGGTCTGATTATAGAAACAAATTATTTCTGGTTTTTTTTTTGTTTTCATCCATAGCTACTGTGTGGTGCATCGATGAGATCAAGATCACCGATTTATTTTTTTTCGGAACATACGAAACAAGAGTGGTTTTATCATTGAATGCGTGGTCAGCAGAGCCCACAGGTCTTTTAGAGTGAGGTAGAAACTCTGCAGGAATTATGAGTTTGTCCTTCCGCATAGTTCCTACAAACGTCAATCCACGTCTTCCAAGTTCATCCACAGCTTCAATGGATGAAAAGTAATTGTCTGCAGTAATGTTCTTGTTTGAACGCTGAATGGGTTTACAAAGTTTGATCAAACTTTGTGTAGGTTTCATCATTTCATTTTCTTTTTCTGTTAGCCCATGGCCATCAGAACCTGCACCTGAATATATATATGCATTGTAGAGGTATGATGTTTTTGAATCACACAGGCACATTATTTTGATGCCATATTTTTTTGGTTTTTTCGGCATGTACACTTTAAATGAACATCTCCCTCTAAAAGGAACCAACATTTCATCGATTGTAACATATTCAGATACAGAGAATGATTTTGTTGAGTTCTCAATGAACAATTGAAATATTTCAGAGATAGCAGCTGCTTTGTCTCGTGATTTCCTCTCCAACCGAGTGGTGACATCATCGAATCTCAAGCATGACGTCAAAACCTCAAAGCGTTTTCCTGACATGGTTGCAGTGAAAAGTGGACGGCCAGTTATTTCCTTTGAAAACAGGGACTCCATCTTCTCGTGAGACGATTTGAGAATACTACTGTAGAGAAGTAAACCAATGTATGCGTTTATTTCAATTACATTAGTATTTCGGTAATTAACTTTTTCGGTATTGGGGCCTAAGTTTCCTCTAACAGATGCCAGCTTGATGTTTGTGTGCTGCACGATCATGTCAATGAGGTTTTGACTAAACAACAATTTCCAAACACTCACTCTGTCTGGACAGTCTCCAAGGGCCCTTGAAGTTCCTGTCAGTCCAGGCATTCCTCTGACAATGTTTCTTGCGGGTGTCCGAATATGTGTACATGGCTCCTCGGTTGTCCAGTAAAAAGGAGGGCCACACTCGTTTTTGCGCAAACGCCCAAATATATATTTTGGTAGACGACGCTGTGGAATATCTTGAGCAATTGCAGCAGGCTCCTCTTCAATTTCAGATGACGAGCTGTCACTTTCATCCGTTATTTCAGGAACAGTTGAACGGGGCTCTTCTAAAAGAAAGTCTGGATCCGCATCGGAGTCGTCTACAAAGTCATCTTCCCTACTTTCGTCACTATCACCTAACTCTTCATTCAACATTCTAGAGATACGGTCAACAAAATTCTCCTCATTTGCACGCACTTGCCTTGAAACTGTACGTTGTCCTCTACTTAAGTTCAAACTGGAAGTAGATGCCTTATCCATGGTAAATATAAATATATTTATACAACAAAATTAATAACTAACACTATAACTATGAAAAAACTAATGTACATAAACAGAAAGACCCGGTCTGAGAAGCACGTTCACCGTAACGCTAACCGAAAGACGCGGTCTGTAGGACTGCCTAGAGTTTCACAATGCACCTGTCACTTTGTACTAAGCAAACAAAACATCCCAATAATATAAAAGGCGTACAAAGGAAGAGTAGGGGGGAAGCTATTGTGACCTTCAGACAGCTCGGCCACCCAGTGTTGCAACACCACCCAAACAAATATCCCCAAGGTGCCTGTCAGACCGATCTTTCGGTTAAAGTGTTAATTGTACTCATGATATCTATTTGTCTAAATAATAATTGTTTACAGTGACTCAGTGGACAAGAATCAGTTATTATTCAAATTACTTTTTCGGAATTGCAATACTAGAACCAAATGACAGACAAACAATAGACAACACAAATAATAAACCAAACCAGACACAACATAATAACAGAGATCCCCGATCCAAAAGTTTTTGGAATAATGTTCCATCTATTGTATGTGTTGTGTGTAAAATACATACTTTCTCAAAATTGGCTCTACCGATTTCATTAAAATTTTAATGAAATGTGAAGATTGATGACCCAAATTTGTGTGCTAAATGGCAAGTATAATATTATTTCTATTCAGGAATAGTTAACAAAAAACAAAAATAACTACGAGCGTCATAAAAAGCTCAATCAAGTTTATAAATACGCTGAGGATGAGTTTATGATACAAGTGATGCAGTTT
Source organism: Aphrophora alni (assembly GCA_963513935.1). NCBI lineage: Eukaryota > Metazoa > Arthropoda > Insecta > Hemiptera > Aphrophoridae > Aphrophora > Aphrophora alni. The sequence continues at coordinate 31,533,709 of OY740778.1, forward strand.
AGGCCCCAATTTAAATATATAATTTTTTTTGTGTCCATTGTGACAAAATTCATCCCCTGTTACCTAAACTTCTTTTCGAATGTCAGTGTACGGCAGTTTGCCTAGTTTCACCTTCCGTCCTAGGAGATTGGAACTACGTTTTGGTAATTACTGTGTACTCAGTGTGTATGAAACCGCCAGCTTTGAACGCGAGAACATGTGTATCAGTGTGTCAGTGCTTTTCTCAGACAGAGTTATTACACCACAAAAATTATTGAGTGCAGTCATTTGACCCCAAGGTGATTTATACTTGTCCACCGTGAATTCTTTTTTGTTTTTGCTTTAAATTGAGAAATTACAAGTTCAAACATGAGTGTAAGTAGGTTGCAATCGGTTTACCATATAGTCCCTTAATTAGTGTTCTTGATAATTAATTAGTTGTGATTTATGTGTATGTAGTTCATTAAAATCTGGTTTGGTTTGACATAATTATAAATTAAGTCTAAGTATAGATAATGGCTGGCGCTTGAGTGATCCCCACTTATTGCAGTCCAAGTTAATAATGTAATAAATCTAATCTAATCAATCTAACATTTGTGATCAATTTATAGGGGCCTAAGGGCTCTTGTATGTTTCATTTGGTTTTGGGGGAAAGTTTTTTCAATATTTGTACATTTATTTATAACTGAGAAAGGAATATAATGTTGTGTATTATGTTTACTGTGCAGGAGTTAGCTTTGACTGAGAATTCTACAACACTATCAATGTGGAGAGAAACTCCTCTGCCTATGTATATGGATGTATATATGTTTAACTGGACAAATCCTGAGAGATCACTTCATGGACCTGACAAACCTAGCTTTGTGGAGATGGGACCTTATGTCTTCTAGTAAGTTACAGATTATCAGACTCTTTTATAGATAGCACATTTAATTATATTACAATAATGGACAGTGATCCAGTTATCAGAAAACTATAATATGGAGTAACCACCGACGTATCATCTAACATACATAACAGTTTATTACAGATTTATCATCAACTATCAACTGGTTACTTTGTATCAATTAAAAACCAGGTACTTTGTATCAAGTATTAAATTGGTAAATATAGTATCAAGGGCCAAATATAGTGAATACGAGCTTGGTAATCCCAAGGGAAATTAGCTGTGCCTTGGGTTTTTCGCCTTAAATAACAAGAGGGGGAAATATTGGTACTTTGTATCAAGTATCAACATGGTTCTTTGTTTCAGGTATCAACATGGTACTTTATATCAGATACTCTTTAAAGTATTACAAGTACTGGATGTAACAGGAAATAGTCAATGTAAAATAAGTGGTAAGTAGGTATATTTCGTATGATTTTAGTTTGAAAAAATTATAGGAGGATCAAAAATCTGTTTCAAGTTTTATGTGGAAATATCTGTTTTAAGGTTTCCTGTGTAGCAAATATAAACAGTCCAAATATCATTGCACAAACTTTCTCACTTACCTATCCCCAAAATCAAATAAAAACAAGTCAGTTTGGTAGTTGTTGATAAAAAAGTGAAAATCAACTATTGATGGTGTGTTTATGAAAATATTTATATAGGACTTAAACTTGCAACACATAAACGTATCCACAGTGTAAATCTTATTAGATTAAAACGAGCTTTTAATTATAGCATTCAAAGGTTTATTTTAAATTTATTCCTGAACTGTAATATATTTTTTTATTTTCAATTTTCCACACAGGTTTGGGTCATTAATCTTCACATTTCACTAAAATTCTAATGAAAACTTTTGAGCCAATTTTGAGAAATAACGTCTTATATAATAACTTCACTGGCAATGTTTTGGTTTGTTATTGATAGCTTATGTAACAATATTTTTATATATTGTAAAGATATAGCGACAAATGTTTTGTTTGGGCTAAACTTGTGCAAAATTATATCAAAATTGTAATGTCGTGTTTTTTTGTATGGCAGCTACAAAATTTTAATTTTGAGTTAAGAAATGACAAAAATTGTCCCTGGATATGGTCAAAGTATTCGCACATACCAAATTTGATTAAAATCAGCCCACACATTTAGGCTTCACATATTTCTGACAGGACGTATTTCAAAATCCATTATTTTCTATTACATTGAACACAAGTCATAACGGAGGATATCCGCAAAAACACTTGATATAAATTTTTTGACCCCTTAACTCTCTCTATACTATACACGAGAAGACAAAGTTCATAGTTAACAAGGGAAATAATGGTAATAGCATATTAGATTGTGCAATTAATTAATTATGCTTCAAGGTTCATTGGTTTAATATCTTTTGGTGATAACATCTTATATTTAATTCGCTAAGGAATTTCTGCGACATTAGCGTATTTCTTTACTATAGGGTCAATTTTAATAATTGATGTATCATACTAAACTGTGTTGCCTGCCCATTTGAGGAAAATTATTCAATTCCCTTTTGAAAACACTTTTTTGTAATACATTTATCATTTAAATAACATGCCTCTGTTATAGATAAATATCATGTTTCAGAACAAATATAATTTGAAACAACTGTTATAAATTCTCAAATTCATTTTATTTTGTTGTTTTTTTTGAGAATTTATAACTGTTGTTTTAAATTATTTTTAGATTAACATAACTTTATCATTTAAATGTCGTCTGTTGAGTAAATAACAGCTGTTATAAATTCATTTTATTTTGTTTGGGAATTTATAACAGCTAATGTAAATTATTTTTAAGTTAACTTATATTGTGCTTACTTTATTTGTAGGGATTCACGTTGTGTTGTGATTGATTGCTTACATCTCGCATAATTAAACTGTTTAATTCTCAAATATGTTTTATTTTGCTGTTTTGTTTGAGAATTTATAACTTTTATAACAGCTGTTTTAAATTATATTTGTAAGTTAACTTATATAGTCCTTACTTTATTTGTTGGGATTCACGTTGTGTTGTGATTGATTGCTTACATCTCGCATAATTAAACTGTTTAATTCTCAAATATGTTTTATTTTGCTGTTTTGTTTGAGAATTTATAACTTTTATAACATCTGTTTTAAATTATATTTGTAGGTTAACTTATATAGTGCTTACTTTATTTGTAGGGATTCACGTTGTGTTGTGATTGATTGCTTACATCTCGCATAATTAAACTGTTTAATTCTCAAATATGTTTTATTTTGCTGTTTTGTTTGAGAATTTATAACTTTTATAACATCTGTTTTAAATTATATTTGTAGGTTAACTTATACAGTGCTTACTTTATTTGTAGGGATTCACGTTGTGTTGTGATTGATTGCTTACATCTCGCATAATTAAACTGTTTAATTCTCAAATATGTTTTATTTTGCTGTTTTGTTTGAGAATTTATAACTTTTATAACATCTGTTTTAAATTATATTTGTAGGTTAACTTATATAGTGCTTACTTTATTTGTAGGGATTCACGTTGTGTTGTGATTGATTGCTTACATTTCGTAAAACTGAACAGTTTGTGTGGTTTATTGGTAATGTGTGCATCTGAATTTTTTAACTCACAGAAGTTAACGACAACTGTACATAGTGTAGAGTGCTTACTATATTATTTGTGATTTATTACTTACATCTTGCAAAGTTAATGGTTTATACGGCTTATTTTAATGTGTGACAATTCTTATATTTGCCTGTTGTTTGGTTGCAGTGAACATCATAGTAAAGACAATCTGGTGTGGAACTCAAACGATACAATAACATATAGAAACAGGAAGATATGGAAGTTTATGCCAGAGTTGTCTAATGGTAGCCTCAGTGATAAAGTCACTAATCTCAACGTTGTAGCAATGGTAAGTAACACAGGTGTTACCCATCTCCAAAACCAAATAAAAACTAATTGTTAAACCTTTGCCAATCAAAAAGTGAAAATGAACTATAGACACCATCTTTGAAAGGGGAAGGGAAAAAAAAGAAAGAAAAAAAAAGGGAAAAAAAAAAAAAAAAAAAAAAAAAAAAAAAAAAAAAAAAAAAAAGTGTGTGTATATATAAAACACCTAAACTTGCTTTACTTGTGCTATAAACATGTCCTCAATATAAATCGTATTTGATTAAAATCAAGCTTTTTAATGATTGCGATTAAGGTTCTTTTTGGTTTTTTTGCCCATTATTCCTGAACCACAATATTCTTTTACTTGTGATTTTGCCAATGGATTTGGATCATACTAACATTCACATTTAACTCAAATTTATTTAAACAAACTGGGTAGAGCTGATTTTGAGCAATTATGTGTTTTATAACATCCACAATGTTTTATTTTTTTATTTCTTACCGAAAACTCACGTTCTGATATTTTTGGAGAGATGGCAACCAATACGTCTTGTTTTTGGATCCTTAGAGGCTACATTTGATCAAAATCGTTAAGAGTCAGTTTCGAGAATATCATAATTTTGTGTTTTTTTATGGCAGCTACGTCCAAATTTTGAGTTAACAAAAAAAAGTACTGAGATATGGTCAAAATATGTCCACATAATAAATTTGTATAAAATTGGTCTACACGTTTGGGCTGTACTGCTAGACAGATTTCATTCCAAAAATAACTTTTTGTACTTTGGGCACCTCAAAATTGATATATTCCCAAAAAACTCAATCGATTTTTTGACCCATCACATAATTTTAATTAAGACCTGAAGAGGTCTGATCAACTCCTCAGAACACTGTTTGATGATCCAAGGTGAAACTTCATCAATATCAGCAGTTATTTGATTCTTCATATTCCCAATCATCCTGTTGACATCCTCGACACACACAGGCGAGAGAAACATAGATGATCTTCCACTTTTCCCACAGCCTGACACAGAGTTGTAAACACTTTGCTAGGTAACACTTTGACTGAAGAATCATTAAAACATTGGCTATGCATGATGGCTCAGTATACCACACACCATCAATATTTTGAACTTAACATCACTACTATTGTAATTTTTATTTCGAAAAATATTTATAATTTCCCAAGAAGTTTTGCTAATATTGTCAGAATTGCTAATCTTTTTAGACAATTCGTAAGATTTTGCTGCACTTATCACACATTTTTAAACCTTTCTGTATTTTATATAGAACTGTTTAAAATTATGGTTATTTGAGGTCATGTAAATTTCATAATATGACTTTAGTTTATCTCTAGAAATGAGAATACTTTTGGTTATCCATTTAGAATTTTTGTTCTGTTTATTTACTATTTTAAATCGTTTCAAAGGGCAAGCTACATTAAGGAAAAAAATAAAAGATTCAAAGAGTTAATCAAACTTTTCGTCCAGGCTATCGCAAGAATTGAGACACTCCCAGTTTTCATTTTTTAATATGTATTTTAAAAGATATACATTCTCTGGGCAACAATTCTAACCTTTCTGAAGTCAATTTTAATAGGAATGGGTGAGAAATCAATAATATCAATTGACTGTGCATAATGGTCCCAGACTGAATAATTTTTACCGATAAATTGTCTGAAGATACATTGGATATAACATTGTCAAATGCCGTTGCAGAGGATTCCATCACCCTGGTGGGAGAGTCAATGTACCCCACAAGACCATGAGTTGCCAAAACATCACTCAGTCCATCTGGATTTTGTGAGAATATTTATATTTGTTACCACATATAACAAATTTAGACCTTCTTAAAGCTAATAATTTTTAATGTAAGTCCAAGTGCTAAAAAAACAAGTCTATATCCCCACTTGGAGCCCGATATATCCCTATTATGGTAAATTCATCCACAAACCACAACATTTAACACTAGTTATTTCAAAATCCAAATTTTCCAATGGGCGTGGAATTGGCAAAACTGATATCTTTACGAGCAAATATTGCTACACCTCCACCTTTGAAATGCGACCTGGAAAATGAATTTACTAAATTATAGTGATCCAATATAAAGCTACTAATGTTACTTTTATTAAAACCATGAGTGGCCACAAAAATGTCTTGGATAGTTTCAGAACAAAACAAGTTTAATTTCAAATATTTGTTGGTGGCAAATTGTGCATTCTGGTGAATAATATTGAATCTTTATTTTACCCTTTGGCAACTCTTAAATGTGATTCCCCATCTAAACCCCTGTTTAGGAACCTTAATCTTAACAATATTGTCATTTAAATTTAAGAAATTGTTACTCCTTCAGCACATTAAAAAAACCTGTGTCTACCAAGTTTCACTAACACTGTGTCTACTTTTTCATTCACTAACACTCCTGAAATGGCCCTGCCATCTTTCCAACCGAGTCATCTTAGGTACACAATATTATATCTTAGTTGAATGCTGCACAAGAGCTTTTGGTTTAGCTATCGACCACTTCTCCAACAATGTAGGTTTTCTTGCAAATTTCCCTAATGCCTTGCTTGAATTAAAATTAATTCTGTGACTATATCTTTCCCCTTTAAATTTATATGATCATTGTTTGTGAAATGGTTAGAAGACAGTCTTTAATTCAAAAAGTTATTCTGCTTGGATTTTTATTTTTTCAATAAAGTATTTTTGGAAGCAGGAATAGTTTTGTATAATATAATAACAACATTAGTTTTGTGTGAAATTGGGATGATTTCACCGGCTGATTCTTTTATGATATTACCAAAGTTCTTGGTTGGAAAGATGTCATTGGAACCACTAAACATTATAAGGTGGCTTGCTGCATTAAATTTGCAGCAACCTGTTTGGCCAATTCGGGTATCTTTTTTTTTTTATGGAAGCACCTGGATGTATAATTCCGGTAACCTCATACTCACCCCCTAATTGTTCTGATAGCATTTTTGAGATGTTTCTACCATGACTATCACCCAGAACAATAAGTTTTTCTTTAATTTCACCCTTAAGTCTTTAAGGATTTGCTTAAGCTTTTATTTGTTTTATGTAGGCCTAAGTCACTTTTAAGAAGTTGTAGTGATAGGAATGATTCAAGATCGGCAAACGGCAAAAACCTATTTTGAACATCTAACCCTACTTGCACTATTTTTTATGGTATTTACTTTGAATTATTTGTTTGGGCAAACCCACCTCCAATTTGAGCTTTTTTTAAAGTCTCTCAAAAGTAATTATTTTTTTTCATGCTCTTCAAGAACATTAAGTTTTAGATAGGTGTTTTGTTGTGAACTGAGTCTAACTCTGCACTAATTTTTACCATTAGATTGTTTACTTTATCAAGTTCAAAACGTAACTATTTTACTTGATCTAATAAGGCACTATCCACCTCTGGATTCTCAAACCCTTGAAAACCGAAAACCAGAAGAGTTTATACTATCGATAGTGCACATCAAGACTAACAGAAGTGATGAATAAATAGAACTTGCAATGGTTATGCAAGATTATCCAATAAGTAAACTTAAGTTTCTTATCTGGTTATTCAATAATAATTGCTAAACCAAAAATAGACAAAAGTCAAATACAGGTCTTATCTGATTTGCCTAAGTCAACAATGCACCACAGTTTATAGCATGCATAAATTAATTCAAAGAGTGATTTTTGAGTATAATAGTAATTATTATTATTAATTTTTTAATCCAATTATCACATTCCTCCGACTAAACCATTTGTCAAACAATCCATTTTTTCCCCAGGAAAACTTCACTTTTCTAAGAGCACTACATTCACATCCTTCCACTTTCAGATTATCTGAATGAAACATTGGTTCAATCATGTGTGATATAAAATTACTAGGTTTTTACGAGTGATAGTGAAATGGGGCTCTGGGAATGTTTTTTTATGTCAACACTGGTGTGTGCAAAGTTACGACAGTTTGGAAATAAGCTGCTTTGGATGAATCAATAGGTTACTTTGCAAAGTTTGTGTAGGAAAACAAACAGCAATTTGAGGAATTAAACCACTGGCAAGAAAATGGTACTGTTAAGTTTTTAGGTATTTTGTAGATTACAATTTTACATGGAAATTTCATGTTGATTATATATGTTCAAAACTTAACACAGGCTCTTTTGTATTGAGGAGAATCTGTGATCTAACAGCGACTGTCTGTGGTTGTATTCTATACTTTGCACTTTTTCATCCCATTGCTCAGGTATGGATAGGGAGGGGGTTCTCCTCACCTTAAAAGATTGTTTTTAATAAAATTTTTAAATATTAACTCTCTTCCGACATTGTATATATTTTCACTTTTGTACGATTTTTCCCCGAAAACTTTAACAACATTAAAACAATCCAACTTATTATTGCAATACCAGATACAATCAGCAGTACATCTTGTCACTACATTCATTATTCATATAATTATGAGAAGGGGGTCTAATTATTCTTGCATAAAGTTGTTTAATCGTTTGACAGAGTTGTTTGATTTTCTTCATGATTACAAGCATTTCAAACAAAGTATGACAAACTTTTTGGTGGAGAAAGCTTTTTACTCTGTTGTAGAGTTTTTTTGATTTATATTAGAGGCTATGTCAGTATACCAAGGCACTACATTCATGAAAGAACTTCCTTAAGAGACCCTAAGGAAACACTTAACTGTCCCTTTTCTTTACTAAGGCATCCCTTAAACTGACATCATAATTTAATAACCCTCCTTAACATTTTCTTTCTTTAATTAAGTTATCCTCTATAAAGGAGTGATTAAAGGAACTACATTATAAATATCAATTACTTATCATTAAAAACCCATGAGAGTTCAGTAATCACTTAACAATTTTTATTTGCCTTGCGTTAGTACATTTTTATTTATTTTTGTTCATTTGACGATGAATTCACAATCACAAGGAGAAATCTCGGAAAAGATGTCAGCATTTCCTAATCTTTAAAAACATTTGGTTAAAAATATAAATTTGAGAACAAAACCACAGATATTACAATGATGGGGGAAAAAAATATGTGTGATCGTGTGATCAAATACCAATTGTGTATTTTGCTGTAATTGTGTACCCATCCAATAAGAATATTCTAATTTCACTATTCCCCCCCCCCCCGTGTAATATTGTCTCATATCTCTAACATTTATATTATGGAGCTTTAAACTCTGTTTATTTTATTTCCAACATTTTATCAAAATTAATGGGAGTATACAATAATGGAAATATATATAATACAACTTCTATTGTATGTATATTATCTTAATTGTATTTAAATTATTTGATGTTGTTTTTTATTTTATTTTATGTATAGCCTTGATAAATTTGACATGTCCGATAACTTCTGGATCAATGAAATGATTAAAGATGATGTGATATGATTATGAGAAAGTTTGGACCATTTAGTTTAGTATTGTTACGCCCTTTACAGTTTTTTAAAATGTTTAATTAATTACTATTTATTTGTTTTTGATATTTTTTTATTTCATTGTAATGTATTATTTAAATTTGTGTAAAATTAGTACAGTAAAAATAGGATTAAATCTCTCTCAAAAAAGAAAAAAAATTAAGACATGATTGATTAAGTTATCTCTAACGATTTTGATCAAATTTTTGCTAAAGTATATACAAAAAATCATATTGGATACCATCTCTTGAAAAATGGTTGTTCATAAGTTATCGGTAAAAAACCTGCCATAGGGCTTGTTACAAAATATAAAATTTAGTTCTTTTATTTTGTGAAGATGGCAACCAATACGTTTTGTTGGGTCCTTAGAGGCTTACACTTGAACAAAATTTGATAAAAATCATAGTTTTGTGGTTTTTTTTCTTATGACAGCTAATTATGAGTTTTCAAAAAAAAAAAAAAAAAAAAAGAAGACGAAAAGAAGTCCCAGATATGGCCACAATGTGCCAATAAACCAAATTTTATTATAATCGAACTGTGAGTTGGGAAACATATAGGCCTACCATTCTAACTACCACTTTCTTTTTATTCAAGGGGTCTTAAATCGGATTTTTAAACTTTGTACTACATATATATATGAGAAAGTAATAAATACATTTATATTTATCTGTTGATTTTGTGTTGTAGACTGTGGGAGAGAAATGTCGTAATTTGAATTATATATTAAAGAAAGCAGCAAGTTTATTTATCTCAGTAGAAGAAGAGTCCCTTGTCAAAACAAACACTGTAGGAGATCTTCTTTTCCAAGGTTGCAGTGATAGGTTGCTCACTGTTGCAGATAAATTAAAGAAATTCCTTAAAAAACCTTTGCCTTATGATAAGTTTGGATGGTTTTACAAGGTAAGTTTTTTTTGTTCTCTTTACTTTTTATAAATATCAATTCTACTAATATAGATTACAAACACGTCTTTTTTAAGTAAGGTCCATTTTGAAATAAAAAGAGCACATGAGATAAAAATGCTTTATTATAACCAAACAAATCTACACATTTTATTTTTCAACATAATTACCTTTGATTTTTTCCCCTTGTTGTTTAAAAGTGAAAAACCTTTATCTCCTTATAAAAAAAAAGAAGATAAAAATAAAGACTCCTAGCTCTAATAGTGTTAGTCGGAAAAAAACAAGAGTTGTTCAGGATAGACTTCATAGGAAAGATTAAAGAGAGGGATCTAACCCAAGACTATGTGAAAAAAAGGTATATTTCCAGCTAAAATCCATCGGGATTACCAAACCCATACTGTAATGTTTCACGTTTTTGAGCTAATTGTTTTCAAATTATAATAGAAATCATCTGATAATTGCCGATTGTAACGTCAGTAACCAGTAGGCTAGTTAACTCAGCATGTTATTGAGAAATTGTTATGGTTCATCTGCGGTTTACAACAGCTTATCGGTGAAATATTGGACGTTGGATTGATGACCTAATATGGAACAAGATGTGAGATATTCAAAGCGAGAGATATAATTCACATAATTATTTATTTCTACATAAAATGGTTAGGAACATGTGTCTAATTATAAGAAAATTTTAAGTTTAAGAAGTTAAATATAAAATTAATAGTATGATCAATCTGACAACCCTGTTCCGATCAAATCCTTTGTATCACTTTTGTTGACTAAGGTAAAAAGCTTCTATAAACTTCCAATATGTCATGCCAAGTCAGCTAATTGATAGAAAAAGTAGGAAATTCCTGCCTGGGAGAGAGACGACATACGATACTTATAGAGAAAACTCCAACCTATGTGATATATATATAAGTTAAGGCAGATTATCATATAGTTAGGTTACATTCTATATTATATACTAGTGATCGTCAGACCCTAAGCTTTCCAACGAGACCATCCCCATCTCTGTAGGATGAGTAGGCTAGGTGAAGTTCTTTAGCAAACATATTTAGGCGCAGCTGAATTATATATAATATATATATATAATAGAGTCTCGCAAACTCGGCACTTGATAACCCGGCAGTCCGGATTACTATTACGGAAAAAATACATTGATAAAAACAGCGATGTTCGTAAAAGTTCGGCAGATACCAAAGCGGGCATTAACTTCGATCGCTCGAATCGTTGATGGTACTTTTCCCACGTTAAACTCGTCACAAAGCTTTTTTACAGATTCCCCTCTGTCAAGTCTTTTTAACACATTTAACCGCGTCTCAAACGAAACCCACACGCTTCCGTTTTCGTAACTCGCTCATTTTTATTTACTGTATATACTGTGGGTACCACCTGTCAAAGAAAACTGAAAAGAAATGTTATATTTTCCATAATGTATACTAAATTGATTCGTGGAAAAAAAGCGGCCCATCAAACGTTTTTGCAGGTGTATGTCTGCTATATCGACGTGTGCCAATGCAGCGGTGTTATTATGCCGCCGACAATGGGATACCGCTATCGAAAAAGTCGTTTGATATCGCCGCCGCTTTGGTGCCGCAGTGTTTTTACACTGCCGACAATGGGATACCGCTATTGATAAAGTCGTTTGATATCGCCGCTGCTTTGGTGCCGCGGTGTTTTTACACTGCCGACAATGGGATACCGCTATCGACAAAGTCGTTTGATATCGCCGCCGCTTTGGGTTTAAATTTCAATTTATTTTTTGCTCTTATTCCCGATAACCCGGCATTTCACAAACTCAGCACACTTCCGGTCCACATTACGCTGAGTTTGCGGGACTCTACTGTATATAAGATTTTAACATCCCGAAACAGCTGTGGTGTGATAAAACAATGATTGAAGTTTCACTGTAAACTGTCATAAAACTTAGTTGTTTCCATTTCTTGCTAATTTTAAGTTTTGACAGTTCATCTTGTTTTTTTTTGTAAGAAATGTGTTTGTACAATAAATCACAGGTTTATTTAACAATATTAAAACAACATTTTTTTAATGGTTAGTTTTACTTGACGAAAATTGAAATAATATCTAAGAAATTTACTTATAAAATTCTTAAGATATGTCAAAAATTTTTGTTTTCTATTGAACACATTTTAATCAAACTAAAGTTAAACCTAACCAGATAACGTATAGTCCTTGAGTTATAAACTTATAAATATTAAGGGCTCACTGCATGGCAATCCTGAGAGAGACTAGCTGGATCTACACATTTTTCCTATCAAGACTCTCTTGACCAACTCTTGTTCTCTTTCAATGGTGACACTATTAGAGTATTCGAGGGCTAGGTTAGGATTCTTTTTTTTTATATGACAATAACTGAAAACTATTTATGCTAAAGACCGTTTGTTCTAGGTGGTATTCAATGTTAATAAATAAAAACACAATATTTCGTAAAAACCACTAATTTTTATTAAAACCTGGCAACCATGGTTTCAGTCTGTTAAATTGCCTTGACAATGTTGTAACAAGCGAAACGATGGTCGGCAGGTTTTAAAAAAATGAGTGGTTTTTCCTAAATATTTTGTTTTTATTTATCAATAACTGAAAGGTTTTTCACCTACAACAAGGAATAAATAATAAGCTTACAGACAGAGATGTTGAATTTTATATATCTAGAGATAGAATATATATTTTCTCTTGTGTTTTGTTTTATATTATTATTTTATTATTTTTAAAAATTATTTATTTTATACATTTAATATGATCATAGCTATCCTGAAGATGTGACCTAATTAGGCAGATAATATAAAGAGGACTTGACAAGGTATTCAAAATTTGTTTTGTTTTCAGAGAAACCAGTCTTCTACATCAGACGGTGTATTTGTTATGAACACAGGGACAGATGATATTAATAAGCTAGGTTTATTAACAAGGTGGAACTATAAGAATACAACAGACATGTATACAGGGAATTGTGATAAAGTACAAGGGACAGTAGGAGAATTGTTTCCTGCAAACAGTGCCACCACATCTGATATACAGCTCTTTGCCAATGATCTCTGCAGGTAAGTTGAAGTAACAAGGTTTCTTCTAAAAGTAAGAGTACTGAGATTTTATTGAAATGTATATTACCCTCACCTGAAATAGCAAGTTAACTCCTTCAAATTTTGACCATTGGGAAGTTGCACAGTGGTTTCAATGCCTGTCCATAGATCGTAACACTACTGGAGTGTTCTTAATTCATTTATTACAATTTTTTGTATGTTTTTCACGGTTCTAAAATGATGACCCTAAACTTTTTTTTTCCGTTGGGGACATATTGCTGAAGCTCTATTGGCTCCGGCACTTCGGATATAAGCCCATTGTGCTCCCCCTTTTTTTATTCATCTTACACTGACCCCAGTGCCTCTAACAAGCTCCAGGATCTTATGCTTATCAAAATTTATGTCTGGCTGCTGTGGTCCAAAGATTCTCCTTCTTTTGGACTCCAGGATATCGCAATCAAACAAAATGTGTACTGCGATCTCAGGTATGATACCGCAAAGACGACAGTTAAGTGATACTTGTAGTTGTACCCCTCAACTTAATGAAGAGGCAGAAATTATATGGAGTTAGATCTGGGTGTCTAGGGGGGATTTAGAAGGGTGGGAATATTGTTCTTCCCCGGGAATTCTTTAATTGAAATGGCTGTAGATATCGTGATACAGCACCCAATCGCTTGCAATGTCTTTTGGACTCCCTGGAACCATTTTCAAAGTCGTTTTTCAAGACATCTTTTGAAAGAAGGTCTGAACGGGAGGGAAAAATTCTTTGTGGAGAATACAACGGCTGTTGAAAACATCTGATTAGCTTTCTTCAGGAGAATTCGTCATGTCCCATTGATTTCTCACTTTGCAGTTGTATCTCTGGATCATATTCGAACACCCATGATTCCTTCCCTGTTATTACTTTATTGAAATATTCGACTCTTATTTCATGTCTTTCAAGCAAATCCTGACAAATTTCCAACTAGTTTACTTTTTCCTCCTCAGACTTGCTTAGCTTTGTACAAATTTGGGCAAATGGTCTGTTAGAATTTGTAAGGTATGTGATATTGAAATTGAGAATGGAATCATAAGAGGTTAGTTTCATAATAATAAAATTATTTCTTATTATTATTGAACTTCATAAACAAACAATTGTACATATTGTATTTAAATTCATTGTTATCGATAATAAATAAATAAATAGTAAAAGATAATTTCAAATAGTTATAATGTATGGGAAAGTCTAGGTTGGGTTATGTTATTGCAATTTAAAATATGAAAGAAAGATGAACTGATTATAATAGATTGAAAGCGTAAAATAGAAGTGATGCGTCTATGAACATAAGTAGTTTTGATAGATGACAACTTGGAGTGTATCAATTGGGCATGTTTTCTTACTTGTGTACTATTAGGTAATACCAATGACCACTTTCCAAGGTAAGTCTGTCTCCTGTCCGTACAAAATCTACCATCTAATAGGCTATGTGTCCTATTAAATTCTAACCTAAATGATAAATAGTATATATAAAGAGAGATGGTAGCCTAAGTATCAGACAAAATGAAGGTTTTTTTTCAAATACAAAAGTGAATAATGAACTTGTAATCTAAGTTAGACTCTAAGCACGTTGAAAATTTGAAGATAGACTTGTTTTTCCACATAAATACGATAATTTTTTCATTTCATGTCTTTCCAATATGATTTTTATATGTAATAATTGTGTGTGTAAACTTACGTATGCACATTAAATGTTTTCTTTTAAATTAATAAATAACAAGAAAAAGATGTTTCAAGATAATGTGCTTGATTATTTCATCTCCTCGATAAACTCTCTAATATGGTCAGTACCTTAACAAAGGAACGGATTCATGAATCCCAAGCTCTAATTTTAAAAAGTTAATTAAAGAAACTAATCAAAATTTGCGTGGATGTTGGAGAAATCTTTTGAATACAATTTGGAATGAATGTGGTAATTACATTTTGTTTGTAAGTCACGCCTTAGAAAATTTGTGAACTGCATTTTTATCTAAGCTCGATTCTTCTGGAATCATCTTTGTACTAAATTGGAGATTTTTACCATCACAACTTGTGTTACTTCCACATTTTGTTCATTAGTTAATGAGATTGACCTTCCTGAACAAGTTTCTTCTTCTATTTCTCTTCTTTGAAATATTTGTGCCACTTAAAAATCATAATTCTTCATAGAAGTTTTATTAAAAGATTCAAATATCTCAGTAGCAGATTTTTTTAGTTGCATGCAAAATTTGATAGTATACCGTTGTTCGATATTTTCCCCTGCATCACATACATCAACAACCTTTGCGCCTTCTATGTACTTAAGAGGTAAGTTCCAACGATAAGTTGCCTATCCTTTGATGTTAGGCACTAATACCGGGGTATTGGATAAAGTTTCCCCCCACCATTTTTCCGGTGGACGCAAGGTGAACTGATTACAAGAACTATCAGAGTGTGTGGAACGTTCGGACAGTGAGTTGTGTTTCGTACTGTGCGAACATGTTTATTTTTATCTGGCTAACTCCACCAAAATGAGTGGTTATTTGTTTTTGGGAACATTGGGGTTTGGGCCTCGCAGAAGTAATATGTTTAAGTTTTGAATAATATGAAGTAGAGGTATCAAAATGATCGTTTAGGCCATTGGTCATAACCATTTGTGCAATAGTAAATGTGTTTTCCTGTATTGTCAGTAAATCTACATTATTAGTATTAAATTAGGGTAATTAATTATAAATTAATTGTAGCAAAAATGACTGGTCTTGGAAGACAAACCCGCAATATCAGGTATGCCTGCTGGACATGGTATGCGAATGGGAAAAGTTGAAATATGGGAATATTGTTGACCACAGACCACCTAAATAAGGGAAAGGGGTATTTCATCATGACCCACAAGCGGAGCCTAAATAATTTTACTTCACAAGGTTATAAAACATGACTGAACACAAACAGTAATAGCTTACAACTGGTTCAATCAATCCAGGTGAACCAAGTATGTACTTGCAGTCAAGGTCATTATCAACACACTAATATAGATCAACGAGATACTGCATTGTCAAGTCATAGATAGGAAAATCAGTACTTTACACTTACTCTTGGGACAAACCTTGTATACATTGTTTGATTGTAATTATGATATTCTGGTAGATCTGTTAACATAGAATAGTTATTAAATTATTAGGTAAATCGGAAGGGGGTTAGGGATTTGGTTTTTGCGTAATTTCATAACCCTAACTTTCACACTTTTACTTGTTTTTCATTGAAACCCAGTTGTTCCGTAGCGCACCACCGTTAGCCACGTAAGAAAGATTGTCCGACTCTCTTATCATACGATTTTCACACTTCTAATCTCACTAACTTTTTTCACATATTCTTTTTAATTAATTAACCTTCGATTTACACTAATCATTTCTAAATTGATTATTAACACTTATTTTTTAATTTGGACTTTTTATCTTTTCCGTTTTCACACTAGAGTATGAAATCCATATCTTCTAGATTGTTGATTAAAATTTATTTTTCATTTAAATGGAACCTAATTTTCCATTTACCTTTTATTTATTTAATCTTCCTGTATATTAAAAATTTACTATATTCTCTTTTATTATATTTTATTACACTTTGAAAGTTGCACTTTTCTGCCAACTTTTTAATTTTCAATTTTTTCTAAAAAACCTCAAGAATGATTTTACATTAGATTTTATTCTATTTTATAAAAATAATAAGTTTTTGGATTTTGACCAATTTAAAATTTTTCTCTTTTTTTGTTTTGTTTTTCATTTTGTGTGTGTCAATGCTAGTAACTGATATTAATTGTGTACAGTTTGTACTAGAATTACCTTTCCTTTAACATTTTTATTTCATATTTTCGTAATTCATCAAATACTGATTTTTTATTTTTAAATAGCTAACCCACGAATCTGCTGTTTAAACGTGTTCGTGAAACGTGACGTCAGACCCCTAGTCCACATCCACCAACCCGTTTAGAACAGCAAAGTTAGGTACATCTTTGTTAAATCCAGCATGTTGACTATATTTTAATTTTTTCGTTTCCTTAACCAAAAAAAAAAAACAGCCCCATACGATGATTTTCCCATTGTAGTACATATATTATATTAAGTTATTTCTGAGGGATTTGGTCTTTAAATCTGATCTGCCTTTGTCATTGCTACTTTTTTTTAAAATAAGTCTTAATATATTTATGAATGACAGAATATTCAAAAATTTTAAATGTTTCTCAAGTATGATGCTTACTTTGTTGGTAGTCCCATACATGTTGATTGAAGAACTCCCATACCCATAGCTTTCAGGTTCAGAATGCCTTAACGTGGATGAAGTCAGAGCATGCTGTCCTTAAAGTTACATGAAGTGGGCCGTTAAATGACAGTACTTGACCCTCTAATTTCTGGGCTTCAAACCACTGTATGGGGAATGCAATATGTTAAATCAATGGCAGTCTCATACCTGTTGATTGAAGAACTCCCATACCCATAGCTTTCAGGTTCAGAATGCCTTAACGTGGATGAAGTCAGAGCATGCTGTCCTTAAAGTTACATGAAATCGCAGCACTTGACCCTGGGCTTCAAACCATAGTATGGGAAATGCAGTATGTTAAATAGAAAAACTGAACCATCGACAATTAACGACTCAGTGTATAGCTTGAAATCTATATAATTGTGTTTGTTTGTTTCAGTGTTTTGACGTTGAAAGCAGAGAGAGAGATCGTAGTAAATAATCTGACTGGGACATTGTTCAATGCATCAGATGTGTTTGTTAACAAAAACACTTGTTATTGTCCTTCTGAAAATTGTCCTCCGGATGGTGTGAGAAGTGTTGTAAGTTGTAAAGATGCTCCTGCATACATCTCTCTTCCACATTTCTTCAACGCTGACGCTAGCTATAGAGAAGCTGTAGATGGCATGAATCCTGACCCTGAGATGCATTCCTTCTTTATGGTTTTAGAACAGGTAATATGTTGTATATTATATGGAAATATAAATGATATATAATAAATCTTTGATATTGTGCACAATTCAAATAGCCAAATTTTGATAAAGAGAAACTAAATCGACTTGTTATGGTTATTCAATGCTGGATTATTTGTTTGGTTATTCTCACCCAATATAGGATGTATATGGTATGTTAATCGTAATAAATTTGGACCTCCATTTTTCTTAACTAGTCTTCATGTTTCATGCCTTCTGAAAAGTTATTTTCAATATGCTGACCATCGGTCATCGTTGTCATTGTCATCTGTAAGCACGAATCAACCACAAAAATTAAAATAGGAACAACAAGTTTGGTATAGGGAACAATATTATGCTCATATAGAACACTATTGACATTTAAAAAATCTAATTGAAAATGTCAAAATGGTGGCCATTTTAAGCTTATGTTCATATCTCGTGTGTTCAATTTTATTAATCTTGTTTGACAATACAAATATTGTACGAAACATGTCATGTGACTTAGTACTATAATCCTAACATGAAAACAATAACAATTAATTATACAAAATTATCTTTAAAAATAAGCATATTATAAATTATGTCAATTAATTTATGCAAATTACATGATCAATAACAAAAACAAAAAAAAAAAAAAAAAAAAAAAAAAAATTTCAAGACACTTCACAAAAATTCACTTAATTGTAAATAGATTGGAATATACAAAACATACAATGTAATTTATTTTATTAATAATTAATAGATTTTATTACTAGGCTTGTCACTGCTTTTTACATTAAAAATATTTAATACACTTTTTTACTTCTAACAATTACTTTCCTAATATAATACATATCTGACGTATAAAAAAGAAAAACACGTTCATCGTTCAACATATGGGAATCCTATAAATTCTTATATGGAATAAAAAATGCTTTGCTTCCAGTTGCTTACATATCATTTTTAAATGCCCTTTCCTCTGTTATTCAACTTATAACACTAATTTAGATAAAAAATTTCAGATTTTAACTTTGCAAGTAATGGTACCAACCTCACCTCTCTACAATGACAATTAGTGAAGTTATTGTCAAAAATGTAATTTTGAACCCTTACCTCCCAAGAAAATGTGATATTTGTATAATTACGAGTTCCGGAAAGCCAATGAAGTGTAGCTAGTAATGGCTTCTTTCACGTATGTGCAGCTTTGAGGGCTAAAATCTAACATGAGTGGAATCTTTTTAATATATACACATCTATGACGCCAGTTAGTGTCGTGCTGACAACAAGAAAGTAGTGATATACACAATTAAAAGATGTTTATTTATTTATTATAGTGGTGGGCAAATTTATTTTATTTGAATATAGTCAAATACATTATAATAGAATAGAATTAATTAACTAAAATACAATTATAAAGTGGACAGGTCAGAATATACAAAACAATGTAATAGCAATAATTAATTAATTAAAACACAATAATAAATATTTTGATTTATGAAATGTGTGGAACTTTTGCGAATTCTAAAAATATTGTTAAAATCATGTCAGAACAATTCATGTTTATCAATGTTTAAAAATTAAACTGCTGCGAGTGAATAAAACAAGACGCCTAACAATAAATACAGCATAAAAATAATAATAATAACAATAGGTATATTAAAATTATTAGCCTATCCATAAAACTTTAAGAATAGTTACAACAAATCCTGACATTAATAATTACTGTTGAGGGTGAGAAACTCCTCCACAAATAAAAGGTTCCAGAGTGTAATAACGTTTTGAAAGGCTTTTTTCCTGAATTTGTAAATGCCTGTAAATGTTGTAAAAACCTGTTCAACAACTGTTTTAACAAACTCACCTTACTGGATAAGACTCCTAGATCTACCAGAACAAATTTTAACATTTCCTACAAGGTACAAGAAACAAACTTTTTGGCATTAAATTTAGAGAATCTGTTTGTACACAGTAGACACTCTTGATAATCTGACAGATATGGGACCGAGAGGGTTTCAGATTATTGAAAGTGTTTGGATTAATGAATATGATTTTTTAAATGTCCAAAATTAATTAATTTTACAGAGTGAGTAGAAAGGAGTTATGAAAAAAATGTATATACATGTATTAAAAACATGAATTGTGTATTACAAAAGTTTTTAATGAAAGCCATACATACGATACAGTATTTACAGATTGAAGAAATCTGGGATAGTCTTCTGTTTCTTAAATAAACTGTCAGTCAATACTTTATCTTTGAAACAATTTGAATGGGTTGTAGATAATTTAAATCTAAAATATACATTTCAAGGAATGTTGAAATTAAAATAAACTACCACCCCGACGTCTAGCGGCAGTCGCAAACATACTACTAGACACTTACCCAATTTCAAATGATTCCAGATATTCAGTCAGAGAAGGTCAAACTAAAAATATTTCCTGACATAATATCATACTAAATCCTATATCAAATCTAATCTCAATAAATTCAACCATCTAGAAAAATTAATACTAAAAAATAAAACTGTAAAATAAACCTAAAATCCTAATTTCAAAATCAGCTTAGAAAAATATTCTACCAATTTTTAAACAGACCTACAACAGTATTTCAAAGATTACAAAATAATCAGAATTTCCTGCATCAAAAATGTCTTGTACGAGAAAAACCATATGTATCTCAGTAATTAAATAAAAGACGAAAACCAACACTTCTTTATAGTGTATCAATGGCGGTCGACCAGGACGTCATCTCAGAATACGAGTTGCCACATCTACTAAGGCAGTGAGCCTTCCGATTGGTTGATTACTGTTTAATAATATTTTGCCAAATACAATATTACTGTTATATATAAACTAGATAATTATGTAAATAACTGTTAAGAGAAGTTATTTAACCCTGTTGTGCTTTTATTATAATTTAATTTTCCATTTAAAAAGTTGTATGTTCCAAAATATATCATCAATTCATTTTTATAGAAGAATAAATATTTCGTAAATTCACCTCAAATCCACACGATTTAAGTGTACGCCTATAAGAAGAAATTGAGAAGTTTCGAGTTTCGGAAATGTTGATTGAGTGCATCCAATCGAGATTGTTAAGGAAGGTTCACAAGCGGACAGACGTGTTTTAAAAAGGAGAAGAAAAAAATCCAAAAACCAGCCAACTATTTCTTAACATCCAACGTACTAGTCATCTCCAAGAAACTACAAACAGTGCGGTTTCAAAAAAGTAGAGATTTTTTTTAAGGTCGATTTAAACACTGAAGAAGATATTTAGCAAAATTAAAATTGCTAATTTTTGTGAGATCCTTCTATTTTGTTACATGTAATAGATGTTCAATGAGCACTGTGATGAATGTGAACAATATAAAACACTGAAACCCCTAACACAAGTTTGGTACAATACCACACACACAAATAAAATAAAATATTTATTTGCCTTATGTTATTATAGTTCCCTGATGATGGTATGGAATATGGCATTTTAGTTTTTAAGATTTCATATTTTGTTAGTATTATTTCAGATCCCTCCGATGTGATGGTAACTTGGTTACCGAAATGTACATCAGGGAACTATAATAACATAAGGCAAATAAATATTTTTTCCAGAATGACTCTAATTGTTGTGACTCACAGATCTGATTCTACGTTATATTTTAAAATTACTTGTCTCTGAAATAATTACAAGGTTTATACGTGAAGTTTGCTCACCCTGCTTGTCACTCATGGATGCTTGTCTGAAGTCTCAATACACCTAGGTAGCTCGTACACGCCAAGTCCGTCTGGCTATCTTCAAGAATTATACTCACAGGAAGCTCTTACTCGCCAAGTCAGTCTGGTTATCTTCAAAAATTCCTGCAGCACCTTCCTTGATCAATCTTGGCCCACTGACCAAGTTTTTCCCACCCAAGAGTTTATATATGTTTGTAGCATCAATGACGTCTGCCTTGCTCGCAAGGTAAGCAATTTCATCATTTTTCCAGGTCTGTCACAATAATTGTTGTCATACTGGGTTCTTAAAAAGAACTTAAACTATATTCCTAACTAAAACTATTCTAATTCCTAACAGAAGTTTTAAGAGAATTTTTACTAAAATTAGCAATATCTGTAATGTTTACTTGTTGACTTCGAAGGGATAACAGTTTTCTTTGGAAAAATTCCACTGGTTTATCTATTAAAGCAAAATGTTTAGTTTCAAGATGGCGTTTCATTTTTGAAGGCTTCATGCTTTCGGCTGACAATACTTCACTACATACCACACATTGAGGTTTATTTGCTAGTTCAATAAAACCGAATTTTATGTAAGACTGGTCATATTTCCGGCACTTTGTTTTCACACACTCACTAGCGTCACTACTTGAAGACGCTCTTTTCAAAAACTTATCCACACAAAGTACACACGTGTTCGACTCAAGAAGCCAGCCTGTTGTCTGCCGGCTGGCAGAGAGTGTGCACGCAGACAGCTGAGAGGGCAGGAGTCATGAGTCATTGCTTCTTTCTTGTTCGTACTGTGTGTAATGCTAGACGACTAGAGCTTAAACTTAAAGGAGCGCGAGGTTAACAACTGTCATAAAACTACTGCAAGTGTATAAAATCAGTGAGGTCTTCTACTGTCTCTTATTATAAAATAATTCAAGTGATGAAAATTAATATTTATTTTACTAGTTACTAGTGTTTTTTATTGATAAAACTTAGCCATTAGTGTAGTTTTTAATTATTGTGTTAGAGATAAAACTGGGGGGGGGGGTGCCAAAATACTCAGCCTAAAAAGATGGTCGCAGTGTCAAAAAGTTTGAGAACCCCTGTGTAGATAATATGTTGGGTGAGAGACCTAATAAGAGAAAATAGACTCATTATTAATGATATTGACTATTGTGATTTTTTTTCCCTTTTCGTGTGTATAAGACCTTCAAAGACCCGAATATTTTGAATAACTGTTTATTTTAAATTTAACCATTATTATTATCCATTTAATTTTATTGTGATTATGTTTAATTGAATCTAACAAAACCTAAAGTGTTTAACATGTCAGCAAATTAATTATTTTATTTATTTATTTTCTTTATCAGTATGTATTAATATATTGTGATGAATTTTCATATTTAAAAGAAATAAATATTTCTGATAATTTATGTAGAATTTTTATGTGTATAATTACAATCTTAACAATTTTGATCAATTTTATTGCACTTTTTACAATCAAATATTTTAGTACAAAACAAAACCATTCAGTAAATGTAATTGTAATATTTTCAGACAATTATGTACTTTTGTATATAGCACTCCAATGTGAGGCTTTTCACCAAACAAAATACTAAACAAATAGTATAATTATTATTATTTACACCGATTTATGCATTATTGTATCTTGAATGTCTTTTATCATCAATATTTGCTCGTTGTCAGATCCTCTCTCCTCACACCATCGTAACTGTGATACAACTTCATCACAGTTGACGGAATCTTACTTCCAAAGTCTCCTAGATCGTGTCGTCAACAGGTTCTGTGATTTCAGTGATAATTTCATCCTCTACTAGTTCAGCGGTAAGATTATCATCTATATCCATGTTTGTAATTCTTCCACTGAATTTCGTAAAATTTCAATCAAACTCGTTATAACTGGCAAACAATATGGTAAACAAAGGGCTTAAATTATCTCAAGGTTGTTAGCATAGCACGTTGAACTGACAAGTGTTTGGGACTACTCAGATTGTCAAATGTCGGACTATCGTGATGATAGGAGTACCATGATGGCCCAATCAAACTCATTATAGCTAGCAATCAATATGGTAAACAAAGCGCTTAAATTATCTCAAGGTTGTTAGCATAGCACGTTGAACTGACAAGTGTTTGGGACTACTCAGATTGTCAAATGTCGGACTATCGTGATGATAGGAGTACCATGATGGCCCAATCACCTTGTTTTTTCTTTGTTTTGTTCTCTATTTCTATATAATTTTGTATATTTGCTTGTGCATGACTCTTACTCAAACACAAACTAAATGAATGCTCGTGTGAGCACTATTTCCCCAAATTTTTATTTTTGTTTCTTTATATTGTTATATTATATAAGTAAATAAAATTAAAATACATTTTCCCCACACCCCATAAATTTAATGTTATATTCTTGTGTTTAAGGTGACTTCGACACCTCTCAATGTCAGAGCAAGACTACAGTTGAATATTCTGATGGATACGATTCCAAAGATGAAGTAAGTTACTTAATTAGTTTGTAATATAATCGCTATGGACCCAAACAAGACTTATTGATTACCATCTCTCTTACATGCTGGTTTAGGAATTATCGGCAAAATATCATCTGAGCTGTTTTAAAATCATAATTTCAATTTTTTAATTTGAATCCAAACAAATATTCTTACTATTTTGTACCTGTGTTTGAGTCATTAAGCTTCACATTTCAATGAGATTTGAATTTATCTAGTTGAACTGGATTTGAGAAATTACGTTTTTTATATCAACCTATTGTTGATTTTTTGGTTTTTACCAATAACTCGTGAAATGGCACATTTGGAGATATAACAACTAATATGTTTTGTTTGGGTTCAGAAAGGCTAAAACTGGGACTTCCATTTTTTTTTTCTATTCAGAGAACACCTATATATTCAGCAGTTCCAAGAAAATTTATAATTGTAACAGTAAAATCTAATGAAAAGCTGTGATTATTAAAAAAGATAATGATTCAAAGAAGTTTTAAGAAGAATATAACATTATTATAAAATTCTGCCGAAGTCTAAAGGTATAAATTATCAATATAAATAATTTCTTTGAACATACAGAACTATATTTGTCTTCTTAAGAAAGTTTATGTATAATTAAGTTACTTAATATAATAACAATTTACAGCATTATTTCATATTATGTTTAAATATGCAATTTTATTAAATGCCTGAATCTGAAAATCCCGAGAAAAAGAGATTTAACTAAGAATAAAACATTTGAGGTAATATAAACAAAAACAGATTGATTTTGTAGAATAAAAATTAAAAAATATTTTAACCCACACACCAAATTTGTTATAATTGTTTGTTTGGGCTGTAGAGTATTGGACAGACAATTGACGTCATTCCAAAATACAGAGTATAAACAGATATATCGACTTCAGTTTTACATAACTTTCTCTACACTACGTATATGTCAGAAAGTAATATTGAAATTTATTTTTCTTCCTCACATATACATGGTTTATTAGAGATAAAATGATTATTATTTTTGGTTAGCATTAGGTTTTGTGAACACTTGTTTAAGTTAATATAAAGTGTTTGTATGTTTACTTTAACATTTTGAGGATTCTGCTTTTTTATGGCGTGATTTTCCTTGCAGACCGGGGGGTTTTTAATCAAAAATTTGCCGAATGGGCTGTTTTAATGGCAAACAAATGTACAGATACTAATAATAAAAGCTTATGTTTAGTTGGAAAAATGTTGTAAGCAGACTTTATTTCCGTTTTCCATAATGTTTATTTTCTTGTAAAAATAATAAATAACAAACTTATATAACTTAATTATGTTACAAGAAAAATGTTATAAATACTCTGAGACAAGCTAGGTCTTTGTTTTATTCAGCCTAACATAGAAATAGATTATACTAATGAAAATAATTAACCTTACCATCTAGGTTTCTATTTCTTGATCAGAATGAAAATCGTCACTAACA
Source organism: Aphrophora alni (assembly GCA_963513935.1). NCBI lineage: Eukaryota > Metazoa > Arthropoda > Insecta > Hemiptera > Aphrophoridae > Aphrophora > Aphrophora alni. The sequence goes on from OY740778.1 coordinate 31,559,451, forward strand.
TCCAGAATTGTCATGTAAAATCTCTAAAACTTGTCTGTTTAAGTGTGGAGTAGTCCATTTTGTTGCAATGATACGAACACAGTGTTTACTATGTCCAAGTTTAGGAAATTCTACACAGAACAATTTTTATCCAATACCTGCTGAACGGAGTAGAAATATAAATTAAATATATCAAAGTATTGTTCTGACATGACCAGCAATGAGCATTTCTCTTAGTAATATATCTAAATTCATGTGAACACGAGCCACACTGCAATTTACTGCAGTACGAGTGTAACCTGTCATAGTCCTCAAAGTGTTAAAACCTATTTCAGTACCTCCTGTAAATATGTGTTTACCTGAGAAAGATTGTGCATTGTTTATTGTGTGTGTTACAGTTTCTACGCAAATATAAATAAGACCTACATGCCTATGTTGTGGTTTCAAGATCGTGCAACCATTACTAATGAGATGGCAGAAAAACTTTCCCCATTGTCTAATCTATCATTCTACGCTCCATTTGGATTGTTTGGTTTCGCAGCATTTGGAGCTGTTCTTATCACTATGGGATTATTCTTGAGGACAACATCGTGTTGTCGAGATCAAGATGAAAGGCTGCTGGACTAAAGGTGATTGTAATGACTTGGGCTGTGCGAAATCAAATCGAATTTAAATTAAAAATTAACCTTTAAAGTAAAAAAAAAAAACATGGGAATAGATTGTACACTGTTTATGAAAATTGAAATTGGTTTAGTAAATTGAAATTTAGACTACTGTAAAAAGATTTGCAATTCGTAAATTAGGAAATTTGTATCCCGGAAATTTGATGGGAGAGAGAATAAAAAATCAAATCTTTAAAAGGTTTTGCTGTTTACTGGTTTTCTAACTTTACATTGCATCATATCTCAATATTACTAATGTTTAACCATCAGAACAGAGGAGGAGTCGTATTCACTGAGATTAGAAGCACCAGTCTACAGTTTTATATATACACACTGACAAACAGTTCTGATTGGAGAACCTCCATTCAATAATGCAGGTTTCTACAAATCGGAAAATTTATAATTGTTAATATTGTTGATTTTTTAAATAATTTTGATTGCATCCCGTACATTTTTTGGTTAGTAAGGCATTACTAAGGCAATAGTAATATGGTTGCTGATTTGAAGATATAAAACTTAACACGTTAGCTGCCATATCGGTCCGATCGGACCGAAACTAAGGTGAATGTACATGCAGCATTTCGGCACGATCGCACCGATAAAGTCACTGACGTTATGTTTTGTTTTGTGGCTCACAGTTCGATAGTGCAGCAATCTATCGGCCAATTTTGGTATTCTCAGGATTGGGTAAAGACGTGTGTTAGACGTAGCACGTTGTATGCTTTAATAACCGTTACCATGGTTACTCAATATAATAATAAAATCAGTGGATTTTTTCACTTTTTTGTCGGCACGATCGGACCGATTAAAAATTTTACAAAAACATTTTCGTTTAGTAATGAATAATTCACAAAGAATACAGTTGTAAAATGAATATATGTATTTATATAATAAATATTAGACAAATAAAATAGTGAGTGTTGCCAACATAAAGAAATAAAATAGCCCGTTTGGATTTTTTTTTTTTTTTTTTTTTTTTACACGAAAATTGCCTCTGTCCGATCGGACCTAAACGTTATATTACGATTAAAATTAAAGCCGAAAAATTGCATTTCGGTCCGATCGGTCTCGAAACTATATATGCATAAAAGTAAATAAAATTAGTAAATACTATTGCCTTATATTATTTAACATCGGTAGATGCAAAAATAATAATGGATAAATAATTTGGTAATGATGGCACTCCAGGCAAGAGTATCGTATTAGGCCTCGGCAGCTAAAGTGTTAAAGAGCAGTTGTATATTGAACAACAGTTTTATTTAATTACTTCATGTATACACTTAGTTGACTAATTGCACTGCCCTAGATAACATTCCCCCTTTAAATAATCAAATCTTATTATTTTGGTATTCTAAAATGATTTCAATAGTAGATAATCAAATACTGTTACAAAGTTTTTAATTACTTTTTTTTTTCGAATGTAATAAACATTAAAATATAAATTGAATGGGTCAATTATAAAAGGTTATTGTTTAAGAGATTTTTAAAAAAGAACATTTAATATTTATCTAGTTTTTTTTATATATATTTACTAATGCAGGTAGTGCTCTGTTTTGGATATCCAGTAAGTTTTTGTGTTGTTTAACTATTAATCTGATGATACTGAATGAAAGTTATTGTTTTCAATGGATCGAGGCTAACTAGCTGGAGAAATATCTTTTGATTTTGTGTTTAACTTGTGCAAAATTGTGTTCAAAATAGACAATACAGCCCATGCAACTTATCTGTGCCGGTGGCATCATAGGTCCCATCGACTCAAGGCCGCTGTATGTCTAAACTGAATATATCAGACTTTTCTTACTTCCAACTGAATTCCTGGAAATGACAAAATGTAATATTTCGAGTTCAGATTATGAGTTGGTTTGCTTTTGTTCAGTTAAAAAGTTTTGTGCAAAACGTTAATATTTGGGAACTAGACGTTTGACTGATATTTTCATAGGGGTGTTTAGAACGCCTCACTAAATTAATATTCTTCTAAATGGTGATAAGAAATATTCACTCTCGCCAGCTCAACTGTATTGCATGGACAATACTTAAAATTATTATTTTACGTAATTTTTAAATTATTCAGTCAAGCAGAAGTGGAGTTAAATAAGGCAACAACAAATCTATACAAAGAACTGATTTTTTATTGCTAAAAAAAATCAAATATTTAAAGTTAGTAATTTATTCGGATTTTTTCCATCAAATGTCTATATAAAAATATTGCTATCATTAAGCCATCATTTTAAAACAAAACGTGAAGATGTTTTTGTAACGGCATTAAAATAAAAATCAATTAAATCTTTAAAATGTATGTTCGATGGGAGACCAATAATTACATTTTCCTTGGTTTAAAAAAATTTGTAAAGAATATTTTTGGCTCTTTGTTATTTATAATCTGTGTGCCTTTCTTAGGCAGGATATCTCTATGTTGATTTCCTCCGATACATTGTGATGGTATTCATTGAAAGGTTATCTGTTTTCCAAGATTCTGCAAAGTATTCAGTGAATGATGTGTTTCCCTTACTTTACTCTCGCATATATATGTATAAAGTTGTGAACTTGTATTGATGGCTTCAATCTCCTCATCAAAGTTGGTCATGTTTGGTCGTAAGGATGTATAAAAACTGAACAATTTACAATGGATTCCTGCACTAACATTCCTAGTTTTATTCGTAAGTGATCTATCTGTGAATATTTGCAGCCAATCTTGTTCTGGATATCGAGTAGGGCTTGCTTCCAAAGTTAACTGTTTTAAATGTAGTAGGTTGAATGAAGTTTTTCCTATTTTAAATTATGTCAAGTAACTGTTCTTGACATTTGATTTCAAGTTGAGATATGGAGTATGATGGTTGGGGTAAGTTATTGTTACAGTCTGTATTATATGATCCATTGAATTTTTAAAAAATATATATTAGGTTTGATTATTCACAAAGACTTTAGTTACTATGGACTAAATTTTACTAAAAGAGATGTGAAATAAATGAGCTTTACCTCATTCTCTAATAGCTATTAGATTTACTTTTGTATTATATTTGTTTACTATCATTTGTGTTGTGTTATACAAGGTGGCCACAGAGTAGGGAAATTCAGAAAAATAAGGAAATTTGAAGCTTAAAATTACTTTTTGTTCTGTAATTATCTTTTTTTCAACATTCACAGTGCTTTTTTGAGACTTCATTATGTTCACTGCGAACACTAAAACACTATAAAAGCTTTCCGCTTTTATATAGACCTCCATGTTGAGCGTCCTAGGTGATATCATTGGCCAATCACAATGTTTCAATACTTGTTTCCACGAATCTGGAAGTTTTAGTGCTTTATTTTCTATATTATCAGAATGTTTAAAAACTCAATTAATTCCACTGCTTTTCTTGGTCAGTAACAATCTAATATACCAATGGTTGGAGTGTGTATTTTTGTACTCACTATAAACCCAATTTCAAAGATAGGTAAACAAAAGTGGACTGAAGGTTTCATGCCCAATGAACCAGTTAAAGTTAGTGCTCATGCGTGAACTAATCACTGTTGTCAATCGTTCTTTATAACCAATTGATACTTGCTTTTGAAATGTGCTTCATAGATGGTTGGCAGTTCATTGTAAGGGGATTTTATGTTTCTGTGGCCATCCTGTATTATGTATTTTATAAAGCTTTAATGAGGACCTTGGACGCAAAAAAAAGTGCTTTAGAAATAAGACTTAAAATTATTTACTTACTCAATTTTTGATCTTAAGTGTCTTGCCTTAATTATTTAGCAATATAAAATACTATCTAGGAAATAATTACCTTACCTTAGCTATGCAATCTGTGATGTTTTATCTTTGCATATTATAGTTTTATTTGTAGCTAAAGAATATGTTATTTATATATTATCAGTATTCATAACATATTCAACTTATTAAAATATAAGATACTCTACCATAACTTGTAAAATACTTTGTAAATATACCAGTACATCTCATATATTGTGTTAGTATAATTAACATTATTTGTGAATAGTATATTTTAAATGAAAATATTTTCAACAAATTTCAAATTATTTATTTTCTCCCTATATTTGTCACCATCATGTAAAATTTCCTTTTTCCTATATTATTTTCTATTGTGGACACTGGGAGAATTTGAAAGATGCTAAGGAGTGACCACTCTCTCAAGAAATGTAGGTTTCCCACTTACAAAAAGAGAGGAATTGAGTATAAAATAAAACCCTGCAACCCTCGAATATTGAAATAGCGTCAGGGTCAAAAGATAACAAGGGTTTGGTAAGAGTTCGAGCAAATTTGGTATGTAGTCTTATATTGACCATATCTTGGGACTTTTTATATTTTTTCGATAACCCAAAATGTGGAGTACCTGTCATAAGGCAAAAAACCCAAAATTTCGGTTTTTCTCAAAATCAGCTCTACTTATTTTGTTTAAATTTTATTGAAATGTGAACATCAATGACATAAACCTATATACAAAATGGCAAGTAGTAAATATTACAGTTCAAGAATAATTGGTCTAAAAAACAAAAATTAACCTTGATTTTAATCTTATATTTAATTCACTAACGAATGTCTACACCAGTCGTATATTTCTTTAATATAGGGCCTATTATACTTATTGATGTGAAGAAACTTGTAAATTTTCCGAAAATTATTCATTCATTTTCCTTAGAAGTACTTATTTTGTAATAAATTCATCATTTAAATAAATTTCCTCTTATGCGTAAATAACATGTTTCACAAAAAAAAATTTTTTTAAATAAATAAATTAAAAAATTGAAAAAGCTGATAAATTTTTATATAATATATTTTGTTGTTTTATAAAAGAATTTATAGCAGCTGTTTTAAATTATAATTACGTTAACGTATGTATTGCTTACTTTTAGATAAACTAAACCATTTATATGGCTAATTGTTAATGTATAACAATTGCTTGGGAGCTTAGATATTCTAAGTTTTACATAGTATAAAACAAAATCCGAGCTGCAGGAAGACCTTGTGGAAATCGTAGAAAACTTACTGATTGACAGAAATCGAAAAGCATTGAATTGTGAAGTAAACCAACAGGTTCAACTTTTTGGTGCCAACATCAAACCTCGACATTGTTTTGAATTGCACGTTTATTTGATATTAACAATCCATATTTTGATATATGTTATCTTTCTGATGAATGTAGATGTTGCAGTGATTTGATGAAATAATCACACGAATCTAATTATTCAAAACTGTTAAAATTGTTAACTGGAAACGCCTATTTTCATCTTGAGGCCGTGTTTATGACAAGCTGGCCTTATTTAAATATTTTTCATAGAGGGCATTCATCGTTCATTTTCACTTTTTAACTAACATTTTTTCGTGACAAAGAGTTTCATTTGGTTTTGGGGTAAATAAAGAAAGTTTTGTAATATATTTTAAAGTTCTAGAATTAATTAGCAGCTCCACTCTACAATGATGCTTAATTTAGAAACACACTAGCCTTAGAACCACTGAAGTTTTACAGGACTTAACAAAATTAATTTGTATTTACAGCTGTAATACAATACTATACATCCTTTTATTTATTTTAGGAGGTAAATATGACTACCCAACAAGAGAGACCTATCCTATCCTATTACCTAACCTATCAAGTTATGAAGTCCTGTGAGCAATGGTAAGTTCATCTTGTACAGATTGATACTCTATTTTTTTATTATTATAATATAACATAACGTATTAACAACTTTTATATAATTACAACATTGTAATTAACCTTTGGTCACAGACTGTTAGGTTCAAGTTCCATACTTAAATATCTATTTTTATTGAAAAAACAAACACAATATTTAGTAAATTCTACAATTTGTATTGAGTCTTGCCGACGATAGTTTCGCCAGCAATGGCATTTACAAGGCAGCTTAACAAAGACTAAGGAAGATATTGAAACCTGACATAATAATACAAAAAGAAGAACAGTTACTTAACAAAACAGGGGGGGGGGGGAGTAGAAAGGAAACGTGTGGTCATAAGGAAGACAATGTTTTTAACAAAGGTGAGTTTGACAAAAATTCTACCTGATCATTGAGTACCAGTTTGGAGTCTTTACAAAATATTCTCCTAATCTCTAATATTTCTAACAGTATTTTTAGGAAACCTACGTTTACTGACAATATTATACATTCTACATCACAACATCGTTTTAGTCACAAAATGGCTGCCTTCCATAGTATGTTGCATCGTCTCATTAACATTCCAATGTCTATTAACGATTTTTGTACTGAATTAACTTGCATTAAACAAATTGCTTAAAATAATGGTTATGATATTAAAAACTAAATTGAAAAATAATTCAGCCTTTACATAAGCTGGCCTTCGGTCAATAGTGTAAATCGTATCTATTTTTATGATAAGCAATATGGTTACAGAGGCATATATATTTATACTTTGTAATCCAACCTATAAATTACAATTATATATCAACAGTGCCATTACATTATCTCTAACAACATTACAATAAATAAATTTAACCATGCGTCCTTAACAATCAAATAATAAAAAACAAAGTGAAAGTTATAAAAGTTGATGGTTATACTGTATAACCTTATATCAGAACATGTAAGAACAATGCACAAAGCCTCCTCTAGAAGTAACCACGATTGATCACACTCAATATGTCATCTGCTGTTAATTTTTAATTATTTGAATATTCTTTTCTCATTTCACACAGAGGAAGACATTCCATCAAACAATGATAAAGGTCCTTCCTTATGTTCATGTTATAGACAGGACAATAACACAATCGATCAAATTTGTTTTAACGTTTCTTACCTGACTATTAATGTTTGAAAACTGCTAATCAATATAGCGATCCTTTAGATCAAATTTAAAATGTTTGAATAATAAATGTTAAAAATACTATTTAACCCTTTCAGATCCACTACTGTTTTCAACAGACTTGCCACTTCTTTATTTGTAATTTGTAAAAGGCTCATTTTACACCATTATTATATTATATATGATTATGCATTTTTGACAATTTTTTTTTATTGAATGAAAACAGTGTTTAGCTAACAATTCACAAAAATAAATTTAAATATATGAGGTACGTCCAGAAAGTAAGTTCCGTTTTGTAATAAAAACAAAACTAGCACAGATACAGGAAAATATCTTTATATAACATTTTTTAAATTTATTTATTAATCTTCCTGTATATAAATATTATAATCATCATCTCTAAGTTATAATAACATAAAACTAAATAATAGATACTACATTACACAAATAAAGGTGTTCTGATACAAAGGTACAAAGAAAATGTAGACACTTCATTTAGGGTTTACTTAGCCTGTTTTGAAGCTATTCCCACTTGTAAAAAGAACATAAATAATATTATCAAACCCCACAGATTAGAAACAAAATAATATTAACTATACAAAATATAACACAATAGTGGAGTCTATTTAAAGCAGAGATATAAGTTAGTACAAAATTACTAATAGGAATACTATAAAATATGTCTAACATGCCGTTTAAAAAAAATTCAAAGCAAAATACTTGTACAAAAAACATATCAAATTAAAATGCGCATTGCATCATACAAAATGAATAACCAGCACCTCATAGGTTTTAAAATTGTTATATTTTTTAGTATATTCAAACAGTCTCGGGGCCATGGGCGTACCCAGGGGGGCAGCTGCCCCCCCTCCGGAAGCAAAAAATAAATCTTTATTATACATTTTGTTGCTGGAATTTAATACAATTCTTGAAATAACTATTTAAATAACCAATTGTATATTGAATGACCATGGTTTATCCCCCCCCCCCTAGTTTTGATCCTGGGTACGCCCTTGCTCGGGGCTACAAATGAATAAAATTTCATATAGAAAGTCTTTATACAAAATGTTATACAGTCTCATTATATCCGGGTTATCATTAATAGCTTGTATATATAAAATATTATAGTGGAAGTACTTTTAAATACCTCAAAAGCGGCATTGTATGGGATCTTATAGAATTTTGACAAATAAGCTGAATAGATCATTTAATTTATCTGGTCATGTTTTAGTCTTTGAAACACATATTTTGTCAGAAAATTGGTTCATGATTTGAATACTGATTAGAATTGAAAAATTGTTTTCAATTGATGCAATAGTTTTCGGGGTTGATCATTTTTTGTTGCTGAAAAATGGGGAATAACAATTTTTTTTTTTTTTTTAAGGTTTGAGACAGTGTATGATTTATCAATTGCAGAATTGGTGCATGATTCAAATACTAATTGAATAGAAAATGTTTTTAAATCTGTCAAGTAGTTTTCAAGTTTTAACAATTAAAAGGAAATTCATACTTTTCTCCAGTATATGTTTGACATTTCAGCAACAACATACATTTTATCAATTACATGGTCATGACCTCTAGATGCTTCAAGGATTAGTGAGGTTTGTTGACTATGCTTTGACAAAGTGAATTGCTGTGTTTTAGAACACATTTTAAAAGAGAGAAAAAATGGTTTACAAATCAGATAGGCTTGCAAAATTTATCAGACAAAGGAAAAAGTGAAATCAGAAGTTTCATTACACAAACCTGTGACAAAATTGTGGTGATTCAGTAATAATTGGCACACAAAAATGCTGTCATTAAAAGCTTATTGTAGGACCCATCCTTGAGCCTTCGATAAGATTCAGCAGCTTTTGTCCAATACCTTGATCAGCATTCTCTCCTAGTTGAGAGGCTCCTTTTCTCTTAGTCTCCAGAAAAATGTATCTTGTACTCTCATCTAACTATTTTCGTGGAATGTCTCCCTCAATTATACCAAATTTAAACAGGTGCTTTCTGAAATCACTGTGTCTCATACTTATTATAACTGAGCTCCTGAGGAGAACTTCAAAAGGGATTTAACCAGTAGGAATTAGATTTTAATAAAAGAGGGACAAAAGCTTGTTCAGCCTAATAAAAACATTACGTACCTTGTTGGTACTGAACTCTGTTTATTTCACCAGCGTATGATCTCAGTTCTTGTGTTAGTGTACAGTTCTGATAGTATATAATCTCTGGCATAGTTTTGTTTCCAACACAGTCCTAGACTATATTGCCCCTAATCATGTTCTGCGTTTTTCACTAGATAATGGAAGTTGATCCATATTCTCGAAATGTCATGCAGTATGCGAAATGTAGGATAAGTTTGATAATCATCAAAAATTTCGATCTTACATTTCATGGCTTAAGGAAATCAATAAAGTGTGGCCATGTAAAAACTTACTGAAATTCAGAGAAATCTATTTGAAAATGTCAAATCGGTGGCCATGAAACAGTTTTTTGATCATACATATCTGTATTCAACTTTTTTCACACTTAGTTATTTAAATTTTGGAGATTGTGATGTGTGTGTAATGGTACTCATCCCATCTCTACAATGACATATTATAGCAAAGTTGAAAATATAATTTCGAACCCTGACTTCGCAAGTAAATGTTATTTTCGTACAGTTACAAGATCCGGCATGGCTGTGTCACCAACAGGAGTATAGTGAGTGGAAGTTTCATCACTTATGTACAGAATCCAAGACCGAAATATTGATATGAGCATTACATTTAAAGAATCTGATTATATGATAGGTCTGAAGTATCATGTTAGCCGCCAATCAACTTGTTTTTATCTACAAAAATGTCCTAATAAACTATGACACCTTTATTTTTTGTCATACTAAAAGTATGAGTAGAAATGTAGAATTACATGATAAAACACATTTTTTTACTAGGTCTTGTTTATCATGTATAGACTGGCATTCTGATTTCCACATACATAGTCAATACCAAGTGAAGACATTGATCATCCACAATCTTAATAGCATTTGTAATACCTAAAAAGGGTTAATTTAATTTGAATATAGAATAACCGGGAATCGTTTAGAATCAATTTGGGAGGGGATAGATAAGTCGAAAGAATGACTTGTATTACATTTCAAAATAAAGTGAATTAAATTAACATAGGTTTCCAAACTTAAATAAATAATAATGTATATAGTAATAGATATATTTATAATAAAAACTAAATAGTGTTTTGTCTGTAAAATATAGACGTGAGATTTGTAGAATAAGACTATTGAACAGTGTCAATGTATGCAAGACATTTATCGTGTATGTCTGCAAGATTTGAATGAGAGTCCGTGATATAGAAAAGTGTGAACCCTGTACGGCAGGATGTGGAAAATAACCACGAGGTAAGGAAATCAGTCTTAGTCGAGAGGTTGGAGAAGTCAGTCTCAGTTAGGATGTTGGAGAGGAGAGTCATGTTTCAAAGTGTTAATCAGTCTTAGTAAGGAGCTTGGAGGGTTAAGGTGTTTTAAAAGCAGTCTTAGCATGGGATCTGACGTGATCAGACCTATAGAAGTTTTGTCTAAAAAGGTTTTTGGTAAAAATGTAATGTATATAATTTTCAGAGTCTTAGTGGAGGAGTTAAAGTGGTCAGATGTGTCAAAAAGTATTTTGAACAATGTAGACAAGTGTCACAAACAGTATTAGTTTTTGCATAGAGCAGAGAGTTAGAAGCGTTTGATACAAATAGCGTGTTATAAAAAAGACAATAGACAATCACGCGTGTAAAATCTAAATACGGTAGAATGGTGAACAATTGCGAGGTGTTGAATGAACTAATAAATTAACAGACTTTCTCAATACAAACATTCGCGAAGTGCGATTGATAGTATTCCGACGGACGTCCATTTCCGCGTACAGAATGGTGGAGTTCTCATCAGATATGACACTACATGGACCGCAATTGAATAAAGTGTTTTACGACAACGGACTGGTAATTCTGTGTTATTCAACACTCAGAATTTAATTTGTTATTATGTAAAATTTATTACCGGTATGTTTAATTTTCTAGTTTCTTATAAATTTAATATTTTCAAATAATTATATTTTCATGTTAGAAAACAATATATATCTATTGACGGACATATCTTTTAATATAAAGTAAATTCAATAATAAAAAACAGATAAATTTAATCTGTTTAATTTCACAAATAATTTTCTAGTAGCAACTTAAAGAGTAAACTCAAGTTTTAAAATGTAAACCTCCTTAAAAGGAAATAAAAAGATTCAATGCTAGGATGTATAATATAGATGATCTATAAGATCTATTTTAATAATAATTGTAAATGTACTAATGTTTTATCTTATCCAACAAATTCTTGTCAAGTTTCAGGATAAATAAGAGTTTTTCATTTCACCAGTGTAGTACACTTTCAAAAGAACCTACCCCTGAGATATTTTAAATAAGTAACTTCATTTTTCAAAATTGGTAAGCAAAAGCTTCCTGGCGCCCTAATTGCTGTGCATTTTTTAAATTAAGTAAATAATAACTTCATTTCACTTTCAAAATAAATACTTTAAAATAAACAAAACCCTGTTTCTTTTAATTATTACACATTTCTTTCACTAATTAATTCATCACTAATGGAAATAGATCAAGTAGCTGGGTTAAGTTATTTTGAAAGAAAATTAATATGGTTAGTTTTGTTATTTTTTAAATTTCAAAAAAATTCTTCATTTTTTATAATTATACATAGTAGATAAATTTATGTGTTATGTCAAAAAATCAATGTTGAGTTTTAGCTGATATATATCTGTTTTGAGGTCCCCTAGGTCCAAAAGAGTGGATTTTGGAATTATGTCTGCCCTATATACAAATGTATGAACCCATTTTAATAAAATTGGTATGTTGCCACATCCGTGAGATTTATATATATATATATAAATTGGTTAGATTTTGTATGGACAGGAGACAGGCTTACCTTGGAAAATGGTCATTGTATTACCTAATAGTACATAAGTAAGAAAAAACACTTTAGTTTTGAAATATTTCATAAACACTGTTCACTTTCTCATCAGTAGAGTTAAGAAGAAGACTGAAGACGAACAAACTCAGTCTTTCGTCTTCAGTCTTCTTCTTAACTCTACTGATGAGAAAGTGAACAGTGTTTATGAAATATTTCAAAACTAAAGTGTTTTTCAAGTTACCTGCTATACATGGGGAAAAAATCAGAAAATTATAATCAATCAAACTCAACTCCAATTATTTTATCAAGTGTACAGTGTGCCCAAAAAAGTATTGGTTGTCATCATTCCAAAAATGTTGGTTACTGAGTAAAAATCCATAAAAATGGATAAGGGCTGTTATAAAATACATAATTTCTCAAAATCCACTCTACCGATTTTGTTCATATTTGATTGAAGTTTAAAGATTAAATGACCCAAATTTGTGTGCAAAAAAATCGCAAATAAAAACATCGGGGTTCAGTTGAAAATTGACAAGAATGAATCTTGACCGGAATTATTAAATGCTCAATTTTAATCATATAAGATTTATACTGAGGAGATGGTAAAGGCTTATGTGAAATAAGTTCAAGCCTTTATTTAAATATTTTTGAAAGAATTCGTCAATAGTTTAATTTCAGTTTTTGATTGACAACTAACTACTCAACTGACATTTTTGGTGATCATTATTTACACAAGGTCATTATTTTTCATTTCTCTCTCCATGTTTTTTCCATGAACAACTCGGGGAGGGGGAATGGATGGTCTACCTGGTCGGGTAAGGCTAAATACTGTGAGAGGTCACCACATATCCCACAGGCTTCATATGCAACACCTTTTTGCCTTTTATCTCATTAGCTCAGGTCACTTTACATTATTTAGGCTTGGGCTGAAAATAAAAGGAAAAGGGGGGATGAAGACATAGTACAGGGGAGTTAAGATGACAGAATAGAACAAGAAAAATATACCTGTTCTAAAGTGGGAAGTAGTGGAAGTCGCAACATGAACAGGAGACTGTTTGCAATGGATACCCAATGGGTAATGGGTTCGCCAACACCTATGTCAAAACAGGATAGGGGAAATTAATAATTTATAAGTATTAATTTTATACAAAGGAAATGTAATGCCCTAACTCAAATTAAAATGGATTTATTAGGGTATTTTTGTGTAAAAACTGGTTCTCTTTCTTCAATTAATCATCAAAAATTTATTTAGTGCCAATATATTTCTTACAATACTTAAAAAGTATAACTATTTAGAGCTTTTACCAACAAGTTATGGTGTAGTATTAATTATGCCTTGATTCATAACATATCACTAATTTGATTTTCATAAAAATTGGAGTTAGGTCATTTTTATTATCTTACATAATAAGCCTATGTAGTATTGAGAAAGTTATCTGATGTATACAAAATATATATGTCAAGTTTTTACTTATATATCCATTTTGAGGTCCCCTAAATCCAAATAAGTAGTTTTTGAAATATGTGTTTGTCATATTTGCAGTACTGTACACCCCTAGCTTATTGACAGATTTTTATAATTTTTTCAAAAGGCATACATAGTTCAAATATATAAGACTTACCGTCGTCAATATTCTGTTTGTGTCGTTCAAACGACGGCCGTTTCGGCTATTCAGCCATTATCAAGTTGTAAAGATGTAATCTGGTTTCCCTTCGTCAATTATAAACACTTATACACATTACACAAGAGCAAAATTACACACTTGTGTAATGTGTATAAGTGTTTATAATTGACGAAGGGAAACCAGATTACATCTTTACAACTTGATAATGGCTGAATAGCCGAAACGGCCGTAGTTTGAACGACACAAACAGAATATTGACGACGGTAAGTCTTATATATTTGAATTAATATATCAATATTCGGAATGGCGAAAACAAATTATTATACATAGTTCATTTTCACTCTTGTGGCTCTTGAGTAACATTTATTTTTTGGTTGGTTTTGTGGATGAATGAATGAGAAAGTTTGTGCGATGTTTTACCACCGTTTATTTTATATTAAGATATGTTTGTTTACATGCTTCTATACTTCTTGTGCTCGTGTAGTTCGTTGGTTCGTTCGAACATTAATCTTAATTTTAAAATTGGCGCCATTGAATAACGCTAGAGCGCACTCTACGTACTCACTTGTAGAATTAATTGATCAACATCAACAATGATGCTATGACAAAGTGACGAAAACGAAAAACGGCCATTCTTCGGTTAAAAAATGTTGCTTCAGGCAGTAATTAAAGAATTCTACAAATTTCAGAAGATGATTGTAAGATTTTGTTGTTGACAATTGTGCTGGTTTATTGAGCAAGATTATTCCATGATTGAATTTTGTACAATGAATCTTGAACTCTTAGGTAGGCTTATGAATCCAACATTCTAGTTTTCTGAACTAAACTAAATAATGTTAAGTTTATAAATTAAGTCTGGCAATAATTTATACTAATTTGGGTAATAATTTCTTTTTGTAACATAAAATTATTATGGTTTGGTCAACAGAGAAGTTGTAAATCATATTTTTGTTGATAAAACATGCATTCAATTTGAGGTTATGCCGCCAGTTTTGTTCTTACTAATTTAGTACGATAGGCTATACCTATTTCTTTTAGTTCGTTATCAATGGTTAAAGTTTAGGTACCCCTAATTATTGAAATAGTTAACAAGCTCAATAACATTTAGTGATTTTTAGTATGCTTTAGGTATTTGTTTGTTTTATTGTTTACTTTAAAAACACTATGTCGATTATTAACAAACTAATTTCCCTACTAGCCTAAATAGCAGGCATTATTAATTTTTATGCTTTAAAAAGTGCTTTCTTAATAATTTTTAGACTTTTATTAAGATCTATCAACATTTTAGATAGATTACAAATATTTTTAGTGGTAATACTGGAAGACTTTAAATCTCAGAAATAAGCCACCAGTTTTGTTGTTACTCTCCACAAGACTATGTATATACTATATCAGTATCTATTATTCAGAGGAGTCCCATATCCAATTATTGTCATACAAATTTTGTATTAAAAAATTTACAATAATAACTTCCATGGTGAATTTTTAGTTCACCGTTTTGAACAAACAAAAATTTTAAAATATTCAATTTATTTTGCCGGTTGCCATCTGGAAGTACTGTAGTAAATTATTGACAATGAATTTTTATCTGTTAAACATGATTGTTATATCATATTTGTCCCGAATGGAGTGTATATATTCGCAAATCCTTAGAAAATAGGATTGTTTTGTCTAACAATCACAAAACAAAAAATTCATTGTCTAGGACAGGTTAGGTTAACCCAGTTTAATTTATTAATTTGAATTTCATTTATATATTTTGCAACTTTTCAGTATGTAAATAATAAATGTTATATATAAATAAGACTAAACTGACCTAACCTGTTCTAGATACTAAATATTTGTTATGTTGGTTCTAAGGTTTTATGTAGCCTCTATATATTTTCAAGACATATAGCCCAAGATTTTTGTTTTGTATTTTTATACACAATTAATTTGTTGTCTTTTTTTTTCAGAGTCATTTGGTCAAAATTACCCAGAGGCAAGTTAAAAATTATGGTTTTATATTTGAGTATAATTTGGTTAGTCAATAGGTCTAATTATAATTATATCAATAAACAATTAATATAAAATTTAGCTAGTTTAGTATTATCTGAACTCCCTTTTCTGAATTAGGTATTTGTTGGGTAATCAAGATTAACACTATTGTTGAAAAAGTATGATGTGTGCACATTTAAATAAATATTGTATATAAACTGTGTTTCATGTAAATAATAGTTTAATTATATTAATATAATAGATACTAACCTATCCTGGCTTCGACAAAAAAATACTAATTATATATGATAATTTTATATTTATTTCATAATATTCCTATTTCACAGCAAAGTAAAATTATTGCCAAAAGTTTTATTACGTATACTCAATTAGTCTGAATACTAAAGTACCAACATCAATAATTAATTATCAAATTAATATTAAAGTTATAGCTCTTAATATTTTCTCATTTATAGGTAGTATAGAGAAAGTTATGTAATGGTAAAAAAAATCTATCGAGTTTTTTGAGGATATGTATGCACTGAGGTCTCCTGAATCCAAAAAAGTGGTTTTTGAGTAATGTCTATCTGTAGTATGTGCAGTGCTCTTCAGCGCAAACGTGTAAATCTATTTTAATCAAATTTGGTATATGAACATATTTTGGCCATATGTTAAGATTTTTTTCAATAACACAAATTTGTAGGAAGGATTTCTTAATAACTCAAAATTTCATTTTTAGAAAACCACCAGTTTTTCTCTAAATTGGATCTAATGATTTTGTTCAAGGATTTGAAGGATTTAAACAAAATGTATTTGTCGCCAAATTTGATAGCATATGCGAGTTATCAGTATTGAATTATAATTTTAGTTTTACATTTCCTTAAAATTTTAATGAAATTGGAAAAACTGATGTTGAGAAATTACGTCTTTTATAATAGCCCTATTGCCTATAATTTAGTTTTTTAAATAACTCCAAACCGGTATTTTTCGAAATATGGCGACCAATAGGTTTTGTTTGGGTCCTTAGAGGAATCCGATTTAGAAAAAATTGTAAATTTGTATTTTTCCTTATGTTTTTACCCTCAAATTTTGGTTAGATGAAAAATGAAAAAAGTCCGTAGATATTGCAAAAAATTATCACTTGTCAGAAATTAATTGTTCTACACCTTTGGGTTGCACAAATACCAGATAGATATCATCCTGACTTTTTTGGACACAGGACCTCATAAAGCTCGACATGGATATTTTATCCCATCGTATAATTTTCTCAATAGTACAAGGAGTGTTTTATAAGGAATAACTGTTTGATGAAGACTTGATGTCAATCAGTATTCAAATCTGTATAACTGGTAAATCAATGCAATTTCAATTAATAGGCATTTACCAAGATCAATATGACTCAACAAAAGTCTCCTCATTGATAATAGCTCAGTTGAAGTGCTGAAATTGGCACAAATTGGAGTAATTGTGCAAATATTACTGCAAACTTCATTTTTTTAACAGCCTACATTGGACTAGTCCAATTTCACCTATAACCTATCTGAACTATGGAATGTACTCTGGAGAAATTTATCAGTTCATAATATGCTAATAGTGTTTATTCTGTAAAAAAAACTATTAGGCTTTTTTAACTGGATTAACAAAATTTCAGTCATGTAAAAATGTGTTAAGAAAACGTGTGGTTCTTATACTTCCAAGTACATGTATACAGTTTAAGTGTGACCATTTCCAGAACAAGAACATACATTGTTACAGCACCAGTAAAGCTTGTCAACAGCTCAGGTTAAGTTTATACAATAAATGTCCATCACGTAAGTTTAATTATAAACTTGATTTATGCAGGTGCTTTATTTATTAATAAGGGTCCTGTTAAAATGTTTTAAATTACAAAATTATAAGTCTTAAAAATAACAGCCTTAGGCAACACTGTTTGTCTGGATCATTGTATTCATTGGAGAAGTTTATGCTCCATGTTTTTTATGTAATGGAGACGATCTATTATCAAATGTAACTACCAGCACACTTTTACAAATTTTATGTTGTTAAAATGATTTATTTATATATGTTACTATTCTTTATTTATTGTTTGCTTATATTATTTATATATTTGAATTTCTTTCTTCTTTAGTTGTTATCTTTTTTAAAATTTGTGATGTGTTGTTTGTATTAATAGTATAACTTGAAAAAACAAGATATGTATGTTGACTAGTTCTACACCAGTCAATGGTCTTGCAGAACAATACAAAATTTAATGAATTTTGCATAGACATTAACTGCTTTGAAATACATTTATGGTTCAGTTTTGGTATTCTTAACAATTACCATGTTCTGTTTTGTACAGGAGTTTGATGGGACACTAGATTGTATCTCTCTAGCAGTAACTTGTGCGTTTAACAAACGAGGAACGCTACTGGCTGTTGGATGCAATGATGGACGTATCGTTGTGTGGGATTTTCTTACTAGAGGTATTGCTAAAATTGTCAGCGCTCACATGCATCCAGTCTGTTCACTTAGGTAAGTAACACATGCAAAAATTTCAGCATAAGTACATGGAAGATGAAGGGGGTTGAGGGCTTATATTGTAATACAAAGTTTAAAATGTCAAGATATGATAAGAAGGATCAGAAGGAAAAAAATTAAGAATCAAAATCAAAACAATATAAATTGATCTATTTTTTACAAAGTTACCTCATTTTACTAAATTGCACGATAATCAAGTAATGTTTTATAAGTCTGTGCAATTTAAATTTTGTAATTTTAAAAATACTTTAAAGCTGTTTCTAGTGAGCTTCAAGTGTAGATATGACAGCTAACATAAACTTAAGTGACAAACGTGAGTCTGGCGAAAGCTGAGTATCTACGGCGAAACAGCTCTGTAGGTTTTTTAAAACTACAAAATTTGAATTTCACAGACTTACAAAACAAAGGTATTTTTAATTGAGTTTTTGTTTGTGTAATTTAAAATTATATGATATTATTTCACTTTACATTAAAACAAAACAAAATTCGGTTTATGTAAAATTAACAAATCATTTAAAATTAATTTTTAAAAAATAAGTTCGAAATCGATTATATAAAAAAACTCAAATGAAATAATAGCTATTTAAATTGTCACTTTCTTCAAATTAATAAATATTTGTTGTGTATTAATCTTTGCTCGTGGCTATTAAGAAATAAGTTTGAAATCAAATTAAAACAACAATTTTTTTTTTAGTATCAACCACAATGTTTTAATAGAATTGATTTAAAATGGAATACCACCAAGTACCTACGGTCTCTAGCATAAATAGTTTAAATAAGTTTGATTTTATAAAACTCTATTGTTGGTACCAAAACTTATCTCTGAGGGAGGGAAAGTCCTGGCTTTTCTCCAAATTTATCAAATTATTAAAATAAAGTCATTTGTCATATAAATGTTTTATCAATATTCAAATAATGGAAATAATAAATATCAAACTTTAAATAGTCGAATGTGATTATGAAAGCTGGATGATGGTTTTGGTTATGGGAATTATAGTTAGGTTAAAATCATTTAGTTCTGATCACAGTTTTCTTGTTGATTAAAGAAAATGTCAACACAATACTATAATAAAAGGTTTCAAAAGATAAAAAAAATATCTATGTGACTATGATGATGAAAATATGGATGGATCTCACCAGTTTTGTCTGATCCATTTTTATTGGTTTTTCTTTATTCTTCTATATTTTCGTAATAAAAGGTAATCTATATTCGTAACCACACTGCCTTTTCTTGTTGAAGAAGATTTTGTTGAGGATTTAATTTTGTATAACATAATTTGGATATAGAAATATATGGTCTGTTTTGTAACATAAAGTATGTTGGTTAAATGACGTTGGGCATCATTTTGTAATGGTTATTGGGTGTTTAGCCACATTGAGTGACATTCTGTAATGGTTAACACGTGTGCATTCAATACTACCAGTAGTGTTATAAAACTTTCCCCAGGAGCTGCAATTTGCTTCAAATATGCAAAACTCTTATCTCTATATTATTATAAATATATATACATAAAATATATGGTCGTCCGCTGCCCCCAGCTCAAAAATTTTCAGTATTTTCCTTTGAGTGCTGCAGGCACCCATAGGCGTCCACACAATTTTTAGTTCTTGTACTAAATGTACATTTAATTCTTTGTTTGAATACCTTGTATTGAAATGTAGATTAGTAAGTTTATCAGGATTTTGGACAAAAATATATTATTTAGTTTAAAAATTAAATGTTTGTAAAGTTCAACAACTTTACAAAGCTTATTATCTTCTCAAATTTCAAAAATCTAAATGAAATATATTACTACATACAAACCATTGAAAAGAAATATGTACACTATTATTTAATTATTTACCATCACATTAATACAATTATATTTAGGTCTAGGCTTATTCCTTATAATAGTTTTTGAAGCACAGAGTTAGGTTTATACCGGGTTGTCCAGGGCAGGCAAGGCAATGTTAGTTCGTGTCCTTCCGGTGTTTAATTTCCATCTTGCAATATTTACATTTCTTTCTCATCACTCGTTCGTTTTGGCCTACTTGACATTTAGACGGTAGTAATAACATTTACTACTGTTATTCTACAGTGTTTCACAGTCATTCTCAAAATTGTTTGTCAGCCTAGAATTAGAAGAACTTATTTCTCGGGTTTGTAGGCTAATTTCACCATCGTCATCGGATACTGCTGGATCATAATCTGCGTCTCTATCATCATCAAACAGGTTCTCATCACTAGAAACATACCCTTCCTCTGAGTCTCCCAGTAGATTGCTCCTTTAGACACCCAGTAGATTGCTCCTTTAATAGTATGTGATTTATCGGAGCTTTTGAGTAAATGTATTTTATATGTGCAAAGTACTTGGTGTATTCTAGTCGGATTCTACAATAGATACACAGGGTCATAGTGAAGAGAAGTCAACATAAGCCTAGATTTGTTTACTGTACAATCAAGAGACGAAATAATCACAACATGAAAATAATTGGATTTGAAACTTTAAAAGGTCTAATTTTGATTATTTAACCTCAAAATTAGTTTTCCCAAAGTAAAATGAACCTAGTAACAAAATAAAATGTACAAACCTACAAGAATTGTTCATTAATTTGTATATTTATGTTTGTGTTTTCAGTTGGTCAAGAAATGGTTTCAAATTGTTAAGTGCTTCAACTGATAACAATGTTTGTATCTGGGATGTATTGTCGGGCGAATGTGAACAGAAGTATAGATTTCCTTCTCCAATATTGAAGGTAAGACCATGTTAAAACCATAACTTGCATAGTTACATTAAAAATTTATTTTTTATTCTCTTTTCCTTTATAACTTTAATATATTAGTTAATTGTATACCACACATTATTCAAATTCTTTTTTATTCATATTTTATACTATTTTGAAATTTATCAATTTTAGGTACTTCTACAATATTTATTTTTTCAACAAACTATGAAGAACATTTTATTCTTATTTTCTTGTGCTTATTTTGAAAGTATCAAGATTTTTGGTGTTTGACCAATTTTGAAATTATTATTTTTTTTTATTTCAATTATATTTTGGGGTGTGTCACTTTATATGAAGTACCAGTGCTAGACATGTATTGCATACAACTTGTACTACCAATACATATCCTCCACACTAGTTATTTCATATTTTCATAATTCATCAAATATAAGACTTTTATTCAAAATTGGCTAACACGCGATTCTTCTGTCAAAACTAGTCTGCGAAAATTACCTTTACCCCTGGTCATAGTATAATTTCACGGACTCGCTTCAAGCAGCAAAATGAGCTACGCTTTATCCAAACCTTGCATTAGATTTTTATTTTGGTTTAAGCTTCTTTTTTTTTGACCAAAATAAAATCCCATACAACGTTTTTCCGTTGTAGTACACTAAACTTCATGTTTTGTAAACTCAAGTTTGGGGATTATTAAAAAAAATTCATAATTTACTCAAAGTTGCTATTTTCTGAAATTTGCTCTAGTGAATTTATCAAAATTTGCTAAAATGTAGTCTCTAAGACCAAAACAAAATGTGTTTGTCACCATCTCTTGAAAAATATTAGTTTGGGAGTAAACATTAATAAAAATCTCCAAGACACTGTTTATAAGAGACCTAATTTTTCAAATTGTAAAAATTTTCATTAAATGTGATAATTAATAACCCAAACTAATATAAAAGTTCAAGTGTAAGAAAAGTGTTGTTTTGCAGTAATTAACAAAATGAACCTTTACTGCCGTCAATAAAACTTTGATTTACATTTAGGACGAGTTCATAGTACAAGTGAAACGAGCTTAGGTGCTGTTGATTTACATAAATAAGTTTCATAATATTTTTTACAAATTTCACCAAAACGACTTTTTTATACCTACTTATCTTCCAAAGGGATATGCATGGTAAACAAAATATTAGTACTTAATTAAAAAATTTGTTTTTTCTTTCTCACCACATATACAAGTAGTACCTGAAAGAGGGGGAAGGGGCTGAGGATTTAACAATATATATATCCAGAAATTATAGTACTAGGTCGATCAGAGACACATTAATGAAGGATGAGTATTAAAATAAAGATGAATTATCACAAGGATGATAAATAGTGTGAACAAAATTATTATTTTATTACACATAAAAACACACAGTACCAGTGTATGAATTAAAGAGTAATAACTTCTCTATTGCTAACACAGATATACGAGTTAATCGAATCGTAGCGCACCATGTCAATTGCCTCGTGTAATGGTAAACCATTTATTTTCAACCTTATGTTCTACCTCCATTAACAGGTAGGTATAGGCTTTTACTTACCCAGTATATGAAGTATAGGGATAGTTTGGTACATCAAACATTTTAACTGATCTTAACGTTTCATACCCTTAGGAAACAAAAAAAGTGATTTTTGACATGCCGTCCATCCATCGTCTGTACGTAAGTACGATTGTGACCACAAAAATTATGATAGGAACATTAAATTGAAATTCAGAAAAATCTAATTGAAAATGGCAGCCATTATAAACAGTGTATTGTTTATATATTTTGTGTTATTCAATTTATAACAAACTAAAATAGATACAATCTTGTTGAGCACTGTGGTGAAATTCACAATAATGATACGAGTTTGCCCCTAACCACAATCACTAGAAACTTTAAAATAAAACACAATTATCTGATTAATTGTTCTTTATTAATTATTTCACTGTGATTGTGGTTAGGGGCAAACTAAAATACATAAAAATTTGCAAATTTCAATTCTGCATGTAATGATACAAACCTCAACTCTCTATGTTGATAAATAGCGTAGTTATTGTCAAATATATAATTTTGAATCCTGAACGAGAGGAAATGTGATATTTGTATGGTTATGAGATCCGGCAAGGACAAATCACTGACACAAGTGTAGCGAGAGGAGGGTCCTCCATAATCTATAACTTCAAGACCTGGCTGGGCCGAGAAACTGATACAAGCGAATTGATTGGAGACTTTTTAATATATATACACAACTATTTTAGAGCCTAGCTGATATCAAGAACGTAGTGATATACACTATTACAACATTCAGTACATAGAATGTCCATCAAACCAACTCTTGGGGTTTTACATTTAGAGGATCTGCTTGTATTGCATTGTATGATAGGGTTAGGTAAGTACCATGATGGGTCCAACTATTTTTTTTTGCATTTGCGTATTGGGTGGTCAGGCAATTCAAAATTGAAACAAGCGGTGTCAGTCAATTAATGTTTCATAAATTCCTTTTTTCTTCTGTAATTGTGCTCCTAGGAGTTAAAGTATTGTTACTAAAAGTAATTTAATATGAACATTTTGTTGGGCCTTGAAAGTGTTAATTTTTGTTTAGTTTAATCCTTTTCTGTTTTTTCCTTTCAATAAATACATAGAAATTGCATCAAAGATTTAGATTTAAAATATTTCAACTATATCTTTTTGGGAGTTCTCATAATAAAATTTATACACAAAAATTGATCATTTAATATTACAGTAGAATCTCCTCCGTAATCCGACATATTATATTGGGCCTGTGGTTGTTGGATTACTGGATTTAAAACAAAACAAAAATCACTGCTTATATTAATAAACAAATAAAATAGACTGATACAAAAATAAAATACAAATTTTAATTATACAATAAGCAAAAATATAAGATAAAAATTAATTATTTAGTTTGCTTTTCGATTGACTTTTGTTTTTAAAGCCAGTCTTAGCACTTGATCTCACAGTCTTTTTAACACAAGTATATAGCAGATCTAGTCCTTGCCCATAAAACACATATATCAAATGCACTCAAAACGCTACTGTGCTGTGTTCTTGTTGAACGGTCTTATCTTCATCATTGTTGTCGTTTACATCTAGAACGACCTTTTCGTCAGTCATAAGGTGCAAATTTTCATCTTCATTTCCAATAAATAAGGCAAACGTTTACATCATTAAGTGTCAAGCTTTCTGATTCAGAGCAAATATTGGCGATCTTCATGCCAGTTACTACTGTCTGGATTTTTTTGGTATAATGTCCCTTTTTTTGTTTTTACTGCTGTAGTAATGAAAGTGCAAGTCATGATTTGTCTCACGAACAAATCAATATTTTAATGGAACACTTTCCTATGCATGTGCAAGGTTAAAAACTACATCTTTGAGTTTAGTTGCTTTCAGTAAATCGAGGATGCTTTATATTGTTATAAGCAAAGGCTTATAACAATACAAAGCAAACTTTTTTTTCACTAGATCTTAGCATTATGAATTACATTTTAATCCATTGGTTGTAACACTGGTGTTACATTACAAAATCATCCTTAGACTTTAGTTCTGAGTGACCTGGGCAATTATCTAAAATCAACAAAGCTTTCTGTGGCAATTTTACTGTTATCACAAAGTAATAATGAAACCATTTTCCAAACAATTCTTTTGTCATCCAAACTCAATTTTATTTAAGTTTTTGAAAGCCTTTTTTATTTGACTATAATTAATAATTGGCTTATGAGTAGCCTACCGCTGACATTTGAACACAACTTAAGCGTGATTTGGTCTTTTAACAGTTTATACCACAGTGCACTGACTTTAGCTCGGTGAAAATCTTTTATTAAGCAATAATTGCTAAAACAATCCACATTCTTCCACATTATAAATTTGATGAGGGCTCAGATTTAGCTCTTTTACTGTTTTGTTACATTTTTCCTCGTAATGTTCAACGGCTGCAAAATTGCAAGAACACTTGTCACACCTGTAGTACTTTACAATCAATAGCAATTTGTTTCTTAAATTTATAAATTAATATAACCATTACTAGTGTGAAAATAATTTGATTTGATGTTTCTTTAATTATTTGACCGGAAATTGGAGGAATATGTCTTGTACATTGTTGTAGAAACCAAGTATGAGGAGCATCTTCAAGAAGAGCATCTACTTATTAGATTTTGGAGTTTTCATAAGTTTTTTAATTATTTCAGCATTTTCAACTGAGACATTGTAAATAAACAGAACAATAACAGTCACCGATTCAAATTAAAAAAAAAATACAAATTTTAATAATTTACACTTTAAACAACACATGAATTTAAAGTTTTTTTTATTGGGTAATCGTCCATGATAACGTTTTGCTGATTATGTATGCCATATTGAGAGTGCAGTTCAGTATACATCTCTCTCTCTCTCTCTCTCTCTCTCTCTCTCTCTCTCTCTCTCTCTCTCTCTCTCTCACACACACACACACACACATACACACACATATCGACAAGTTGTGACAAGCACTGCTTGGTCAAAGTGTCAGACTACTAGATGTATCGGATTGACGAGATTAAAGAATTCTACTGTATTAGATAAAGAACTTTTTGGGAGATAATGACACGTTTTTACATAGTTCGTTCATTATATACAAATTGTAATGAAACTTAGTTTGCCTGGAATATTGAACACAATTTTAACATTAGTTTTGGTGTAAATAAAGCCAAATTTTAGTGGTCACACTTGTAATTCTTAAATTACAACCTTGCCTTGTTAACTAACAGTATTACTGTTATTTAATAGTATTATTATTATTATGTTATCAGGTCCAGTACCATCCACGTAATGATAAAGTGTTCCTTGTCTGTCCAATGAGACATGCTGCCGTAGTCGTAGACACAGATGGAGATCATCAGATCGTACCGTTAGACGAAGATGTAAGTATAGATTGTATGGTTGACCAATTGGCATCAATGATTTTGTTGAAGTGTTTCTCCAATGTATTCTTCTTCTTGAATTAGATGGTTTATCGCAAAGGCTTATTGCATTCCTAAATTAATAATAGGTGGTTTAATGCCCCTAGACATTTCAAGAACAGCAGTAAACTCTTCAGAATCTTTGTGACAAAGTTGTCTTGAGGGGTTTAGTTTGTATGTAGCAATCGCCGAAAGAGATAATTTTGGAGTCAGTGAAAGATGCATATCTTTTATGTAGTCAGCTCTGTACAATGCTGCATGGCCAGCTTCCATACTCAATCCACCATTGAGTAAGAGAAGATGTAAAAGTCATAATTGGTTTCAGGGATCCCAACACTTGATCTCGATTGACTGTTTATTAGATTAAAAGACCCATCAGTATATTTGAGCAGGAAATTCTGATATTCATTTTGTATGCTCTCCACAGCAGCTTGTTTTAGAAAAGCTGGATTATTTTGTTTAGTAAGATTGGTGATTATTTCTGTTTTCACTTTTGAAACCGACCATATTCAGGGAGAGGATTTTTTTCAGCTCAGAAGCATTGTGTCTCTATGCTAGTTGTGCGAGTCTGAATCTGAAGGAATATTATGTGCTTGTATATACCACAGAATCCTGAGTTTTGCTGTTGATGCTTTGTTAACCACCACATCTTCACATTCCGTCCTATTAGTTACAACATGTTCAGCAAAGCATAATATTTTTGGCCCCCCCTTCCAACTATGATATGATTCTGAAAGAGTCTCAGGCTAAGTTTAAACTCAATTCGTTAGATCAAGGAGTTCATGAGGACAAATGTACTCCTTTAAAATCTTAAACATTACATATTGGTAGACATTTCTTCAAATACGCTGATTAGGTTTATTAATCAAAGATTGAAATTAAACTCAGTGTTTGTTTAATACTCAACCTCTGAGGATGGTAACTATGTTACTGAAATGTACATCAGGAAATAAAAGTTTGTTTTAAATTGTGGTATTGGGTTTGATTTCAATCTTTAAGTTCGCCACAGTGTGCTCATAATTGTATTAATTTATTAATCAAAGGTAATAATAACCAGGAAAAGCTTCTTAGAAAGTTGAATACCCAGAATCAGTCCAAGTTATTACATTCAACATTTTTTGAATGTGAAGGGTATTTTATTATAATTAAACAAACTTTAAAAAAGATGTGTGTGGTTCTTTTTCACAATAACTCTCAAACTGGTATTTTTTAACAGATGACGGCAAATATTTATTGTTTGGTTAGTTGGGTTATGTAGATGAAAGTTTGATTAAATTTATTTTAGCATTATTTATGTTAAAAACTAAAAACTATTATTTCATATTTATTTTTATTTTTTCCAATAAATGTTCATACTTTTGTATATTGTTTGTGTTATTGGATAATCACAGTGATTTATTTTTTAAATATCTAGATTATGTGTTTTCTTTTCTATTACAAGAAATAATATTTCACTGCCTAGGTTAAGAAATAGTTGGTGTATGAAGTTTATTTGTAAGTAGATGTATAGAATAGTATTATTTAATTTCATGAAATCATCTCATCATTAGAGCTTTAATAACACCATGAAATAAATATCTATTTATCTATATAAGTCTTATTTCTGCTTTGAAATGGTTGACCTATTTTTGACCCCTGATTTTATTATTTTGTTTTTGTTATTTTAATAAGACAAAAACTTGACTGTCATCATCGATAAAAAAAAACCTCGAATAACATCAGTCAGAACAGAACAAGAGGTGCTAACGAGTGATCCGTTGGAAAAGATGAAAGGGGGGGATCTAACCTAAGACTAAATGAAAAAGGTGTATTTTTTTTTTAAAGGTAGATCTAGCTAGGCTACATCACATAGTGAGTATAGGTATGGCTAAAGGTAGATCTAGCTAGGCTACATCACATAGTGAGTATAGGTATGACTAAAGGTAGATCTAGCTAGGCTACATCACATAGTGAGTATAGGTATGGCTAAAGGTAGATCTAGCTAGGCTACATCACATAGTGAGTATAGGTATGGCTAAAGGTAGATCTAGCTAGGCTACATCACATAGTGAGTATAGGTATGGCTAAAGGTAGATCTAGCTAGGCTACATCACATAGTGAGTATAGGTATGACTAAAGGTAGATCTAGCTAGGCTACATCACATAGTGAGTATAGGTATGGCTAAAGGTAGATCTAGCTAGGCTACATCACATAGTGAGTATAGGTATGGCTAAAGGTAGATCTAGCTAGGCTACATCACATAGTGAGTATAGGTATGGCTAAAGGTAGATCTAGCTAGGCTACATCACATAGTGAGTATAGGTATGGCTAAAGGTAGATCTAGCTAGGCTACTATTGTACTTTTATAAAATATATAAGATAATATAATTACTGAAATTACAAATAAATAATCTCAATTGTAGTAATAACATTTTAATTCCACTAATACAAAGTTTTTAATTGGAACAACAAAACAACATGTGACAATACAAACAGCTGATTGATTCATCAGCTGATAGAATCATTAATCAGATATAACAATCTTCCCCAAGATAATAAAGTTTACAGATCCAATCTTTCTGGTTTCTTGATAGTTCTTGATGATCTACGTGGAACCAAGGGCATCTTAGTCTCACTTTGGTTTGGTGTAGATTTTCTTACTGGTGTAGTAATGACAGTGTCGGATGGTATAATTTGTGCATCTTCCTGGTTGTTGATTTTTGTAGTTTCTATCTCCCTTAAACTTCCTTGAAGGGTTTTTGGACTACTTTCATGAATGTTACTATACACAAAAGGGGTGCTGCAATTCCTCTCTGGATTAACTAAGGTTGGTCTTATTTGATCAATATGACGTCTGTGGATTTTCCCTCCCACACTAACATCATAGTTGCAAGTACCAATTCTTGAAATTACAGTTCCAAATAACCACTTTTCATTTTTGTCTACATAGTTTCGTATTTGAACGTTATCTCCTGCCTCCAATTGTCTCAGTTTGCCATGCGGTTGATCCTGTAAAATTGGTTGGCTCTTAATGAGATCTATACGAGTTCTGATGTTACGTTTTAACATCAGCTCGGAAGGGCTTCTCCCAGTTGTTATATTGATGACTCTTCTATTTTGAATCAAAAACCTGCACAGGTTTGTGTGAATAGCTCCTGGTTCTTCAGTTTCTGCTTAGTTGTTTGAACGTAACGTTCTGCTTGTCCATTGGAAGATGGATGATACACAGCCGTTTTCTTATGTAGAATTCCATTGCTTAGAACAAACTGTCTGAATTCATTTGAAATGAATGCAGAACCATTGTCGGTTACTATAATACAGGGAATGCCAAATCTTGCAAATATCTCTCTTAGAGCTCGAATCGTTGCATCACTAGTTATACTTGACATCTCCTGAATTTCAAGCCACTTACTGTATGAGTCTACCACTATTAGGAAATAACATCCTTTAAATGGCCCAGCATGGTCAATATGTATTCGCTCCCAGGGAAATCTAGTTTTCTCCCAAGGCTGAAAAAATTTGGAGGGGTTATTTTTGTTTAAAGCACATGGTTTGCATGAATTTACATACTGTTCTATCTCAGTGTTGATTGAAGGCCACCAGCAATATTGCCTTGCTAGCTCCTTCATTTTAGTTATGCCTGTGTGAGCGGTATGCAATTCTTCAAGTATTGGTTTCCTTAATGAACTGGGAATAACGACACGTATACCTCTAAATATACAGCCATTATTGAGTGTTAGTTCACTTTCAAGACCCTTGAAATATTCAGGTTTGTCAACATATGTGTTAGTTTGTAAAGCATTGTAAACTAAACTCAATTCTCTATCTAAGGCAGTAGCTTTCTTAATTTGATCAGCAGTCACTGGTAAACAATTCATTTGTACCTGTAAAATAGCTTTATCAGACAATGAGTCTTCAAATGAGGCTTCTTGATTGTCACTAACTGGAAACCTAGAAAGATAGTCCACATTCTGATGGTCACAAGCCTTTCGATATTGAATGGTGTAATCAAATCCTGACAGATACATACCATAATGTACCATTCGAGTGGCAGTGAGAGGAGGTAGGGTTTTTGAAGGATGAAAAATGGATGAAAGAGGTTTATTGTCTGTAATGAGGGTAAAATGACGTCCGTAGCAGTAATGGAAAAACTTGAAAACTCCCCAATATATAGCAGTGGCTTCCTTGATTATATGACTATAATTACACTCGGTTTTACTCAATGTCCTGGATGCAAATGCAATTGGTCTCTCTGAACCATCTGGCATTCGATGGGAGAGAATGGCCGATAAACCATGTGGTGAAGCGTCAGTGGCAAGCAAAAGTGGCAAATCCGATGAAAACGGAACTAATACTGTATCAGCAACAGTTTCTTTTTTTATCATATTAAAGGTATCTTCACAACTTTTTGTCCAGTTAAAATATTTGTTTTTCTTCAAAAGGTCATACAACGGATGAAGTTTATTAGCCAAATCCCTAATAAACTTACCATAATAGTTGACAATTCCGAGAAATTGCTTCAACTCTGTAACGTTAGTGGGCTTAGGAGACTTTAAAATAGCTTCAACCTTCTCAGGAGTCTTGTGTAAACCTTTTTCGTCAATTATGTGCCCTAGGTAAGTGACAGATTTAAGGAAAAACTTGCATTTTGCCTTGTTTAAATGGAGATCATTCACTTTTAGCCGCTCAAGAACTTGAACTGTGCGAATCTTAGCTTCTTCCAGTGTTCTTCCTTGAATAATTATATCGTCGAAGAAAACAGCCACACCATCTAAACCTACCAAAATTGACTCCATATACCGTTGCCAAATACTGGGGGCGTTGTTAACTCCAAACATTAATCTATTGACCTTGAAATTACCAATATGTGTTGAAATTGCTTGTATTTCAGCGCTCTCTTCATCCATCTGGAGATGCAAGTAGGCTTTGTGTAAATCTAGGGTTGTAAAGTATTTACCTCCACTCATGTTGTTAAAAATGTCTTCAATGCGAGGAATAGGGTATCTATCACAATGCAGCTGTGGATTAACGGTAATTTTGTAATCGGCACAGATCCTTACAGTACCATCACCCTTTAATATGGGCACAATAGGCGTTCCCCAGCTAGAACTGTCCATTCTTGATATCAAACCATTTTTTTCTAACTCCTTGAGCTCTTCCTCAATTTTATTTTTCAAAGCTACAGGAGGTTGGCGATGTTTTATAAAAACTGGTCTAGCATTGGAATGCAGTAATAGGTTTCCTTTCAATTTTGGTATGACTCCTATGGTATCATTAAAGAGAGGAGCATATCTAGCATATATTTCATCTTTAAATTTTTGAGACTGATTGGTGATGTTCTCAGAGATTTGATGGATATCATGTATTGAAACATCTAAAACACGAATCCATTCTCGGCCAAATATGCTGTCAACATCATTATCTATCACAAACAAGCGGCCCTTCATGGTTTTACCATATAAATTTACCTGAACATCACTTACACCCCGCAGTTGAATAGACTCTCCTGTATAAGTTTTCAACTTAACATTATTAACTTGTCGAATATCTTTGGAAGGAAAATATTTTTTAAAGTTGTGTAAGGACATAGATGAAACTGCAGCACCTGTATCATATTCCATTTGGCATTGAATATTATCTATTATTGGAGTGAGCATATACTTTCCAATTATCTTAGAACTGTTTGTCATGGAATGTAACTCATACGTCTCCAATAAATTTCCCCTGTAATCACACATAGAATCGCTGGTCTGATTTTGCATCGACCCAGTCTCTTGGTCACACTGCAAGCTCTCAATACATTGTATGTCCGTCTGTTTTTGAAAAGCTTTCTTATGTACAGGTTTATTTATATTAAGACATACTGAAGCAATATGTCCTTTTACATTGCACTTAGAACAAATCAGATGGCTCAACTTACATTCATTTGCTTTGTGGTTACTTTTGCCACACCTAAAACATTTACCAATAAGGTCTTTTCGAGAAATGCGTGGATACTCTGAACTGCTTGCTATTTTAACAGCTACTTTATTTACCTTGGCAGATGAAAACATTTGATTGCTTCCAAGCCGGGAAGATTCCATGGCTAAAGCTAAATCAACAGCTTTTTGCAAATTCAATTCCCTTTCCTGGAGTAAGCGCTCACGAATTCAGCATTGTTGAGTCCCCTTATGAACTGTGTTCGCAAATGTACCTCAATAGTATTTGATTTGCAATGCCCACATGTAAAATTGCAATTTAGTGTCAATGCTCTAAGACCCTTTAAATATTCTGCTATATTCTCCCCTTCATATTGAATTCTAGAATAAAATTTATGTTGTTCTGCTACTTCATTTGGAGGAGGACATAAATAGTCCCTTAATAACTTAATAAGGTCATTAAATGATCTAGATTTAGGCAAACTAGGTGCTGTTAATTCTGTAAGCAACTGGAAATTTTTAGGACTTAAACAGCTTATCAAGACTTGGACACGCTTTTTGTCAGTTTCTTTGTCATCTTCTTTTAAATTATTTATGTCTAGATAATTGTCTAGCCTTTGTAAATAAGTATTGAAACTTTCATTGTTTTCATCATAAGAATCTAACCTATGTTGGATAATATTTCCTGAAGTTTTGTTACCTTGAATGTTTTGTTGGAGAAATCTCAAAAGTGCAGCATTTATTTCTTCACTCGTCGCCATTTTATTGTACTTTTATAAAATATATAAGATAATATAATTACTGAAATTACAAATAAATAATCTCAATTGTAGTAATAACATTTTAATTCCACTAATACAAAGTTTTTAATTGGAACAACAAAACAACATGTGACAATACAAACAGCTGATTGATTCATCAGCTGATAGAATCATTAATCAGATATAACAGCTACATCACATAGTGAGTATAGGTATGGCTAAAGGTAGATCTAGCTAGGCTACATCACATAGTGAGTATAGGTATGGCTAAAGGTAGATCTAGCTAGGCTACATCACATAGTGAGTATAGTAATTGGTTCCACTGCTTACCTTGTTGACTTATTATGGAAGGTCACTCCGAAACATTTCATATTCACACAGAAGGTGTTCTTCTGGCATCTCGTTGGAGGACAACTGACAGATGTCCAGTCAACAGAACTATCGTCCATCTTTCAACCCAGTGATAAATAAATTATAACTTTCAACGTGGAAAATCATATTTACATGTCTAAACTCAGTAATTTCTTTCAAATGGAAGGACCAGCATTTCTCTGTCTAGTCTTAATCAACATTTCTTATATGTTCTTTGGTTTTCCACAGAAGGATTTAGGATCATGGAAGGGTCTTTGAGCATCAGTTCTATAAGCCTTGTTACTAGGTTAGGATAACATACTACATCTGAAATGGTAGTTTTTGTGTGTTACTTAAGCAAACAATTTCGTTTATGAATATTTATGTTTACACAAATGTACCACAAATTTTCTATTATACAAATACATTAATATACAGTAAAAATAATTTTAAAAATTTGGTAACTCAGGTAGCCTGTAAATGTTCAAAAAATTCTATATCAAAATATAGGGTAGGAAAATATTTCAATTATTATCTAAAGAATTATCGAAGTTATCAATATAACAAAGTTTAGCTCAATTTTATTTATTTGAATAGTTTATTTCAACTTATTAAGTAAAATCTGAGGTTATTTTTACATTGTTGCTCAAAACAAATGCACAGAATTTCTGTTCAGAGTCTGACAGTGACAGAACCATAACATATCTATTTTGTTTTCAGACTGTATCGTGTCAACAGATAGATTTGACAATAGTTGCATCATTTGACAGAAGAGGTCAGCACATATACACAGGGAATGCTAGAGGGAAAGTACTTGTTTTAGAATGTCCAAAGCTCACATTGAAAGCATCATTTAGGGTGACTGGCAGTGCAACAGCTATAAAAAGTATAGAGTTCGCTCGACGAGGGAAGTTAGTATATAATCTTATCCTTTTGTTATAATAGGTAAAGACTGCTCTATTGTCAAATTTCCATTCTAAGTTAATAAAGTCAAACATTTTAAAATAAAATGTTCACTTGTACATAGTATAGTGATTGTAAAAAAATTGCAGTTTTTAGAAGAAATGTGTAAGCATGGGACATTCTCCAACCAATAAATAATAGTAAATAATAAATAATCAATAATAAATTATAAATAATAAAAAATAAATATAAGAATGTTGAAATGTATTCAAATAAGAAACTCATTTAAACTTTAAGATTACTCAAAGACAATGAGTTACAAATACAGTGAAGAAGGTTTGAACTCAAAATGTGCGCGTTAATCGAATAAACGATACCCCTCTAGGATAATATTGAGAAAGGCAAAGCAACTTAAAAACTACGAGTCTCCATCAAAAACGGATTTATCACGTGACATGTATCCCATGATGCTTTGTGTGAGCGTTACCTGAAGGAAGAAGGACACTTGACTTCAGACAGTCTTTGGAGGGAAGTCAGACGAGAAAGACGCAAGCCCTGCGTTAGTCATGGAGTGGTTTAAGTAATTGTTGTTAAAGTGACTTTGAAGGAAGTGTTTGTGAGGTAATAGTGGTTGAAATGATATCACGTGAGTAGACATAAACAAAGTTGTTTTTTAATTTGAAAGTAATGAGTAATCTAAAACAAGAACAAAATATATGAACAGTGTAGAGAACTTTACATATAATTTTTTAATGTCTAAAACATGTTAAGTTAAGATTCCTAATTATTGTCACAAGCTTAGAAATTGTAAGATATTCCTTTTTTTATGTTAAATGTTAACAAAACAATAATAATAAAAAGGGAAAGATTTCAATTAACATAATTATGGCTGGTTAAATTCATTGTGTATAAACCACTATCCCGTATCACTGAAGCATCTTGTAAGTACAGATCAGAGATTGAACCCTACCTTTTAATAAAAGTAAAATAATTTTATTTTTTTTTTAATAGAACAAAATACGAGATAAGTAATTGTAGAAAGTAGGTACAATCACATGCTTGCAAGATGACGTCTATCTCGTAAAATTAAGTAGTTTCATAGTTTCTTCTAAATTGCCCTTAGTGTTTTTACCAAAATAAAATTAAATTCAAGTTTGTAAGCGGAAGCAACTTACAAATTGGCTCCCGAAAGATTCTCTGGTCTCTAAATGCAGGTTGTGGATGTGTCACGTGGTATGTGGTTTATACCCAGTCATTTGAAAAAGTAATTTAAAATTATAATAGTGGGATAGTAAATAATTTAAATAAATTCATATTTGAGGATTATTCTAAAATTATTAAGATGGATATGGATAAAAGTAGGTTAGATGAATCAGGTCTAGGCCTGAGCTTTTCAGAATCTGAAAACGTGGTCGATAGGCTTGAGGATAAAGTAGATATAAAAATGTTAGAACAGGTTAGATCGCCTAGTGAAGAAGCTAAGTCAATATCTCTTGATGAATTAATGTTATTCTTAACTGGTAAATTTGAAAGGTGGGAAAGTAATTTTAATGAAAAATTTGAAATAATGAAGGTGGAAATGAATGAACAATCGGAAATTAATTTTAAACCGTTAAAAGTAGAAATGAATGAACAATCTGAAAAATCTGAAATTAATTTTAAACAATTGAAAGAAGAAATAAATTCAAATAAAGTAGAAATTAATGAAAAATTTGAAATAATGAAGGTAGAAATAAATTAGAGGTTTGATAGTAAATTTGAACTAATGAAGGAAGAGAATAAATAGGTTTTTGAAAAATTTGGTTATAAATTTGATACTTTAATCAATAAGTCTGACAAAATTGACACAGAAGTTAGGAAAGAGATTAATAACGAAGTTATTGTTTTAGTAGAAGACAAAGAAATTAAGAACGAAATTGATGTGAACAATAAGTTAGGTTATGTTGATGTAAACATTGAACGAAAGGTAAATAGTAAGGTTAAAGACAATGTAATCGAGGTTAGGAATTTTGTAAACAATAATTTAAATAACGTGGAAGTACAGTTAGATTTTAAGATAAAGAAACGAAGTAGTAATAGGAAAATAGGTTATGAAGAAATTTTTATGAGAAAGGTTAGGGAAGAATTTAGAAGGCAGGATCAAGAAAATAGAAGTATTTTTGTAAAAGAAAGTTTAGAAAAGGATACAATGATGTCACAAAGCTACAATGGGGAATCATATGCAAAGGCATTTTTAGAAATAGCAGAAGCATTTAAAGAAATAAGGGGTGTAAAAGAGGTATGTTACAAAAAGAAGTCAGTAGTTAGAAAAGTATTAAGGTTAGGGTAGGGAATCACCATAGGAAGAAACCTATGGCTAAAAAGATGCTTAGACTATGGGAAAACCATAGGAAAAGGTTAATGTTGGAAAAGGTGTTTAGATTGGGCGTAAATCATAGAAAGAAAAGGGTAATTAGGGAAAAAGTCAAATCCAAGAAGACATTGTAAAAAGTAATAATGAAATAGACAGGACGATAACGTCACTAACCATAAAATAATATGTAAATGTATTAAATTTGAATGTAGACTTGAGTCATAATGCTTTTAAGTAAAATATTAAGTTTAAAAAGATTTCTAAACAAGTTAATATCTAATTTGAAATAGATAACTCAATTGTAATAATAAAATTTTATAATAATTTCAACGTGGATAGGTTAGGTTAAATTAGGCTATGTCACTTAGGCTAAATATTTAGTAATACTAAAAATAAGATAATGATGAGATTTACAATGTTTTGAGGGAGTCGTAAATACTGATAGGTTAAAATTAGATTAGTATGAACTAAAAAATAGCTTCGGAAAAAACAGTGTCACAAGGGGTCATTGACCGGAGGTCATGTTGGGGTCTATGCTGAATTTAGTAGGTATAGATATTAAACTCAATATGGTCAAGGGAAGGTGATTTCTGAGTCGACATAAGTGTTTTTTAGGACAGAAGGACACAGAATTAGGAAAAAATGGTTCAGGGGGTTAAATCTTAGAAATTGATGGATAAAATTAAAATTAACTTTAAATTTTTTCTAATTAAATATATAAAATTAATAATTTTTTTTACTATTAATAGATTATAAATAACTAAATAAATTTAAAACTAAATGGTATTCCCGTTTAGGCCCAAGTTAGAAATTAGTATTTGTAAATAATCAAATACGAAAATTTAAATAAGAATAAAACTTAATGGTAATTCATTAAAAATTGTAAATTGAAATAATAGGTAATTTTGTTTAATAATATGTTTTTAATATGATGAAAATGATTAGATAAAAATGATGACAATGTGTAATGCTTAAATGACATGAATATGAAAATTTTATAGACGTTTGTATTATATGACTTGATGATTATATCTGTTTTTCACATGTAATATGTTCTAATATTTTTCTGTTATGACCATGTTACAATTTGAAAATGATTTTGTGCTGTATACCTTGTAACATGATTTGATATGATACATTTGACAAATTTATGTTTTGATATGTCATGAATGATATGCTTTATGATGTTTATGTATCACCTTCTGCAATTGAACAATATTATGTTGTGTTGAAACTTTGTTAAAAAATAATTTTGTGATGTATGTCTTGTAATATGATTTGATACTTGACATTTGATTTCTTTATTTTGATGTGTCATGAACAATATTATGTTGTGTTAAAACCTTATTGGAAAA
This sequence comes from Aphrophora alni, assembly GCA_963513935.1. Classification (NCBI taxonomy): domain Eukaryota; kingdom Metazoa; phylum Arthropoda; class Insecta; order Hemiptera; family Aphrophoridae; genus Aphrophora; species Aphrophora alni. The sequence continues at coordinate 31,597,245 of OY740778.1, forward strand.
TGACTTTGTGATGTATGTCTTGTAATATGATTTGTTATTTGACATTTGATTTCTTTATTTTGATGTGTCATGGACAATATTATGTTGTATTAAAACCTTATTGGAAAATGATTATGTGATGTATGCCTTGTAATATGATTTGTTACTTGAAATTTGATTTCTTTATTTTGTATGTATCATGAAAAATATTATGTTGTGTTGAAACTTTGTTAAAAAATAATTTTGTGATATATGCTTTGTAATATGATTTGATACTTGACATTTGATTTCTTTGTTTTGTGTGTGTCATGATGATATTATACTTTGTTGAATTTTGTTAAAAAATGATTATATGTTGTATGCTTTGTAATATGAATATTGATACTTGATACATCGAATAACATTGTTGTATATGTCATATGTCTTATGTATTATGTCTTGTGTATGTAACAATATGTCTTATGATGTTTATGTACTATTTGCTGAAATTTATGATGTTGTATTTTATTGAAATTTGGTTATGTAATTGTAAAATTGAGTACTATAAACTAAAATTTTAAAAAAATTGTTATTAGATTAAACTGCTCCTGTTCTTGGCTCCGTAAGTTTGACAAGGAGGTTGGAGTGTCCCAGCTTCCATGCTGGTTCTTCGAGTTTCTTATTACTGCGTTATTCGAATCTCGAAGAAGGGGGTTTCTATAAGCATGGGACATTCTCCAACCAATAAATAATAGTAAATAATAAATAATCAATAATAAATTATAAATAATAAAAAATAAATATAAGAATGTTGAAATGTATTCAAATAAGAAACTGTCATTTAAACTTTAAGATTACTCAAAGACAATGAATTACAAATACAGTGAAAAAGGTTTGAACTCAAAATGTGCACGTTAATCGAATAAATGATACCCCTCTAGGATAATATTGAGAAAGGCAAAGCAACTTAAAAACTATGGGTCTCCGTCAAAAACGGAATTATCACGTGACATGTATCCCATGATGCTTTGCGTGAGCGTTACCTGAAGGAAGAAGGACGCTTGGCTTCAGACAGTCTTTGGAGGGAAGTCAGACGAGAAAGACGCAAGCCCTGCGTTAGTCATGGAGTGGTTTAAGTAATTGTTGTTAAAGTGACTTTGAAGGAAGTGTTTGTGAGGTAATAGTGGTTGAAATGATATCACGTGAGTAGATATAAACAAAGTTGTTTTTTAATTAGAAAGTAATGAGTAATAGAAAACAAGAACAAAATATATGAACAGTGTAGAGAACTTTACTTATCATTTTTTAATGTCTAAAACATTTTAAGTTAAGATTCCTAATTATTGTCACAAGCTTAGAAATTATAAGATATTCCTTTTTTTATGTTAAATGTTAACAAAACAATAATAATAAAAAAGGGAAAGATTTCAATTAACATAATTATGGCTGGTTAAATTCATTGTGTATAAACCACTCTCTCGTATCACTGAAGCATCTTGTAAGTACAGACCAGAGATTGAACCCTACCTTTTAATAAAAGTAAAATAATTTTTTTTTTTTTTTTTTTTTTAATAGAACAAAATACGAGAAGTAATTGTAGAAAGTAGGTACAATCACATGCTTGCAAGATGGCGTCCAAGATGACGTCTATCTCGTAAAATTAAGTAGTTTCATAGTTTCATCTAAATTGCCCTTAGTGTTTTTACCAAAATTAAATTAAATTCAAGTTTGTAAGCAGAAGCAACTTACAATTATTTATTTTAAGGGAACCTAGGTTTATCATTTTTTAAGTAAAAAATCTGTTTATAGTAACTTTTATAATGAAAACTGTCCATAAAGTGGTGTCCGTGGTGTTTTTTTTGGAAAATTAAACTTGAGTAAAATGAAAGATCAACAGAAATAAGTATCATATGGACAGCCATCTTCAAAATGTAGGAATAAATTTTTTTTTTTTTTTAAATTGGCCTCTAACTAAAAAAATAATAAAATATCATAATAAATATATGAGTCGTATAGTTCCAAAACCTGCCTTCTCCCAAAAAATAAGAAATTGAGATATTGACTCCACATTATTAAATGGCGGAAGATGTACACATATCATCTATAATTTTGTTCCAAAAAAATCCTTTTCCCAATGAAAAACAATCAAGAAGTTATGAGTTTATTCCAAAATAAGTCTAATCCAAAGGTAGTTTGTTCCAAAACATGCCTTCTCCACTCCATTCCAAAAGCTGCCTTATGACATGGCATTTTAATAAGGCGACCGAATTAGTTGTTCCAAAACATGCTTACTCCGCAATACGTACTCTCCTCAGACTTTTATAATAATATTAATTATTATTTTGTCAAACTTGCTACTAATTTACTATTATAACATATGACTGGGATATTTTAGTTTTCTAAGTTGTCAACCCTGTTTATAACGTTGTAATTGCACACAGAACAGCTGAGAATCATAAATTATTATTCTTTTGTTGCATCTTTAATAATTAGGCTAAAGTTGTTGTGGTTATGATTATTAAGCAAATTTTTATTAACCTAGGTATGAAGTAATATAAATTTTATCAGAAATGGACAACAATAGTTTTCTTCACCCTCAAGAAAGAGGTCGGAAAATAAGAAGAAATGAAGAAGAGTGGAGTAAAAACAGAAAGAAGAGAGAAAGGTAAGGTTATAGCAAAGTATGAATTAGACCTAGGCCTTTTATAAATTGTTAGGTTCGGATTCTTGATAAGTAGATCTGTTATAGTTACTTATTAAAATTTAAAAGTTATAATGTGTATTACAATACAAGGGCTGACTTTAATAAGCGGCACCCAATGTTACATAAAAATCATTTGATTAAATTATTGTACAGCTAAGTTTCGAACATTGCGCCGTGGCGAATAGCCCAAGAAAGAATATTTACATATTGCAAATCTAATAATAATATAAGACTGTAATATTTTCAATATATCAATAACCTTCTCTGGCCTAAACAGCAAGATGTACGAAACTTATCATGGGGCGCGGCGCATCAAAGTCTGCCCCAATACAACACCACTATAGTGTTTGTAGGCCTATACCTAAAATCCCTTGCATAGCATTTTGTTTTATTAATTTTAAAGCATATGGCCTTTTTATAATTTCACTAAAGCAAGACTACATTCATTTTTTTAATTTTCAGATACTCATCAAAGGGGGATCCAGGTTTACCGGACTGTGGACATTCTTCCAAAAATTTGAAATGTCAGTCCCTGACCAAGCGAGACGTCATGCACTTCCACAAGATGTTTTATGCAACTCAAAAGAAAATTGTACAGGATCATCTAATCTTAAAGTATTGTAATGTTACTGCACCTAAAAGAAGTCGACAGAAAAAAGACAACAGTTCTAGAAAAGGTATGTCAGTTACTTATAATGTTAAAAAAGCTACTCTTCGGCCTGGAGTTCCAGACAAGGTACCTGTCTGTCAAAAAACTTTCATGAACATTTTAGGTCTAAAAAAAACTAGAATCCAAAACGTTTGCCGAAAACACTTTCAAGGTAAACAAATCACAGATAATCGTGGAGGTGACACTAGATCTAAGAAAAATATAGCTAAGCGTGAGGCAATCAACACATTTATGTGTAAAATTCAAGTTATTGAGCAGCACTATTGTCGAGGGAAGTCAAAACGACAGTATCTCTCTAGCAATTTAAATTTAAATAAATTATGGAGGCTCTATAACTCCAGTTGTGAAGATACTGATGTACGTTTGAAAGCCAAAAAATCCTTTTTTAGAAACTTTGTAAATATACACTTTAACATTGGTTTTGGAGCACCAGCCGTAGATGTTTGTTCAAAGTGTTTACAACTAAAAGAACAGCTGAAGAGGGCTAATACTGAGGAGGAAAAATTAAACTTAATGACACAGAAAAGAATCCATTCTCTTCGTGCGAAAGCTTTTTTCCAAATGTTGGGTGAAAGTTCTGAAGACACAATTGTTATGTCCTATTACTGCCAGAAAAACCAGGTATTGCCGAAGGTCCCAGACCAAAAAGCATACTATTCCCACCAGTTGTACTTGTACAATTTTACAGTGGTTCAGGGAACATCTAAGGACAAACTTACAAAAGATAACGTCTTTAGTTATTGTTGGTATGAATACCAATTTGCCAAGGGGTCGAACGAAATCGCAAGTGCAGTATTTCATGCGCTACAAACTAGCATTAAAGGCCCTAACATAAAAAAGGTTCGTTTGTTTGCCGATGGATGTGGGGGGCAAAATAAGAACACCACACTAATTGGAATGGTATCTAAGTGGTTGTTAGAGAAGGCCCCCCCTAATGTTCTCAAAGTTGAGATAATTTTTCCAGTAGTAGGGCATTCATTTATGCCCCCTGATAGGGTTTTTGCGTATATTGAGAAAGACATTAAGAAAAAGGATACAATTATTTTGCCAGACGAATACAAGGACATAATTGCAAACTATGCTACTGTCATTGAACTTGGCAGTGGCAGCTGTCCTGTATTTGATTGGAAGTCAGCTATCACCGAGGTACAAAAAATACCAGGAAGCTGGCACTTCAAATTTAATCCTTCAAAAAGATTTATCTTAAGTCGGAACAAAAACAAAACACACATTTTGGTAAGAGGAGAAACGTTTTATAGGAGCGACACAGGAAAACCACGCTCAGTAGTAAGGAAAAACAAGTCAGTACACGAAATTCAACCAGAAATAGTTGCTCTGCGCAATGCTGTAAAACCTGCGAAGATAAAGGATGTCAACGATCTGCTTTCTAGCCATTTTGGAGGAAAATGGAGAGATATCCCAGATCTGAATATTTATATTCAAATTCTAGATAGAGGTTGTGAAAATGTAGAAGAGGACGAAGTGTGTGAACACGAAGATGATTGTTGGGACAATGACTACAGGGTTTAAATAATTCTAGATATTCAAATTCTAGATAGAGGTTGTGAGAATGTAGAAGAGGACGAAGTGTGTGAACACGAAGATCATTGTTGGGACAATGAACACAGGGTTTAAATAATTCTTTACAAAATACTCACAAAAAAACATTTTTAATTAATTTTTTGCAGGGATATTACATAATATCATTGTATCTGTATAAACAGTAAAGTGATGCTTACTTTTAAAATAATGTTCAATTTTAGATTATAAGATTTTTTATAAGGTTTGAATAAAAGTATTATTAAAAATAATGAAAAAACCATGAATGATTTATTTGAAAACCTGCCACTATTAGTTTGTTATTCCAAAAACTGCCTTTTCCATATTTCAGGGTTTTGTTCCATAAACTGCCTTATCCAACCTAAATTGTTCCAAAAGCTGCCTACAGCCATGTACAATTCCAAAAGCTGCCTTATCCAAAATTATACATTAAATATATATAAACAGGTTTATCTAGAGTAAATCACGTTAATATTTCCTTGTTCTATAATTCAAAATGTTTCCAAGGGTAAAAAGCATGTATTTGTAACATATATGCATAATATAGCAACAGTTTTACCTTTCTCCTGAAACATTTGTGAAAACGGAGTAGGCAGGTTTTGGAACTATACAACTCATATACGTACAGTGGAACTTGTTTAATTTGAACCTTAACAAAAAAATTTTGAATTATCTAAAAATTTGAATTAGAAAAGTTAGGTGCTCATTCAATTTTATCACTATAATATAGGCCTAAGTTTATTTTCCAGTCCTTAAACACATGAAATCGTAATTTTTAAATAGTCTACAGTACAATATTTTCAGTTATTTAAATTTTTTTAAAGTTTGAAATTATCAACTGATTTGATGGGTTCTGTCTTTAACGGGTAGTAAATTCTTGAAGGACATTGATGGCTTAAAAAAGTAAATCACTTACATTGGCGTGGCCCTCAACATACCGTCATAGTTCCTGTAGGTGATTCAGTGCTTCAGCCGATCTTGGAAGAGGCGCTAGAAGTTCTGGTCCCTCGTCTTCTTCATCAGACAAATTGTTTTTCTTGGTTGTCATAACGTTTCTTCATCTGTTAGTTCTCTATAAACTGCCATATTTTCATCCACATGTAAGAAGTCTTCAAATCAAATGAAATTTTCTCACCTACCTCTTCCCAAGTGTCTGATGCAAAAACAATTTCCTCCTGAACATCTTTGTTTTTTCAACTTTTTTGAAAAGCCTCCTTTATGAAAACAGTTATGCTATGGTTTTTTTTCTGTCACTTTACCCCATGCACTGTTGTAAATTCATGGTGCTTCTAGCCCGTTCATTGTGATTTTGTTATTCTTATGAAGGAAGGAGCCTGACAGAATGTTTTTCATAAAGGGATGTCTGTAGAAATGTTTTAGGTTTTTTAATTATTGTCTGGTGCACAACAGACATCATATTACGAGGAAAGAAAATAACTTTTACATATTCCTTCAGTGGGATAGAATTGAAAGCAGTGCAGTTGTCAATGAACAAGAAAGTCTTTCTATTTCATAATTGTTTACAAAAATTCCTTGTCAAGTTTTAACAACCACTCTTCAAACAGTTCTCCCGTCATCCACTCTTTTTTGTTTCCATTGTACTTGATGAGTTTTGTTTTGAAAAAATAAAACATCGATTTTTGTGATTTTCCAATCTTTAATAATGGCAGCTTTTCTTCTGTTCCATCCATATTAGTTCCAACTAACAGAGTTATTCTCTCTTTACTGAGCTTTTCGCCAGTGCAAAGTTCATTCTTAAATGTTAATGTTTTATCGGATGTACACTTATAAAACAACCCTGTCTCATCAACATCAAAAATGTCTTTAGCAGGGATTTCTTCGATCATTTGATCCACTTCCATACACCAGCTGAGTTTTCATCTTCATTTTCACTCTCACCACGTACAGTTTTAAAAGAAATGTCATTATTCTCCCTAAACCCATCCTACCTATCTGTGCTACATTTAAAATCCACTTTGTGTAAATCTACAGCATATTTGTTGGCTTTAGTGTGAACAAGTGGTCCACTTACTCGAATTTTTTTGGTCTCTCGCTTGTTTAAATCATTTTTATGTTCGTTATTTTTTAATTATTTTTTTTTTTTGTCCTTTTCAGTTTTGTTTGACGCATTATTAATAATTTTTTGCTTATTTTTTAAATACGTAGATAACGTATTCGGCTGTTCTCAAGAATCTTTCGCTATCTGCGATTTTTTCTTAACACCCTTTTCCACTTCATGGATAGCAGTGATATTTTTCGTTAAAATAATGTTTTGTGCACTCGTTGTTTCGATATAGACATGCGCGAGAAACACAGTTGAACCAAAGGTGAAACACTGACTTATAAAGAAGACACATCTTCAGCAACCTAACTGAGAGGTACCTGCATGACTTGATAATATAGTACAGTCTAGATGTTCTCACACCTACAGCACAGCACTTATCGACTGCAATGAACTATGGAGGTGAGAGGATGTGAAGGATGTCCTTGTACAGTACATCTCCCATTTCTATTCATTCACAGGCGGTCTATCTCATAATAGAGAAAATTTGAAGTAATACTGATGGTTTAATTAACAATGTTACTTTGGCTATATTATAAGCTGATTTTCATCATTTTCGTAAAGAATTTTGTTAATTTTAACTTCGAATTATCCAACAAAAGTAGGATTTTTTAAATTATGTATACAGTAATGTCAAGGGTCCATGGTAAAGGTTCGCCTTATCCACAATTTCGAATTACATTGGTTGGAATTAGCCAGTTATGACTGTTCATTCTAATGCCTAAACATTTACACTAAGGAAATTAAGCATGATTTTTAAATTATTCAAGTATGATTAAATAAAATAACAATGGCTACCCATTTATTATGAATAAATCTAAATAATATCTGTTTCATGAATCTTTTATGTTTCCTTAGGGAGTTATAGCAATTTGAAACTCCACCATGATTATATATACACATTTTTGTAATTAAGCTCAAAACTTGTAGTAGAGATATATCTTTTCACATTTCACACTTTTAAGGTTTAACCCAATTAGTTGCTACAGTAAGTAGTGTATTTGTTTGATTTACTAATGGAATTATTCTTAAATGAGAAAGAGTTAAATTATTTGTTGATGCTTTGATTGCAGTTGTTTTCTAGTGAACACAGCTGATCGAGTTATCCGTGTTTACAACTCAGATGAAGTTTTGACTTGTGGCGAAGATGGAGAACCAGAGCCTATTCAGAAACTGCAAGATCTGGTGAACAAGTAAGTATAGTGTCAGAGGCAAAACAAACATTATTGAACATTTCATAATAAATTTTATTAGACGTGACCAATACATGAGTCTAGTGAGACTGAAAATCTCACTTCATATTTTAAAATAATAATCATATTTTTTTAAAAATGTATTATACATATACGTATTTATACGTTTAAGTTCATAAAATAACTCAAAATTTATTTAGTTTATAATGAATTTATATTTGCATTGATTTTAAGTTAATGTTTCAAAGGTCTTCTCTGTATATACAATGTGGCAAAACATATGTATAAATAAATTAATAATCATTACTTTCCTTGGCTTACAAGAACAACAAAAACACCAAGATTTACATATGAAAGAAAAACAAATTAAGTACCTCATTAGCCAAAAGTGCCAGTTTAGTAGTTACCATTTTTTGAAAAGAAGAAAAAAGATCATTTGATGAGTTATCCTTTTGCACACACCATTACAGCTAAAATTAAAATACAAACTTTTTTATCACTTCGAATATATATTTTTTTTAAGAGCACCAACTTTTTTGATGCTCTCCATGGTTCAGCAAAGACAAAAACACAAAGAAATATACACTAAACCATAATTGATAATATTAAACATTCATATAATAACCTTGAAATGTATGTATATATACTGTAGGAATACAAATTAACAATGAAAATTTATCACTCAGGTTTATTAACCACAGCAATAAAACAGACCATCAACTTACTCATGTACAAGAGCCATTTAAAAAATTTTCTTTGAAATAGCATTATTTGACACATGAATGTATTATATTCGATAATTTACTAAGTATTTTTGGTACAATATATGAATAAAAGTTTGCTTATATATGTTAGTTTTGCTTTTGGAATTATAATATAGTGTATTTTAGAATGTAATGATGACAATTTATATTCATTTATAAAATTAGATAGGTCACCACTTTATCTAATGAAAATACTAAGTACCTAATAAACATAAAGGTGCTTTATCAGTAGAACCTTCAGTTTCTCTAACAAAAGGGTAGATGGTACTTACTTTCGCCCCCTTTTTAAAATTGGTTCTTACAAATTCTTTTAAGCTATTAGACCTAGGTACAATGTTGAATTATAAGTTGTACCCCAATAAGAAATCCATATTCCAACTTACTCTGCACCATGTAATAGGTGTTCATTTATTCTAACTCATTCACACTTATGTGTTGATTTATTTATATTTCATTCAATTTGTTACTAATATCTAATTGAGAGTTTAAAAGGTTCATTCTTCCTAAAAGGTACTCTGTTCCCATGAGGTTTCTAGGATTTTTCAATTTATATTCAACTTTATATATATATTTAACCTGCCATGAAGCAATTTAATTACAACTTCATGTAACTAAAAAAAAGAATTATACCAAACATTTACATTACAAAAAACATATTTTTAATTTCATAAAAACTTAATTATGATATAGAATGTTCAAAAAATATAAAGAGATTCAAAGAATGTCCAAACTTATTCTGTATATTGCACCATGATTCTTTATATCCACCAACAAAATTATTTCTAATATTCATTAAAACAGATACTTACCATAGTCGTCCATTTTATAGATCTTATCTCACTTGTAAGTTTATCTCACTTATCTTAATTCAAGGTACTTAAAGTAACTTATCTACTTTAAAACAGTTGTACTCACCATGATGTAGTTTAGCATTCCACAGAGAACACGTTTAACTGGTTGAAGTCTCTAATCCCAACTGCTTCCTTCACTTTTGGACAAGGCGGATATTATAAGCCCAAAAACTCCCATCATCTCCCGGAACACTCGATCCAGAACCTTCTCAACTATCATCTCCTTACAGATGTATCTAACTAGAAGAACTAACATAGATTTAAAGATTCTTCTTCTCATAGAATTTCTGTGTTTAGCTAGTCGCTGGTCATTGCACGAAGTCATATAAATGACTTTTTAGGCCATCAAACTGTGTTCTCTATGAATTGGTTATGTTCTATTATTTTCAGGAACTATTCGACTTTGAAATTTACTAAGACTTTTTACTGGATTCAACAATGTTTTTATTTGAAGATAATCTTCAATATGAGAGAGAGAGAGAGAGAGAGAGAGAGAGAGAGAGAGAGAGAGAGAGAGAGAGAGAGAGAGAGAGAGAGAGAGAGAGAGAGAGAGAGAGAGAGAGAGAGGGGGGGGGGAGAATAAACTTGCCACAAAAAGAGTCTTTTTTTAAAAGTTTTTTGTTTTTATTTTTACGATTAGAGCTGTTTTGAGCTCTAGTAGTGATAAAGGCTGTTTAAAATAGCAAGTGGTTAGAGTATTTATTATAAACGAGTATATACATTTGCCAAAAAGTGGATTTCTATACTATGTGTCTTTTGATCCTGTCACTACTTTCATTATAATCTCTGTGATGTTTGTTGTGACAGAACCATGTGGAAGAAATGTTGTTTCTCAGGAGATGGTGAATACGTATGTGCAGGTTCAGCAAGACAACATGCTTTATATGTCTGGGAGAAAAGTGTTGGTAATTTGGTCAAGATCTTGCATGGTACTAAAGGAGAATTACTGCTGGATGTCGTGGTAAGCTTTATTGTATTTTATCCAGAAATAATACATCATATCATATACAGAAAGTTACACACACACAGTCGAGAAACCAGTATAATATTTGTTTGAGAGTCTCTGAATCAAACAAAATTTTAGAATCATGTCTGTGGAGTGCTTTACAATCCAAACAACTGTAGCTATATTGTTAAAATATTATGTGTGTAAATAATTTGGATAAATCTTGAGATTTTTAAATTTCATTTCTTTATTACCTATTGAGGTATAAATTGTATTCAACTAGTCGTTTAATAAATATACACAAACATTAAAAAGCAACAAATAATTATATAAATATATAAACATTCGAAATACAAATAAATTTGTAATTAAATAATAAATAATAAATTAATGTAATAAATAATAAATTTACGATAAAATAAAATTTGCAATTTATCTTTTAATGATTTAATTTTCTGCTACAAACAAAATCACTTCTGAATGATTTAGTCAACATAAAATTAATTAAGACGCAACAAACACAAAACAACGGAGTAAAACTCTATAACAAAATTTCAAACTTATTAAATAACAATTAAAAATCAGAAGCTGTACATTTCAGAAACACTGTTTATTTATTTTAATATACTAAAATAACAGGATAACAAATGCCATTAACACGTTAGCTGCCATATCGGTCTGATCGGACCGAAACTAAGGTGACTGAACATGCAGCGTTACGGCACGATCGGACCGATAAAGTCACTGACGTAATGTTTTGTTTTGTGGCTCACAGTTCGATAGTGCAGCAACCTATCGGCATATTTTCGTATTCTCTGGATTGGGTAAAGACGTGTGTTAGACATAGTATATTGTATGCTTTAATAACCGTTACAATGGTTACTCAATATAATATTAAAATCAGTGGATATTATCACTTTTTTGTCGGCACGATCGGACTGATTAAAAATTTTACAAAAACATTTTGGTTTAGTAATGAATAATTTACAAAGAATACAGTTGTAAAATGAATATATGTATTTATAAAATAAATATTAGACAAATAAAATAGTGAGCTTGCCAACATAAAGAAATGAAATAGCCCGTTTAGATTTTTTTTTTTAACACGAAAATTACCTCGGTCCGATCGGACCTAAACGTTATACTACGATTAAAATTAAAGCCGAAAAATTGCATTTCGGTCCGATCGGTCTTGGAACTATATATGCATAAATGTAAATAAAATTAGTAAATATTATTGCCTTATATTATTTAACATAGGTAGATGCAAAAATAATAATGGAAAAATAATTTGGTAATCGTGGCACTCACGGCAAGAGTATCGTATTAGGCCTTGGCAGCTAACGTGTTAATTAAACAACAGACATAAAAGTTGTAACCTAGAGTATTCTTCATCTTTTTAGAGGGAGTTCATCATCTTCTTTCAAAGGGAATCAATTAAAATTATGGCTCATAAACTCCTCCACCAAGTAAAACTATTCAGACAACAGAGGTTGTCTAAGGATGTTTCTAAAAGAATTAGAATTTTTCAAATAAATTGTTCTATTTGGAAGTTTATTTATATAGTCCACCTGCTTGTGAAGGAAGTTTACCATATAAACTCAACCTGTGCTGATTAGCACAATTGTTCCAAGCGTTCCTGGTATTATAAATATGTGTGAGGTGCTATCAGAAAGTTCCCGGACTGTACTCATCACAGCTATTGGGCGTGACTGTACAAGTCAGCGTGTCAGCATCCGATTACGTATACTTAAGGCGTCTATGTCCTGAGTTTCGTTGCATTTTTCCATGACTAGAAAATCCTTTTCCTGAAGGCTATCAAGCACCTACTGCATTTTTTCTGAATGTCTTCTACAGTGAGCTTCAAAACTGTGAATTTTCACTTTTAGGAACAGATCAAAGTTGCTGGTGAATATGGAGGGTGTAGGATGGTGGCCATATTGTTTTAGGTCAAAAACTTGTTTTCATTGAAGCATGAGCAGGTGCATTGTCATGATGCAACAGGCAGTTTTGGTCTTTCTACAATTTGTGATTTTTTCATGTGACGTTATCTCTCATCCATCTCGAAATGTCACAATAAAAATCTGAAGTTCACTGTAACATCAGCTGGGATGAACAATGCTTTTGATGATGAAAAACATGATCAGCATGGTTTTTGTTACACTTCTGGCCTGCCATGCTTTTTTCGTTCTCGGTGATCGTGGACTTTTCCACTGTGACGACTGCTATTTTGTTTCGGGATCATAACCATAAAACCAGCTTTCATCATCGGATATGACCCTGATGATTAAGGTAGAGTCAGTTGCATACATCAAAATGATGATGTTTCTGATCCACAGTCAAAAGCTGAGGAATGAATTTCGCAGCAACATGACACATGTCTAAATTTTCAGTTAGAATTTCTTGACAGCTTCCATAGCTTATCTTGAAACTTGTACACAAATCATGGGTTGTTTGACAATGGTGTTCGTTAATGAGTTGTTAAATTTTTTCAACATTTTCATTAGTTTTGCTCGTGGAAGGTTGTCCTGAACGATAATCATCTTCAAGAGAAGTTCTGCCAACCTTGGAACAAGCGTACCACTCAAAAACCTCTGTTCTGTTCTCAAAGCATTACAGAAGTTTCAGTAAGTGATTTATCAAGTTTAAAACATAACTTGATACAAGCTCGTTGGTCACATTTATCAGCTATTATAAAATATGCAAATGAACGTTAACATATGATTACAAAACTCTTAGGTCGAACACGACCTTTGACACACCAGCTTGTACAGTCACATCCAACAGCCGTGATGAGTATAGTCCAGGAACTTTCTGATAGCACCTCATATGTCCTTATTCCGAACATGATCACTTAAATTTGAAGATCAAAAAAATTAGTTCCAAAATATATATATATATATAAAATTTGAAAATTGTATCGGATATAGTTATTTAAAACTTTACTGAGCACAGGAAGTAAGGGATGAGACTGTAATTGTTTATATCTTTATTTCTCACCCTTTTTAAATGCTAGTAAAATCATTAGTCGATCTGTAGATTGGTCTTGATAAATAATAATAAAATAATTTAAAAAATAATAAAATTTAAAAAACTTTTTTTAAATAATGGAAGGACTTTGGCAATTTTTAGTCTGGATGGTAATTTTTCATCCGAAAATGAAGAGTTAACTAAAAACCTCTTCTTAATTGAAATAGTTTTGAATTAAGCTTCTTCAATTAAGAATTAATTAATTCTTAATTGAAGATGCTTATACAATATTTGAAGCCATAAGTTGTAAATAAATTTCTTAATCTATCTGTACTTCTAGATTTTTTGAGTACATTAATACTTTAGCCCCGAAATATAATATACTTATGTGATTTTTTTAAAACATATTTTTCTAAAAATGAATCTAAACAATTAAAAATTACATCTAAATTACTACTTGGAGTAGTTCTATAGAAACCTACTTCTTTTCAAAGTCTTTTTCCAAACTAAGTTTCTCACCAACAATAAAGGATACAAAATTTATACTTTTATAAGAAAAAACAGCTACTCTGCCATCTTTCTTGTTAGTCCTGCTGAAGTTATTTGCCAAATTACGCTCTTTTTATGTTAAAGCAATTAACACTTTGGGTGCCATGTGAAAATGGGATTGAGCATTCTCAGCAATTCACTTAATTTTGCGTTTTCCCCAGAATTATTACCAACTAACTGGAAAAAATTGTTACCTATATTATCATAGAAAATAAAACAATTGATAGTAATGTTTATTCAAGTTTTATTTTTCCAGTTATTTATAAAATAATGTGATAAAAAATATAAATTGATCAAAATTGTATAAATGCAATATCTATTGTCTATACTAAATATATTGATAATATTTACTACTATAAACATGAAAATAGATAATAAAAATAAAATATCATATCAAATAAGTATAAATGTAAAAAAATATATATAATTTGAAATTTTTGTTTAAACATAAATCGTAACCTAAGTGGTGTAGTTAGTTGTGAGGTAGGGGGGAGAAAAGTAACGCATAGTTGTGGTTCAAGGATAAAAAAGATTGCGTAAACTATATATGGCTCCTAAAGAGAAAAAGACTGATGTAATGAAAAAAACAGTATATACTAAGGAAAATGATGGATATAAATAAATAGGGCATTGTACTCTGTACACAGGAAGCAATATTTCTATGATAGGTGCCAGCGTACGTAGTATGACGGCATCATGTAAAGTGTTAATATTTTATTTACTAAAATCATCCTCAGTTAACAATAAAATGCATAACCAAACGAATTAAAACACAAGTCGACACCCCAATGACCAAGCCACCATCTTCTGCCGCCACACACACATAAACCCCACTGACAGGCAGATATTCTATTTGCAGACATGGTACACTCATCAGCACTTATGTAATACAAATTCCAATCCTTCTTGTTTTCTTTATTATTATTATATTTGATTGTTGATAGTTCGATCATTGGATCCAAATTTTCAACAAAAAAGTCCTCCATTCAATCTCTTCATTTCTCTTGTTCTTCATGCCTTCTTGTTATCAACCTCCAACCAGTCTTCTTCTTTTCCTTCTTCCATTTACAATTTTTGTTTTACTTTTTGCTATTATTATTCACTATGTCATTATTACTATTTGTCACATTATACAGGGTGTTTATAAAAGAACTCCTTGATTTAAAGTTTTATTAGTACACAGTAAAGTTAAATAATAGTTATTAAACCTATATATTATTAAAGAGAATGTTCTCAAGTTTTTTTCATACCTAATAAAGTTCTATATGAGCACCATTTGTTGCCCTGGCCACGTCTAAACGATATTCAGTTTCTTTCCAGGTATTCAGCAGCATATCAGGCGTGGCGGATGCTACAGCTTCAACAATCCTCTCCCTCAGATGAGCAATGTCACGGATCTTCTCGGAATACACAATGTTTTTTACATGTCCCCAAAGGAAAAAATCTAGTAGAGTCAGATCTGGGCTCCTTGGTGGCCATGCAAGTGGCCCACATCTACCAATCCACCTATTAGGAAAACGCAAGTTCAACGCATCACGGACACGGTTGCTGTAGTGAGGTGGCACACCATCTTGCTGGAAGAAAATTGGTCCCTTTTCATGTTCAATATCATCTATTTGTGGGAAAACATATAGTTCTAACATATCACAATAAATATTCCCATTAATTGTCTTCTCTGCGAAGATGAAAGGTCCGAAAATACGATCATGCATCAATCCACACCAAACATTGACTTTGGGCGAGTCTTGCTGATGTTCTATGAATTCATGCGGTGGCTCTGACCCCCAAATCCTACAATTGTGTCGATTGACAGACCCACTTACGTGAAATGTCGCCTCATCAGAAAACATGACATTTTCCAGGAAGTTCTCATTTTCTTCAATGCTGTCCAAAATGAAGACTGCGAAATCAGCTCTTTTCACTTTGTCAGTGATCTTGATTTCATGCAGAAGTTGAATCTTATATGCACGTAATTTAAGCCTCTTTCGCACCACTTTATACACGGTAGACTTAGGTATTCCCAACTCCAAACTTCGTCTTGCCAATGACTTTTTAGGGCTACGAGTACAAGACGTACGGATTCGTTCCACAATCTGTTCAGAGACTGAAGGCCTACCCGGTGACTTCCCTTTTAAGACACTACCTGTTTCCCGAAACTGATTATACCAATTGAGAATAGTTTTGTTAGTAGGTGCAACACTGCCATATTCACGTCTATAATTACGCTGAACTGTGATCACTGAACTTAATTAAATAAACCAAATCACACATTGAGCTTTTTCCTGTGGCATAGCTATGACTGTTGAATAGTGACTGGCCGGTGCTCTTCCCCCACCACGCTCGCTCCAAGGTCATGTACGGGTGCCAACTGCGATAGAATATTAGCCAAAAAATCTTGACAATATACTGAACTCAAGTTCGATAACCGAAAGTTTATTGCTGGTTTCGTTTATTAATTATGATTTTTTTTAAATCAAGGAGTTCTTTTATAAACACCCTGTATATTTACAAATGGAAATTCTTGTGTATATGTGTGATATGAATGGTGTTATGTTAATGGATTATAATATGGTATGAAATATGATTATTTACTATTCTATTTTTGTGAGATGACGATTTGTCCTTTTATTTACATTATTTATAACTGGAATTTCGTATCATCACAAGTCATATATTCAAAATTTCAATTGGCTGTACTGATTTTGATCAAATTAAACTGTAGCCTCCAAAGATCGAAATGAAACATATTGGTTGTCATTTCCCCCAAAATGCAAGTTTGTTAAAAAGGGGAAACAAACCTAACCTAAAGGGAATTTTTTATATGATGCTTTAGTTTGGGTCCTTAAAGGTTACAATTTCGCAAAATTTGTTCAAATATTATAGTCAATGGGTGTTTTGGTATTCTGACAGTTACTCACAAATTTTGATTTATTACCAGTCATTTTTTGACAATATTTCCTGAGCTATAATTTTCTTTTAGTTGTTTAGGACACCAATCATACATTTCACTAAAATTCGTAAAGCTGATTTTGAGAAATTAGACCTTTATAACAGCTCTGTCTATATTTTTTTGTTTAATTACTAATCATTTCTAAACTGCAATTTTGGGGAGATTGCTGTCAATTTTTTTTGTTTACATTTTAGCAAAAGTAGCGACCCATAAAATCATTAGAGGTAATTTCGAAAAATCAGATTTTGTTGGTTATCTTGTAGTAGCTACTTCTAAATTATAGGTTTATATATTTATATAAAGAGCATTTAGATATGACTATATATTCCACTTTTTTGGGCTGTAGAACTCTACAGACGATAAGACATTATTTCCAAAAAAAACTTTAAAATGGATAGCCTATATATCCTTAACAAATTCTTTGTCTATACTTCTATGTTTTAAATGTAAAACAGGAATTATTATATTATATCTGTATATTTGTTATAGTGGCATCCAGTCAGACCTATCATTGCATCTATCTCAAGTGGTGTCGTGTCTGTTTGGGCTCAAAACCAAGTAGAGAACTGGTCAGCGTTTGCACCAGATTTTAAAGAATTAGACGAGAATGTTGAGTATGAAGAGAGAGAATCAGAGTTTGATATTAGTGACGAAGATAAGTCTGTAACTGCTGGACCTGAGAAGCAAGATGAGGACTTAGAGGTAAGTCAACCGGATGTGGTCAAGTTAACAGATTAAGTTCCTGCTCACCTCTTTTCTGCTTCTTGTATCCAAACAGTTATTCACCTGAAGATTTTGTACTGACATTAACAGGCCTGCCATGGACATCCTCTGGGCCCCAACTAAGAACTTAACCTAATCCAACCATCCTGCTCACATTACCCAAACAACACTAGTTGTTTCTTTTGAACTTCATACCCTTCTCATTCCAATTTGCTGTCATACATCACAAGTACTGACTAACCTAATCTTATGACAACGTCTTCTTAGCAAGTGGCTCTCTATGTTCAGTAACAGTCTCAAACCTCATGATGGATTAGTTTTGGTTCCTTTTAATTTGGTTTTGAGGAAGAGTAAGTGGGAATTGTATAATATTTTTGCACCATTTATTGAACAAACTTTATACATATCCTTTCAACTCTATAATCTGTGTATTTTTATATTGTAGGTTGACGTGACAACTGTGGATCCAGTTACAGCTTTCTGCAGTTCTGATGAAGAGACAGAAGACACTGAGGTTCTCCAGTTCCTACCCATTGCTCCTGAAGTTGATGATCCAGAAGAAGGACCTATGATGCCTCCTGTACCTAATCCTGCAGGGTCTAACTCCCCACCAGCTAAGAAGGCTAAATACAGAGCATTTGATATTGCATTGCAAGGAGCCATTAGTGATGGTAATTTAATTTGTAGTGAAGAACTAATGGTGTTGCCATTTATAAATTATAATTTTGACTTTTGTTATACCAGCATTAGTGAATCCCTGTTCAACATTTTAAATTTTCATAGAATACTAATTTAAAATTGTTGAAATTTTTTGTCAACCTGTTGCTTATCATTACCTAAAAATAGCATAAAATTGAGACTTCTAGTCCTTGAATACTCTAATACCATCAGGGTTAGAGAGAGATCTAACCCAAAACTAGATGAAGAAATGTGTAGATTCAATAAGTATCTACTAAACATTTGTTATTTTTGAGGAATTGGAGGAGTTCCAACAAAATCCAGGATCAGATTTGCATAGTGAAACTGACGTTGAAATAATGGGTGTGTTTGATCATTCTTTTTTAAATAAATAAAAAACAATGGCTGTACATTTTTTATAAAAACTACAGAGTATTGAAAATGATATTACACAGAACAAATCTGAGAGTACTTTGGACTGGTCTGTTTATTGTATATAATAATAATACATTCTATTTCCATACACAAAATAGTACAATAAACAAATACAAAGTAAACTTTATATGATAAATAAGAATCCCTTTCTTTAAGGGATTTTCTTCGAAAAAAATACAAATGTAACAAGAAGGTTGCTTTATTAACAAATAATAAAATAGAATATTGTCTTTTTTTTAAATAAAATGAAACTTGTCAAAAATAAAATTATAAATATGCAAAAATATGAGAAAAAACAAACTACCTTACTAAATAAAAGCATAAAAACTAGTTTAAATCATATTCTTAGTAGGACTATCTTTATATAATGGAATAGTTGATATTATACCATAATTCAAATCAAACCATTCAGCAATTTCCAGTTATAATCTCTTACTCCCTAATTTAAAATAGCACAATCCTACAATCACAGTTCACGAGGCAGCATTGTTATAAAATAAATAAAACAACATACATTCTCTCCTAAACTCAGCATTAAACAGATTTTCTTTAAAAAATAAGATTATTTTATGGAGTTATTTAAACTACCTTCAGGGTCACTTATAGTGTGACACTCCTGAGGCACCTAGCTAGATCTACACTTGGGTTAAATCACCCTCTTTCATTTTTCGTATCAAGTCTCTCATGAATATTTCTTTTCCAATTCTGATACTATTAAAGTATTCAAGGATTAGCGGTCTTTTTTTTTTTTTTTTTTATATATATATAAGGTGATGACCGAAATATGTTTCATTTTTAAACAAGAAAATTTTACTTATAAAGACAATTTTCAACTGCAAAAAGCTCTTTCTTTAAATATTTAAAGAAAAAATACATTATATATATATATATATATACAGGGTGTATATAAAGTCCCGCACAGGCTTAATATTTTCCAAACGACAACAGAAAATCAATAAGATTTGGTACATCAACACCACACCTAAAAATCTACTTTTTTAAGGAACTATCAATTTTCTGTCATATCATGGGGACGTCCCGCAAGGAGTCAGAAGGAAATCTTAAATAGGAGAATAGGTCAATATGCACATCAGTTTAAAGGGCTTAGCTAGCAGAGTTCAATGCCGGAAACCGCGCCTCAAAAGGATCACCCGTTACAAAATGGCGGCCATTTAAAGTGGGTGTACATAAGGTCCCGCGCGGGCTTAATATTTTCTAAAAGACAACAGATGAATCAATAAGATTTGGTACATCAACACCACTGTACATGGGATTGTGGCTACTGTACTAATAAAATGTAACAAAATAAAACCTTTGAACAGCCGCCATTTTGTACTTTATCAACCTTTTTGAATGCGGTTTGCGGCATTAAACTCTGCTAGCTAAGCCCTTTAAAATGATGTGCACATTGACCTATGCTCCTATTTAAGATTTCCTTCTGACTCCTTGCGGGACGTCCCCATGATATGACAGAAAATTGATAGTTCCTTAAAAAAGTAGATTTTTAGGTGTGGTGTTGATGTACCAAATGTTATTGATTTATCTGTTGTCGTTTAGAAAATATTAAGCCCCGCATATATATATATATAATTGTTGGTGTAAAGTTAATCTTGAATAAGTGACTAGAACTTTTAAAGAATATTAAAAGAGTTATGGTTCTCTGAATTTCTGGAACTCCTATTGTAGAAAAATTCAACACTTTATACACATACAAATCTGTGACAGCCAGAATCTTAGGTTGTATAAATAAAGGGCATCAATGTTTTCTTCACGGTTCATTAAACATAAAACTTTTATCCTAAATTAGTTATTTATTATAAATTGTTGAAATGTGAAAATTGCAATGATAAATGTGAATTTGATATGTAATAGTAGCTAGTAGTGGATTCGTATGGTAAGCGCAATGAGAATGGATGACTCATATTGCTTTGTCGTCTGGCTTTAATATAAAACTGAGCTGACCCCTCCAGAAATAATAGCTCCATGGTCAAACCATACCCTAATTTCGCCCATCTAGTCCCCAAAGTGTTAATATTGATGTTTGTTTAATGACAGATTAAATTTTCAATAATCTAACTCTGTTGATTTTTTTGTTTGCAGAGCCTCATCCATTATTAAGTAACAGGTCTTCTAAAGATAAACCTTCGTCAGGAAGTAAAAAAGGTTTTGGGAAAAGATTTTCCAAGTGAGATCGGCTTCGTGTGTGATTTGATGCACACATGTATACTGAAATACTAAAGTGTTGTGTAAATAAGTTGTAATATAGAGTTGTGTATATAATGTGTGTTTGTTTAGACAACAGAGTATTTCTACAAAACGATATAAAGGTGAGATAGATTATTATTATAAACAATTTTAAATATGAGATTCTGTTCAAGCTAAAACATTGCACTAACTTTCTCATACCCTATAAAAGTACAAAAATACTATTTCGTCATCATTTCCTCTCAAATATACTTCTATTATGTGAGTAATTTAAAAAATGTAATGGTGGTTGACTTTTACTTATCCACTCTAGAGGGTAAGTTTCATAATCATACCTGTTTTATTATTGATATTCATTTGTCATGGCTACTAAGAAGCAAAACAATTATTTTCAACATACTGTTTGTTATCTTTGTCATTGTCGTCCGATAGCAGCCACAAAAATAAGAACGTGAAATTTGGTATTAGGGAATATAGTGGACTCATATAGCCTTAGTGAAATTTAGAAAAATCTAATAAAATTATTCAAAATGGGGGCCATTTCTAACAGTTGTTTTGGTTCATAATCTCATGTGTTATTTAACTTGTAACACACATATTTAGATACAAATTTTCAGATTTTAATTCTGCATGTAATGACAAATGAGAAGAGAAGTTATTGCCAAACATTTTATTTTGAATGCTGAACTTTTAAGAAATTGTGATATTCATATAATTACGATACAAGTGTAACTAGTAAGGCTCCTTCATATATGTACCACATCTATGCACACTAGGATTGAAACCAGTGATACGAGAGAAGCAAGTTGAGACTTTTTAATATAGGCGGCCCTGCACAATTACAAGGTTGAGAAAATCATTATAACAACTGTTTTAAACAAACTTACCCTATTGGATAAAGACATCTTGATCTGCCAATACAGTTTAACATTTTCGATAAGGCTCTAAAATCCAACCTTGAGCTTTACGCTTAGAGGATCTGTTTATATTACATTGTATAATGGAGCTGGGTAAGTACTATGATGGTACGAACAACTTGTTTCTTCTGTATATTTCTTATGAGAGATAATAACTAATACAAGGGTTCCCCGAAGCACAAAAACAAGAAACAAATCTAAATCCAATTATGTTTATTATGTTACCTTTATGTACATTCAGAGATTTAAAACTAAGCTAAACAAATATACATAAGGGTAATATAAAGAACTTACTTTTGTTTTTGTTGTTTGGAGAATTCTTGTTTTCCTTATTGTGAATATCACCTCAGTGCTCTTTGACATTTGATATGAGAGATAAATTGGGTGAAAAGTTTTGTGAATTCAATAATAAAAGATGTTCAAAATCTCATGTAAAGGAATAATGATTAACAAAACTTTAATGTGTCCATGGTTTATTGTCACTTTTTGACTGATGCCTACCTACCAAACTGATATTTTTTGTGACTTAGTTTTGGTTAGTTTTCATTTGTTTTTGGATATGGACGAGTGAGAAAGTTTGTGTATTGTTTTTGCATCATTTTTTTTTTAAGCAACATATTTGGGAAATTGACATAATTTAGTTTTATCTGTATCTTTAGAGACTATATTTTAGTGAACTGTGATTAGAACTGAAGAAGAAAATCTTGAGGGTTTAGCCAAAATGTACCTTATATTATCACAATAGATCCACTTGTTTGGGCTGCATAAAGTACTGTGTTATAACAGAAACTGCATTTTGGAGTTTAGGATTCTTCAAAATGAATTTTTTTCATGAAAAAACTGACAATGGTTTTTTTTAACCCATTGCTTGATTTGCTATAAGTGAGAAAATAATTAATGACAAAACCATTTTAATTTAATTTCATAATCAAAAGTGGTAATTTACAGATTCTTAATTTTTAATTAGGAACAATAATGTTTTCAGCATTTCAATAAACATGAGTAAACTGAATTTTATCAAAATCTATTTTGAATTTTTAAGACTTTAAATTTAAAATAAAACAATTTTTTAGTTATTTTTATCACTATTTAGTTATATATTTGTTAAATATAATGTGTGTTAATTTTTTTGAAGTGTATAATTTTGATTTAAATTGATATTACTTTATCCAAAAATAGGTTATAAAAATGTAAATTTTCAATCCAAAGGTGAAACGGCTTTGTAGTGATTACGAACAGTAACCAGGATTTTTTGATAAAGTATTTACAGTACAACCTAATTGGGGCTGATGATTGTTCGGATTATCATTCATGTGGAATTTTTGTATCTGAACTTTCAAAATATATTGTACGAGGGGGCTTCAAATATAAACATAAATTTATGTGTTAAACTTGATTTATTGAATACAATGTTATTTTAAATATTACAATTATTTATTGAATTTCTTAATTCCAGTGATAGGCTTCCATCATCAATTAATTACCTCTGATGGTCCAATGTCGGTAGCGTTCTTGTCTGTCAGTATTTTAATTAAACCAACATCAACACAAACAATGGCCTTCAGAGAGTTTGTTGCTGGGTTGGGGGTAATAAATGTTTTTTTCACTGTTGGTCCCATCTATGAATGTTATTTTTGTGTGAAGGTTCTTTATGAAATACACGTTGATACCACATATTTCACTAGAGTTACATAATTGAATTTTATAAGCCACAAAATACACTGAAATTTCCTTTCCATGGTTATCGTGTTTATCTTTTAAATGGAATGAACCATATTATAAATGGTTAACCAGTTAATAATCAAACTAAATAACACCCGTTCCATCCACCTACAGTGTTTCCTTAGATAACCATAACAATTTGAAATCCCACTATGACTTTAAGCACATCTTGTATTATATTATTAGGGTTTAATCAGACATTTGCCATCATTTGGGTATTAAAAACAAGTGCATAACATTTCGAGAGTATAAATCAATTCTCTTTATCAATTGTTAAATCTAGAGCATAAAAGAGCCAAGAGCCATGTTGGAACCTCAAGCCTGAGCAGTCAAAGCTAAGACTAGATACAAACGTGATCAGATAAAACCACCACACATAAGTACGGCAAGCAACTGAATGTTTAAAAAAAAAGGAGTTTATGTATACTCTCGAAACATTGTGTATTAGTTTTTTGAACAATTCATCTTTATCAAATAACTTTCAATTTCTGTATGTGTTGCATTTAGATTATTGGGGTTCTGACTATCGAGGTTCTACTTTAGATTGTAAGGAGTCTACAAATTTTTTGTTATCCAAGTTATTTAGTAATGTTTAAAATACATGTTATTATGAAATTAATCCTAATATATTTTCAATAAATTTTAAAATTAATTTCTCTAAAAGGATGAACTCTGTCAAAGCTCTGGTGGTTAGCCTGGACTCGTCATTGAGTGCAAACACGAGACTTGTACGTCATACGTTATCTTAGGACATTGAGTTTGATAAGCTCTTTTTTGTTGTTGAATATGAATAAATCGAATACTCTTGTATATAAAATCATCGACTACAAAAATTTATGTTTTTTATTGTTTTGTATATAAAATGTGTAAATATACAAATAAGTTTTGTAGGTATTAAATTGTTTTTCCTTTATTACTTCTCTCCTAATTAGGAATCACCGTAGATCGTTTACAATAAAGGGATGTGGAATATTTTTGACTCGTTGATGGACTGGAATAATTTCAGATGCAGTTGGAAAAAAAACTATAGATGGAGGGGAAAAAATAGGTAACCAACTTACACCAAACCTAAGTTAATTTCCAAATAAATGAACACAATTTCTACTTTATTTGTATGATAAAGACGATGTTTCAAAGACCAGGTCATCATCCTCAGTTATTACATGCACACAAACCCTTCTGACACTGAACTGTTACTGTATAATGTCAGAAGGGTTTCTGGCATAGAACAACTAAGAATGATGACTTGGTTCATTCATTTGATGATGGAAGTTACTAAAGTTTATCTCATAACAGTGAATAAAGATAATTTATTCAATATATGAGGTGGGGGGAGGGGAAAGGTCCAGACCCTTCAATAAGTAAGATGTGTTATGTTTTAAAAAAAGAAAAGAAAAACCGTTTTAGACAAAAATTTGAAGATTTAAATATAGGTGACCTTGACCTTAAGGTTTTGGAAAATTCAAAACAAAATTTCTATATTTGGTAAAGAATATCGATAGAGTAGAGAATTTCACGTTATTATGGGGTCAAAATGTTCCTTAGATGTACTTTCAAAGTTAACTTAAAATGTTTAATAAAAACTTGTAAGACATGTTAATCCTTTAAGCCAAGGCAGTTTGAGTGGTGATCCAGCCAGACTTAAATTCTGAAATTTTGTTGAAACTGTTTCATATAAAGTTCATTCTGCTATAGGCTCCCACGATATCGAGCTAAAAGAAAATTTAACCTCTAAATGATCCTTAGGAATCGCTTTGACCCTAGTAATAAATACATGTTTAATGCCTTCAAGAGATTTCCAATGTTAAAAATAGGAGAATTCATTTGAAAATTTCAAGTTGACCTTTACATTTAACATTTAGGTCAATGTCACCATCAGATACCTCATTTCAAATCCTAAAACGTAACTAACGTTCTTCCCCCACCCCCACAGTATGCTTTTGTATAATACACTATCTTTTACTTGTGACTGTGCGTAGAACTCTGAACACATTCAGTTGTAAAAAGCTCTTGTAAATTACCAAGAATTAGTTTTATTGATATTTCAGCTGTTTGTGGACATACAATAAAAGTTGTGTTTGCTATTTTGAAATGGTTAAGGGAATAATTGTAAGATTTTTTGGTACGCTGTGTTGTTATCTCAATCTATTCTAAAGTTATATCTTGTTTTTGAAAAAAAGAAAATGCAGATTGAAAAGGACCTATTTTTGTACATTTATGATATTGATATTTTTTACTTACTTAGTGTATGGCGTATAGTGTAAGTTTGGAATCGTCAAAAATTATGACCTTTGATTTTGACTGATTTTCACGGTTCATGGCCTCAGGAAACCGGAAAAGTTATTTTCAAAATGCTGTCCGTCAGTTGTCTGTACATAAGCGCATTGCCCCAACAAAAATTAGAATAGGAACATGAAATTTGGTACAAAGGTGGACAGTATATTCATATAGACCCTTTTGGAATTCAGACAAATTAAATTGAAATTATCAAAGTGACGGCCATTTTAAACAGTTTTTTTATTCATGCTGTATCTCGTGTTATTCAATATATAACACAATAAATCAGATGAAACTGCAGATTTCAATTCTGCAACACCACCTCTCTATGATGACAAATAATGAGGTTATTGTAAAACATGTAATTTTAAACCCTTACTTCCCAAGAAAATGTGATACTGTAGTCGTATAGTTACGAGATCCGGCAGGGCCGAGTCATCAACACAATTGTAGCATCTTTCACGTACTCGTATTGACACAGGCGTAGCTAGAAGAGACCTTAAAAAAATATACACATCTACGATGCTCACAAGGGCTCAGCCAATGTTGAGAAAGTAGTGATGTACACAATTACGAGATTTGGTAAACCTATGTAACAATTAATTGTTTTAAAGATATTTACCCTACTGTGTAAAATTCCTTGATCTAGCAATACAATTTAAACATTTCTTCCAAGGCTTAAGAAACTGATTTTGGAGTACTACACATAGAGGGTATTGTTATACTGTATTATATTGTATGATGGAATTGGGTAAGTACCATAATAGCGCCCATCAACTTGTTCTTTATTTTGATCTCCACAATCACTTCCCCAATTTGATAGGTTAAGATCTCCTATTATCAACTTCTTATAAAATTAAATAAGTTTTTGAATGATGTCATAGTACTTACCCAACCCCATCATACAATGTAATACAAGCGGATCCTCTAAATGCAATGTTTAAAAGTTGGTTTCTAGAGCCTTGTAGGAAATGCTAAATTGTAATGGTAAGTTAAAGGGTTATATTCAGTAGGGTAAGTTTGTTTAATACAGTTGTTACACAGGTTTTTAGAACTTGTAATTGTGTAAATCCATTACTTTCTGAATGTCGGCTAGGAATTTCCATTCATTTCTTTCGCTCATGTCAGTGCCTTGGTCATTGTGGGACTTGAAAGGGTACATTTGTTAAGAAGCCAACAATGATTTGATATGATCTTGTCGGTGACTCGTTCCTAGTGGGGGTTACATTTTTGACAAAACTTTCGTATTTGTCATCGTATAGGGTTGAGTTTGATAGAAGAATCGAAATCTCCAAATTGGTATCTAGTTTAGTGTGTTGTAAGTCAAATAACACACAATATATATATGTAATGATATAGGACAATTACTATACTTACTCTATACTTGATAATCGATCTAAGAATTACATTGAAATAAGGTAAATTTATTGTTTTTGGTTGTGAGATTAAGGGGTAAAACGAAATAGCTATGTTTAAACTTTGGGAAAAGTTAATAACTAGATTGATTTCAATAAATTCCCCCTCATGGGCTTGTAACAATCCCAAGGTAGCTGGATCCACACCTTTCTAGTCTTGGATTAGATCTTCCACTTTTATCTCACCTTTCAAATCCCTCTTGACCAACTCGTAGGCAGGATGATTTGCCACTGTATGGAAATCTCTCTGGAAATTATTCTATAAGATAAAAAGTTCTGAACATAGGTTTTAAAATGCTCATTTATCGAGTTAAGGCTGGTGAAAGATTTTTCTTGGACTTCTGATCTACAGATAATATGCGATCATGTTAAATGTCAAGGGCATAAATTACGACGCAAATTTGGTGGTCCTATATGTTTTGTGATCTGAAAAATTGTAAAAAATAGGTCCCAGAACTGCATTTTTTGTAGTTTTTGAGAAAATTATTGTAAAACTCTAAAAAAAGCAGTTGAAAATTTTAATTTTGATTTAATTGATGTGAATAAAGCCAATAAAAAACAAATGTGATTAAAATAGGATTTAAAAAAAAAATACTTAGTTGATTCTTTAGGCCTAAAATTAAAAGATTTAAAGATAAGAGTTCAAAAATGTTTTACATTTAGTTTAGGGTGTTGTAGACAATTATCAAGAAATTAAACATTTAGGTTTACGTCGATAACTCTGTTATCTTTTGAGCAACAGAAAAAATAAAAAAGCTATTTTGTTTTTCATTTATAGAGGAAAACCGTTACTTTTTGAGATATCCGACATTAAACATTTTAATCGGCTGTCATTTAAAAATGTAGAAAATAAAGTCTTGGTTTTCTGGTAGCAACAAAACAAAAAAGATTCATAAGTGCT
Source organism: Aphrophora alni (assembly GCA_963513935.1). NCBI lineage: Eukaryota > Metazoa > Arthropoda > Insecta > Hemiptera > Aphrophoridae > Aphrophora > Aphrophora alni. The sequence goes on from OY740778.1 coordinate 31,625,695, forward strand.
TTTGAATAATTCCCAACTTATCAACAGTAATTTATCTTCAATCAGCCTCATTAATTCATCATGTGTTGCTATAGGGTGAGAATAAACTTTTCTTTCAAAAATTTCTATAGAAAAAGTTGCAAACCGTCAAGACTGGGGATCTTGAAAGCCACTCCATGAAGTTGTTACCACGACCTATCCAACGGTTGGGAAGATCTCGATCTAAAACTGTTTTGGCCACATTAGTATAATGAGGAGAAGCTCCATCCTGTTGGAAAAACATCTCTCATCTGCGGTTGAGTAACTATGTGATCAGTTAATACTGATGCGTATCTGTGTACAGTAATTGTCCGACAATAAAACACCTTCCTTGGTGACGGCAGCCCAAACAGTTATACCCTTTGATTTCAAGCTCCCTTAAGTTTAAGATGTGTGGATTTTGTGTGTTATAATAATTACAATTATATCTATCTCAGATCCTGTTTGGTAAAATATAGCTTCATTTGAAAATACAATTTCTTCATACCATTCTGGATCTTCAATCTTTTCAATTACCTTTGAACAAAATTCCACTTGTCTGTCTGGGTCATTTTCCAGCAGTCCGTGAATTAAATATATTATAAAAATCTATTTTGTTTTTCTTGACATACCTTGGAACTGACGACTTTGGTATCCCAGTATTCGAAGTGAATTTAGATCTGTTTGGAGATTTCAGTAAAGTTGTACATACCAAGTTCTTCACTTTCTGTGTGTATTTCTTTGATCCAGTTTCTAGTAGTGTAGTTTTCTATTTATAAATAGATTTTCTTGATGGAGAAACCACACTTGGGTAGCTTATTTGAAAACACCTATCGCTTCATATTCGTTTTCAAAAGCAAGAACAACATTTCACTTTTGTTTAATTGAAAACTTCATTGTTTCGATGTTAGAAATCACAGATAAACTGCCATTGAACACAACTAATAAATTGTTTCATTATTGTGTGTTAACAAAACAACAGCTGATAGAAATTCAATAGGTGGCAATACACATTTTAATTGCACTGTGGGAGGAAGTGTGTCCAGAAGATTAATGTTCTTTTTGTTATTCCGCCATTTTGTTTTGATTGATCATTAAAAAAAAATTAAACTTCAGGGTAGGCCTACTTTTTTTTTACATACTATCAATGTAATATAACTGTAAAGTTTTAAGTATATAGAGTGTTTCATATGTCTGGCATGTCAGTTCAAAAATAGTGACTTCTTCATGGGACCCCCCCCCCCCCCCGGTACAGTCAAACAACAATTAGGTAAGAATTTCGTATGACCATGTTTGCTGTTAAAATTTTGTTAATTTAAAAAAGAATTGTAAGTTTCTTCTTTTAAATTAGTGTTTAAAAATATATATATTTGATATACCAATGGATTTCTTGAACATAAAAACGTAATTTCATTAAAGTCGTTTTTGAGACAGCGAGTATATAATTATATACGGTACAAGAAACCAAATTTATTACCATTTTAATGTTGATATAATTATCCTATACTATTATTACAGCTGATTATTGTACTGTTAGGCCTACTGAAAATCTTCCGTCAGCTATGCTGTGAATGTAAAATGAACGAATTACTTTTTTTGGGCGCCCCATTATTGCCCTTAAACAAATTTTCCCAAAGATAGGACCTTCATTGATTGATTTCTCGTACCCTTAAATATATAACAACAAAATTATATAAGGGCTCGTATAAAAAAAAAAAATCGAGCAGTAATGCACCCAAAGATGGACAAAATTCTCATTTAATACTTTTTCTACAACTCTGTCTAAAGTGTTCGTTTACGACCTAAGAACAGGTTCTAAAACAATTGATTAAATGTGATTCTTTATAGCACACTGAATAAACCAGCTGATTCGGGTTTAATATTGTCAACAATAAACAGTCTCAGCTAATCTCGAACTCTTTACAGGCCTACAGCTCGAAACTAACGACTATGCGCGTGTCTTACCACTGACCCAACGTATTGTTAGGTTTGCCGTACAAGAGACAGATATTACTGAACACTCTGTATAGAAAATGTGTAAAAGGAAACATAAATATTCATGCGAGTAACCGTGGGAAAGTTTGTTCATTGGTTTAATTATTGCAGAGTTCTTCACTGGACTCGCTATGCGGCAAAGAAAGTCCCGACATCAACACGTGACTGTGCTCGAAAAGGAAGTCCGGTTTTATGATTTTGTACTTATCCAGTCCCATCATAAATATTGTAATGTCTGTAGATCTCCTAAATTGTATTGGAGGATGTTTAAAACAGTTGTGTCACTGCCCTGGTGGCTCTAGAAACCTTACACTCGTGTTCGTGGTTCTATTTATTTTCATTTTTCATTAGTACTGTAAAATATATACGGTACTGGACGATTGGGACAAAATTGTGAAATTTTTTTTGGTAGAAATTCACTCTTGAACATTTTCTCTCTCAATTTGCCTTGTAATTATGAATTTTTTACTGTTTTTCGAAAATTTTGTGAATTATAAACGAATAGTTAAATTTCCTCAACTTTCCTGCCGGCAAACTTTTGATATTTTTTTTCTGAAAGCTCATAAAATACAACCATTTTCTGAACTTGGTAATTGTGTATATCACTGCTTTCTTGACGTCGGCTAGTCTGTAACGGATGTGTATATACATTATGAAATCTGCACTGAAAAAATATTGTTTGTCTACAGTTGTAGACAAAGTGGCATTTTGTTCATTTAAATTAGTTTGCAAAACAGCTGATTTCTCAACAGTTTCACTTTGCACACTACTTTGCTCACTCCGAATGGCAACCGAACAAAACGAAATTTAGGTTAAGTTTATTTGAATTGATTTATAATATACAGGAAATGTCCCGTATGTAGGTTAGATTAATTCTTACAATGTAAAATAACATAAATAAACAACAAAACAACGTTTTAAAGTTGAAAAAGGGAGTAATTATTCATAAAGATGATTGACAGTGTATGAACACGGAGAGTATTTTTCGTTTGCCGAGTTTTGAAGTTGGCAATCCCGTTTCCTCAACAATAACACCTAAGTTATTTGTAATATTCATAAATAACCTCAGTTTTGACGTGAGAACTTAAAAGTAAGTGTTACTGATGAAGTATGTTTTTTATTTGTCACAAAATAACAATTGTAGACAAAGTATAATGTGCAATTCGTGAGCAAAGTGTCTTTTTTAAACTCGATAAAATTGACGCACTCGGCAAGCCTCGTGCGTCAACATTTTTCTCTTTTTTAAAAAAGTGCCACTTTGCTCACTAGTTGCACAAATAACTATTTCGTTGAGATTTATTTACAAGGTAGGAAAGCAGCTATGGATGTATATATTTTTAAATTGCGCTCTTTGCAAAATGAAATGCAGTATTTATGATACGTACCACGATGGCGCCCATTAATTTGATTAACATTTTAATTTCCGTTAATATTACTCCACTGTGAGACCCTCTGGCCACTTAGTTTCGTCTCTATTATTGAATGTAGAAAGTCAAAAAATGAAACTTTAAAAATGTAGGGTTCGCTGAATTATATGATAACCACTATCTTTATTTCTTGATCGTACCCTCATGGGCTCGGGTGTCGGGGTCAATCACACCTAGCTAGGGGATGTACATCTTTTTAATCTAAGCTTGGGTTATAGATCCCTCTAGACCAACTCTTGTTCTCTTCCGACCCTGACGCTATTAGTATATTCGAGGCCAGGAGTCGATTCTTTCTTAATAAGACTATGATGACCTACAGCTTTTCCCCCCTTTAAACAACAAGGAAAAACAATCTCTTTATCGTGTTCACAAAAATATCTTAATCCCGATGTTTGGATCTACACTTTCTAAATCTAGTCTTTTGTTAGATCCATGTTCATCTTTCCTTTCAGATCTCTCTTGACCAACTCTTGCTTTATTCCGACTCTGACGCTTTTAGACTATTCGAGAACTAGAAGTCTTTAAGGACAACTGTACACGATACTTACCTTAAGCCGTAGTACTTGTATGACTGCTGTGAATTAATTGAAAACTCGATATAAAAAGAAATTTTCAAAAAATAGTTAAGCAAGTAGTTTCCTGTAGATAGTCCTACGAATGCGTGTCAAAGTACGTGCAAATCTTTAACCTAAAATATTGATTTGTTAACAGGCGCCGTAGTAGAGACGCTTTAAAAGCGCATGCGCGGTGAGGCGTCGAACAATTTATAACGGTACAACGAACGAAGAATGACAAAAAATTACAACTGTTTTACAGTTTTCCTTGAAATGCAGTTTATCTCATAAAAGTGAAGAGTGTGTGTAGTTTTGTGTTTAAAGGGGGTTTCCTAATGAAAAGGGAGGATTTAGTTCGTGGGGGTTATGTTGGGAAATTACCGAAATTAAAGTGTAGGCTTGATGGTTTTATTTTTTAAAGTAAATTTACGATTTGATTATTATTTAGTACGAAGTGAATGATTTATTAAGGGTTTTTACGTTTTACAGGGCTAGGCTTAAAAAGTGAATTTCCGCTATTAGAGTAAAATAAGGAAAACACTTTAGTGCTGGAGGGAAGGAAATATTTGGCTTGAATTGGTTTTTAGAGACATTTTAAAGTTACACAACAAAAATTGGTCCCTCAAAATGCTACTTTTTTTATTTAAAATATCTCAGTTTATATAGTTGGTACGAAAAAATTAGTTATGAAAAATTATTAAATTGTAAAAAAAAATGAAAAGGGTTGGTCTGTTCAGCGAGTTGTTACATAAGATTATAGTTTACATAAGCTTATTTTAAAAAATTACCTGTAATTATAGAAATTATTGATGGATTTTAGTGAAATTTTAGGGGAATATACATTTTGTAAAGACTAAAAACCAAACTAAAGGTCAAATTTCGAGTAAAAAAATATTTGAAACATAACCTAAAAAACACATTTTTGTAAAAAAAACCGTTTTAGAACTTGTTGAAATAAAATTTTCTTCTAAATATTAGCTTTTTAAAAGTAATTTCCTGTGTAATTTCAAGTTTACGATATTCGGGCTTAACTCTACAAGGCCTCAAATGTTTATAGATAAATGAGTTTTTTAGGTTATGTTCTGAATATTTTTAATCGAAATTTAGCTGGTTGTTAATCATCATAAAATGCTTATGCTTCTAATGTTTCATTAAAATTCTTCAATTATTTCAGTATTTATAGCTAATTGTTTAAAATAGACAAGTCTAAACTTTGAGGTTATGTGAGAACTCACTAAATAGATCAATTAACTTCAGACTTATCTCTCCCTCAGAAGCTCACTTTAGTGAGTACGGGCTTATCCCGATGTATCCTAGCTAGATCTACGATCTTTTTATGTAGTCTCGGGTTAGATCACTCTCTTTCATCTTTCCTATTAAGTCTGCTGTTGACCATCACTTTTTCTCTTCTGAGAGTCTTCAAGGGCTCTTTTTGTTTTATAAGGTGTACGATGACTAAGTCGTTTTTCACCTTTAAAGATGGAAAAAAAAACAAAAAAATTCTTCATAACAAACACTTGTTTTTCGTAGGACCTATAAAAACTGATATATTACAAAAAAAACTAAATAGATAATATTTTGCAATTATAATTTTTAATACCATAATACTATCACCTCTAACCAGGAACAATTTTTTTTTTATAACTTTAAAACGTCCCCTCTAGACTAATAAAATAGTCTTCCTAGAACAAAAGGGGTTTTCTTTTGTTTTATTTTACATGGTTAATATATTTGAAGTGATGTATTAACCATTTCGTATTTGGAAGGAAAGATTTAGTGTTTTGACAACAGGTCTGTGGTAAATTTTGTTGAAAATCATAGGCCCACTTTAAAATATTCGAATTTTCTAGGTTTATAAAAAACAATGTAATATTTCGACAAGGTTAAAATGTTAAAAGTTCAGACATAATACAAATTAAGGAAAATCTCATCTAGTTATTCATAGGAGGGGGGAAAATGAGTAGGCCTAACTATAAATATTTTTGTTTAGATTTTAACAGTTAGGTAATTTTTCAAAATGGGTAATATACAATCTGACAATAAAAAGAACACTACGGGTAAATCCCAAGTGCGTAATTTATTAAAAACTAAAAAATCCCCTGTGAAAGAATTATTCAAATATCAAACAATCACTGGAAAGAAACAAAAACAGTCGAACGATGTACAAGACCAACCGAGCGTGTCCGAGTTGAGTAGTGGGGATGTTGGCAACAGTGGCACTGACCTCATGGAAACCAGTTTGGAATCAGCTGTCGCGATAGAAACATGTGATCGTTTCGTTGTTACCGATTCTTGGTTACGAGTTAGAAAATTACAACAATCATTCGATAATATACCTGTAGAAGAGAGCAGTGTTACTACGCCTAGTAGTGAAGAATCTGTGTTTACTGATCCGTTGTTAACACCGGTAAATAGTGATTCGAAACGACCGGAAATCACAGTTAAAATAGATGATGAATCCGATGAGATAACCTTAACAATGGATTGTGAAGACGATGAAATACCGGTGATTTTAAAGCAAAGACGACCGCAAACGCACAGTTTAGATGCTTTGGAAGAAGAAATTTTGTCGTCGGAAAAGACGAAATCTTTAGATTTATTGGAAGAAAAGGAAAGTGGTGTTTCGAAAATGGCAACTTCGTTTACAGTTGTCAGGCATAGAAAAGTTGAATTAGTGCCGACGAAACTAAGTGAACAGTGCCTTGTTAGTTCAGGTCAGTAAGGGTTTTGTAATTTTTTAGGCTAGTGAAAAATTTAATTTAATTTAGGCTAGAGTAATTTAGTTTAAAATTAGGGTACTTATGTATTAGCCGGAGACCACCCTTATACAGTGCGCTGCGGTTGTTTTGGTTGTCGGAGTTTCCTTAGTTCCTTACCAATATGATCAGTCATACTTTCGCGCTCATTGTCTGTCCCGAGTGATTTATTGCCGTGCAGTAGGCTAATACGTAAGTACCAGATATTTCAATTTATAATATCTGTGATCCGTAATCTAATTTCAAATTATTAACTTCAATAAACTTACGAAAGGTTTGGCCAGGTGATTATATATAAACCTGTCAGGGTAAAAAGTAAACAAATTATTAACTTCAATAAATGTAAGAAAGGTTTAGCCAGGTTAATAGCAATCTAGCTTAGTCATTGAAACAACCAAAACCGCCGCAGCGCACTGTTTAAGGGTGGCCTCCGGCTAATACGTAAGTACCAAAATTAGTGTAAATTGCACAAACTTTCTCACACAATCATCATAAATCCAAAAATAATTTTCGTCATTTTTTTTTTTAATGTACCTGGTGTATTTTACTTAAACGTGAATAAAACAAAAAACAATTCTTAGGCTACTGAATTTTTTACCCATGTATTTTTTTTTTTTATGGGAGATAAGTTGCTTTATAAAAATTCGCTTTTTTGATAAAGAAAAAAATGTACTAGTAAACCTGTGCGGTTATACCCAAAACTCAGCACATCAATACTATATCTTAAAATTTACTTTTTTAAGGAATTATCAATTTTTTATCACTCTGTTAGGAGAATACAATGTCGCAAATCCGACTTCAAAAGGTTCACCCTATACAAAACGGCGGCATATTAAAGTTACAATGTTGGGTTTGTTGAAAATGACTTAATTTTCATTCTTGATACGAGTTACATAAAGTAAAACCCAGACAATCCACACTGAATGGAAGGACCAAATCAATGTTCGTTTCCTCATTGTTAAATCCACGCATAATTCTCTTGTAGTTGCGGTGATAAAAACGCGATCGGTACAAGTTTCTGTTCCCTCTAATTGGAAGAATTGTTACTGTTAAAGTACAATGAGAAACAGTTCGAAAACGTCATGGAAAAAATAATAGCATCGAACCTCACATGTGATTATAAACGTAAAAACATATTGTATAAGGCAGTCAAAACGATCCCTATTAACAAGGGTTCCTTAACAAATAACTACACTTTTGTTTATATTAATAACAGCTGATATTATTTGATTGGTATAGTTTGAAGCATATTATGGTTTATTTTTCATAAGATTAAATTCTTAATATAAACCCAAATTTTTATAAATTTCTCAATAAAAATAGTATGGAATTAATGATAAAAGAATTCAACCTTTCTAATTTCCCTCCCTATTTTCCAATTTTTTAAATTTGAGCGGAAATAACTTCAGGCTGTTTCCTATCCAACGATACTTCAAACGTCAAAAAATCTGTTAAAAGCTGTAGGAGGAGTTCTAGTCATAAAAAAAAAAAAAAAACTCTTATCCTATTAAATAAGTATAGATTCTGCAAAATATCATTATTATTTGTACTGATTTTGTATCTAAAAACATGTAGCCTACGGATAACATAAAAAGGAAATTTAAAAGTCGCACAAAAATGAAATATTTGGGGATCTATACAGGTGTTATGATTGAAGACGAAAACAAATTAGTCCAGGCGCTGCGTATGCAAACGGGTTCCCTTTGTATACATATTGCATAACTGCGCCGTGTCCTGAAGGAATAGGTTCCGCTTTATAAGGGTGGGTGGGGGGGGGGGGCACCCACCGTCAGAGGCAGAGAACCTAGTTGTGGGTTATTATATTAACTTATCTATTTCATCATTCCTCTAAAGTCTCTCTTGACCAACTCTTGTTCTTTTCCCACCTTGAAGGTATTATAGTATTCAAGGGCTAGGGGTCTTTATTTTATCTTGTTAGTCAAAAAATTAAAATCATCCATAGACTCCATTTTAGAAAAAATACGCCCTAACCTAAATTAATGAGAGGGACATCAAAAGACACAAAATAGGAAGTAGATCAAACTTAACTAGAGGAAGAGGAAAGGTGTAATAACACTGCTGTTATCTTTATTTGTTCTGCCGGCTAAAGTATAACGCAATTTATCGATAGAAAATAAAAATTATAATTTTCTGCTAATTGTCTAGAACATCCACTGACTTTTACACCAGCACTTTATTGTATTACACTTTGTGAATCAAGTACTGTTACTACATTTGTTTCGTCTAGCCTATATTATCTTATTCAGGTGTAATAGGTAAGCTAGTAGGGGTTTTAGACCATCGCCAGACAATGAGGATATTTGTTTTCTATCGATAATTCTGTTATTTCTCAACTTGCAGAACAAATCAAAATAATAGAGGCTGTTATTATATCTTTTAGCCTAGCTTTAGTTACAATTTCACCTCAATTTGACTTTGAAAAATTAAAAAAATCGTCTTTGGGAAATTACTGAATTTGCGAACGTATGAAACATATGCCAGTAGTGTGCTGATAATAGCGAAAAATACCCAAGAGTAAAAATTCTTTAAAAAATGTGTTATATCTAAATTTGGCATACAAAATGGCGATTTCTCACTAGAAAATTACAAACTAGCAGCCACCAAATTGAAATAATGATTGATGATATAAACAATTTGGTAATACCTTTAGTTTTTACTCAAAAAATCATTTTAAAGTTTCATTATACTTATCGAATAAAACAGCGGTCAAACCTGTTTCAATAAACATAACCTAACCTATTCTTGCTAAACATACTATTAACAACATCATTTTATAATAAATGAAAGGTGAAAGGGATTCGATAAAAAAAAGAGAGGTTGAAATTCAAAAAAAGGCTCAACACCGGCATCAACTTACATTCCTTTTTATTTTTGTTTACTCAGTAAGTAGCCCGTGACTGCAATGGTTGCAGTTGCACAATGTACTTATCATTGATAAGGTTTCTCTGTCTGTCAATGCATTCATATAATCAATTCACAAGGTCACAAGCTTAACTGACATGTCAGGAGGTCTGTGTCTGTATGTGGATAGAGTTCAGTCAAATCTCGGGACGTTTTAACACTTTCTGTAACTCAAGATGCGAGGCAAAGAAAGTTATTGTAGCTCGTGTATCACTGAGGATGGCGATTTTGTCGTTAAAACGCGTTTGATTAAGTAAACGTAATTTTTGTAAGATCTTGTGTTAGAGTTTGATTTTATGCAATATTATCTCACAAGTCAAGCATAATATTTATTTATTTAACAATTTTGATTAAATTTTGCCCAAGTGTAGCTTTTATTAACCCAAACAATACGTATTTGATCCTTTAAAAATGAAGAGAGAGAGATAAATGCAATTTTTATATGGCGAAGTTAAGGCCATCTGGTCGTCTTTTCTACCTAACCGAGAGAGAGAGAGAGAGAGAGAGAGAGAGAGAGAGAGAGAGAGAGAGAGAGAGAGAGAGAGAGAGAGAGAGAGAGAGAGAGAGAGAGAGAGAGAGAGAGAGAGAGAGAGAGAGAGAGAGAGAGAGAGAGAGAGAGAGAGAGAGAGAGAGAGAGAGAGAGAGAGAGAGAGAGAGAGAGAGAGAGAGAGAGAGAGAGAGAGAGAGAGAGAGAGAGAGAGAGAGAGACAGAGTAATAGAAGTAAGAGAGGGAGAAAGAAAATGGGAATGAAAGAGAGGGAATGGGAGAGAAATAGTGCTACGTTTGTTATACATAGTATAGATTAAGTTGACAGCCTTCAATATTGTTGTTTGAATTCCTACGTCAACAAATCACTATATTATGTTATCAATTGCCAAGTCTGACTCACCATGCTAGGTCATGATAACATTGCGCACCAGGAAAATAGGCTGTGGATCTTAATCCTAGTGTAAATCGTGTATTTAATTATGGGGTCAAGGTCCATTTTCTGTCTATTGTCAATTTTATTCATCAACAGTAATTTTCTTTTACTGGAGACAGTAATCTTCAAATTTCATCGAAATATAAAACTAAATCTGTATTTGTTCAACTATAACTCTCAAACTGCAATTTTTAGTGATATATTTATGTTTGATACAGTCCCCTTTAGTAACATTTGATCTAGTAGTTGTGTGATTTTACTTATGACGGAAATCGTCCCAATTTTGAATTACAAATTAATAAAACGCTCGGAGATACGGTCAACATAATATATCCATTAGTGTAGGCATAGACGATGGACGAGCATCATTACAAAAAACAAAACAATACACTTTTTTTGGGGTATGTTTAAAAAGTAAAGAGATATAAAAAAAAATGTTCAAATAATTAAAAAAATAACCTTAATTTTATAACTTTCTAGCCTGTGAAAGATGATCTTTTATGCCAAAATATTTACTTTTCGTAGATTTTTAAAATGATGTATTTTTGTTTACGTTTTCTCACAGGGAAAGCTGTTATGTGATGTGTCAAAAATCTATTTCGTTCGAATTTAGAGAAATCTGAACATTAATGAAACAAATCCGTTTAAAACCGCAAGTAGAAAAATATTACGGATCAAGAATAATTATAAAAAAGGAAAATCTCAAATACTCGTCTAAATATTTTTCAATGCCAGTGTCCAAGGTCTTTTTTTCAATCTTTTACAGACAATTATTATTACTGAACTGATATTTTTTTACGACGAATAATTTTGGTTAGTATTTGAGTTCTGGATAGTTGTCTGAGAAAGTTTGTGCAATATTTAATTTAGTAATGAACGAGATAATATTCTCAGAGGATGATGTGAGTACGGACTTGGCGGGTCTTTTTTAGAAGAGGGCCGCCACTATTAAAATTTCCCCTACACAGCGACAACATGACATCTCCAACGATCCTTGGTCTCAGTCAACTGAAGAGACATGTCATGTCCTTCCGAACACTTCCGCACACTATGCAATATGTGTTTATTTTGTAAAAACTTTTACTGCACTTTCTTTACTATTGATTTCCCGAGCTAACAATAATAGCGACATGATTAAGTAAATACTCGAGCTCGACTGACCAGTGCAGCGGGGGCAGCGGCAGTCCGCCTGTTACGTCGCGCGATAAGATAACGGTTGATAAGATAAGCTTGACCATCGTACCTGAGGGTCCGTTGGCGTATTGCGGATATTTCCGTCTATATGCATCCCAGTAAGGTTCGCTGTGTAGGGGAAATTTTAATAGTGGCGGCCCTCTTCTAAAAAAGACCCGACTTGGCAATCCCGAGGGGCATAGCTGGATCTACATCCTCCCAACTTTGGCACTATTAGAGTACCTATGCAGGACCTGGTCTCCTTAGAATTGTTGGCAGATTGTGTTTGACCACGACTTGGCGTTTCGTAGGGATATAGGGACACACATTTTTATAAAGTCAAAGTTTTTTAAGTGGCCTAGCGCCAACATACTATGTTTTCGACAAACAAACATACATATTTCTAATGAGGATAACTTCTACTTTTATTTGATACCACGCACATAATATTTTCAAAAATAAATTTTTTTATCTCTAGTTTTTGCCCCTTAACTACCCCAAGGTAATTTTTTGTTACCGCTATATGTGGGACAATACAAAGAATAGGCAAAGTTTGACATATATAACGTCTTGCCTGTGTAGACTGGTTGCGACTTACAGACAGACAGACATAGGCGTGAAATCAATAATAATGCAATCCATCTTATTGTACCAAGCTGGATCTCCACTAGTCTTGGGTTATATTCTGTTACATCTTTCCTATCCAGTTTCTCTTGACCAACTCTTGTTCTTTTTCGACCCTAACGCTATTAAAGTATTCGGATGATGATCGAAAGATTTTTCGCCTTTAATTTAAACAACAAGTAATAGTGTATTTAAATAATTCTCTCTAGTAGTCAGTTATTCTGCGTTACAAGTGCGTCTAAAGTATTGCATACACGCAGTTTGGCAGGCGTTCACATCTTTGTTCTTACAACCATAAGTTTGCATTACTGTTTCATAAATTATTGGAGGATGGATTGTTCATTCAGATATTTGCTATCATTTTTATATAGAGATTAATACACAATTAAAGATAGGAAATATAAAATATGTAAATAATCATTTAGGGAACATCTGGTCAGAAATAAACGTAATAAATGGCGCACAAAACATTTCACGCGTTTGATAATAAAATAAAATAAAATAATATATCCCCTCCCCCAAAATGTCAGTTCGGTAGTTGTTAGTGAAAATGTGCTATGAAAAATATTTGTATATTTAAGTGGGGCCCAGTGTTTGGGTCATTAAGTTTCACTACAATTAGAGAGAGGGTTTTGTTTGGGTTAAATTTGATTAAAATCGTTGTAGCCCATCGTGATCTTGTGTTTTTTTACGTCAGCCATCCCTAAATTTAAACTAAATTCCCCCTAAATTCCCTATATGACCAAAATATCCCCACGTACTAAATCTATATATGGAAGTCTATGTTTGTTCTCTCAGATCTTAAAAACTCTTGAACCGATTTAATGAGAATTCCTAACATCATAGTTTCTACTTAGAAAAGTTATTAGAAGTTGAGTTATGACGTACATTGTTCCTGGCAGTCATTTTTATTACATGACTCTCTATCTTCAATACTTTTAAGTAAAAATATGGACCTCTGAAAACGCTTCCTCTGTAACTCCCTAAACAGAATAAAAATGTCTTAATGTTATTATAGAATCTAAAACCATCATAAATAGGTATTGCTATAAGAATTTTTAAAGTTGGCCGTCAACTGGAAAAATAGTTGATGCTATCGAAATTATAAATACCCCAAATAAGACAACATAAATAATTCAGTGGAGTTACCATTTGACTTTTTTCAATATATGGAAAACTTTTCAAGTAAAACAGCTGACACACTTATATCAATCACCTTATATATATTATTATAGTATATTCTTATTGATTAAAGGCGAAGTTGATGTTTCAGGGAAGGAAGTTGGCAACGACCTCCGCCGCCATTCTTCTGTCAGCGATGTGCCTTTAGACAGCAACGTACTCCGTAAAGTCACTTCTCTTACCCTTGATAAAGCCACTCTGGAGCAGTTATGTCGGATCAAGTTTATCACTTGATAACGATAGTTGATCCATACTCTCGAAACGTTGTATTACTGTAGATCTGTGTTGATGTTTTAGGGAAGGAAGTTGGCAGCGACCTCCGCCGCCATTCTTCTGTCAGCGATGTGCCTTTAGACAGCAACGTACTCCGTAAAGTCGCTTCTCTTACCCTTGATAAAGCCACTCTGGAGCAGTTATGTCGGATCAAGTTTATCACTTGATAACGATAGTTGATCCATACTCTCGAAACGTTGTATTACTGTAGGATCTGTGTTGATGTTTCAGGGAAGGAAGTTGGCAGCGACCTCCGCCGTCATTCTTCTGTCAGCGATGTGCCTTTAGACAGCAACGTACTCCGTAAAGTCGCTTCTCTTACCCTTGATAAAGCCACTCTGGAGCAGTTATGTCGGATCAAGTTTATCACTTGATAACGATAGTTGATCCATACTCTCGAAACGTTGTATTACTGTAGATCTGTGTTGATGTTTCAGGGAAGGAAGTTGGCAGCGACCTCCGCCGTCATTCTTCTGTCAGCGATGTGCCTTTAGACAGCAACGTACTCCGTAAAGTCGCTTCTCTTACCCTTGATAAAGCCACTCTGGAGCAGTTATGTCGGATCAAGTTTATCACTTGATAACGATAGTTGATCCATACTCTCGAAACGTTGTATTACTGTAGACCTGTGTTGATGTTTCAGGGAAGGAAGTTGGCAGCGACCTCCGCCGCCATTCTTCTGTCAGCGATGTGCCTTTAGACAGCAACGTACTCCGTAAAGTCGCTTCTCTTACCCTTGATAAAGCCACTCTGGAGCAGTTATGTTGGATCAAGTTTATCACTTGATAACGATAGTTGATCCATACTCTCGAAACGTTGTATTACTGTAGATCTGTGTTGATGTTTCAGGGAAGGAAGTTGGCAGCGACCTCCGCCGTCATTCTTCTGTCAGCGATGTGCCTTTAGACAGCAACGTACTCCGTAAAGTCGCTTCTCTTACCCTTGATAAAGCCACTCTGGAGCAGTTATGTCGGATCAAGTTTATCACTTGATAACGATAGTTGATCCATACTCTCGAAACGTTGTATTACTGTAGATCTGTGTTGATGTTTCAGGGAAGGAAGTTGGCAGCGACCTCCGCCGTCATTCTTCTGTCAGCGATGTGCCTTTAGACAGCAACGTACTCCGTAAAGTCGCTTCTCTTACCCTTGATAAAGCCACTCTGGAGCAGAAAGTTATTAAACCGAAATTTGTACCGGAGAAATTGGATTTTCAACTGTACGAGAAATTTGAGGGTAAGTTAAAATCTTTTGTATGAAACAAAAATATTTTTTAAAAATTGTTCTGTCCAGTGTTGATAGAGACCCGCTAAACTAAATTTCATATTTTTTAAAAAAAATATTACCTCAATACAGTGCAATAGCTGGAATATAAGTCCTAGATAGGAACAAGAGATTTGGTAAAGTGTTTAAAATGTTAATACGGCGACCCAATGTAAACAGTGTTTTGTTCATATCTCGTGAGTTACAGAAGTTATGACACATTAAATTAGATACAAATTGTAATTTTTTGCTGAAGTTGATAGTTTTCGAGTTAAAAATTATTTAACGGCCGAAAAATAGCGAAAATGACCATCTTAAACGCTCAAAACCATGTTAAAACGCATCAATTTGGAGGTTGCCAAAGTTCTAAAGTAATCCAAATATTTTTCCTCTCACGCGAGCTTTTCGCCTCCTCTAAGCGAAGTTATTTTTCAAAATGTGATTTCCCTATAGTTACGAGAACCAGTGCCGAGAGACTGACACAAGTGAATCCAAATCTTGTTAGTCCGTTAGAACCTAGTACTGATATAACCTAACCCTACAAGGCCCATGAAACAAACGTTTTATATTTATAAGATGGGCCTGTGTATGTACTATGCTGGTACCAATCTACTTGTTTAAACCTCAATTTGTATTTCTTTATATAGTTGATCTACTGTATTCCACTTTTTAATCAATTGGAATATATTAGTGTTCACGCCCCTCCCCCCTCTCTTTCTCTTGTAAAGTAAACTTTCTTTGAGATATTCGCCATTACAAGTTTTAAACGGCTGTAATTTTGAAATTTTTGTTCCTTTACTGGTAAAAAGTTACTTTTGGTAATATTATATTACCTGGATAATCTGTTGTGCGAGTTCTTAAAGCTGTCTGAAGACGCGTTTCGGAACCGTAATCCCATCATCAGTTGAGAACTAAACAACGTCTCTCGGTTGAAGTCATTGAACAATCAAATTATAAACAATAAACCCCGGGGACCCAGCTGGATATACACATTTTTTTTTCATTCTTGGGTTAGGTCATGTTGGGTAAACCCATGAAAAAATAATTATACACAAAATATGGTGATTGTCCAATTTACAATAAGCTCAATATTATTTTCGTTGTAAATAATTAACTACCAAAACAAGTTGGGTATTTGTGTATTATAAGGATCCCCTCCTTTTTTCTACATCAAAGAGTAACTAATTAAAATACTACTGCAATTTTAGTATATATATATATATATATATATATATATATATATATATATATATATATATATATATAACAACCTAACCTAACCCAACTACAAATTTGATCTACATGTTTTTTTTTTTACAAATAACTCCATTAGTCAGGCGAGGTTATGTTATATATTCATATAGACTTATTGGAAGTTATTCAGTTCCAACCAATATGTTAATAAATCGGCAAAATGAAACACAAACAGCTATTAAATACAAACAATGATTCTCGTAAGAGTGTTGTAGTAGTACTGACCTCGTAGTGGCGCGGTTTAGACCGGATGAATGGCCGAACTTGAAAGGATGCAGTTATGTTAAGACTTTGTAGACAGATGACAGAACCTAAATAATTCACAAAATGATGTTTCGAGTTGGGGTTTCGTATAATACACAAGTACCAAATGTTTTAAACGGATACATTACAAACATCTTCTCATATCTTACAAAGGATTAGGCTACACCCATTTTATATCAAAAGTTTGGGGATATCTTTTATTAGCAAATATTTTTAGAGAGCTGTCAAAGTTCTTTTTTATCTTTTAATTTACAAAAGTAATCCTTTAAAGTTTGAAAGTGAAATCTAACTACACGCATGAGCAAGAAACAAGTTAGATTAGGTCATCTGATACGAGTAGTATAACATAACCTTAAATTATGTAACGTATAAATTGAAAGCCAAGTTTGTTTCTCTGAAGTCATAAACCGTTTGGCCGATTTTAGTCAAAATTTGTATTTAAAACAAACAAAAATAATTAATGGTATAAATATTGCATTAATCTATAAAAACAAATTAAAAGTAGTCTAGTCAAAACTGATCGTCATCAACAACCAATGTCAAGCAAGCCGTCTTGACCTCTTCAATATAACTTTTGTTTTTTGCAATTCCCGAAATGCGAGATTGAATCATTAATTCACGTCGGTAGGGCCGACAAGTATAAACAGCCCCTATGGTCAATTTTCTTTTGTTTTTATTGTTTGTGAATACCTCCCAAAATCGGGCATCGGGCTGTTATAAAAAAACGTAATTTCTCAAAATTGGCTCCACCGATTTCATTCAAGTTGTATAGACATGTGAAATTTAATGACCCAACTTCATTTACAACATCACAAGTAAACGTATTTACAGTTCAGGAAAAGTTGTCAAAAAACAATTAATTAAAAACTCAATTTTAATTAAAAACGATTTAATCTGAAATCTTTATGGCACAGGCGAGGCAAGTTTAAGTCCTTTTTCAAATAAATATATATTAATTTTTTTTCCAGAGACTGTGTTACCAAACTGACATTTTTAGTAACGAACGATTTTGATTTGTTTGTATTTAGTTTCTAGGATTGGTGAGTGAGGTAAATTTATTTTAATGTAAATTACCTAGATTGGTGTACAGCGGGTTGGGTAAGTACTTAAACTTGTCTCATATTATATAACCTCGAAAATACAATGATAAAATTAGGCCTACGCATCCTGAAATTTAGTCTCGGTTATTGTTGACAACAGCAGTTCTTATCTTCTACCATAAAAAAACAAACAATCACTGAAAGCGAGGGACTTGACAACTAATCTTGCGTGGTAGAGATTTATTAGATATGAGGTAGGCGGTGTATGAGACACCTAGCAGTATGGCGCAAGCGCTGTGGAACAGACCTGCGTTTTGGATTACTTTTAATGGTAAAATTATTTAGATTTTGTTATTATTTACAAGTGCATGAGTTTTAGGTTAAATTAAGTTTTGATAAAGTGTATTTAATTTTAAAATGCTCTCGAACTGTTGACAATCTTGCGTTATTTGAACGAAAAGTAGGGTTATGTTTTATTTGTTAATATATGATTATGTAATATGTTTTTGATTACGTAAAGATTTGTGTTCACTTTCTTGTATAGTTCGATATTTGTTTAGGTTAGCTCTTGCAGTTTTAAATAAAATGAACCCTGAATGTTCATTTCATTACGTGGGCCGGAATTTTGTACTTTTATTACAATAGTGGCTTATTGTTTGGAAGGGGAAAACAATTGTTGTAAAAATAAATGTTACAAAACAAATTGCACTAACTTTCTCACTCCCCGTATTTCGCTACTAATAATGTCAATTCAGTAGTTGTCAGTTAAAAAGTGATAATGAACCATGGACGCTTTCTTTTTGTATCGATTGTGCTTTAAAATTGAGCTTTTTAAGCCTTTGAATCCCGGACGTTAGCGGTACATACATAAAATCCCAACGTCCGGTTATAAGGACGTTTAGAATATTAATTTTTTGAAGTATAAAATACACCGAAATATAGACTTTTACAGATTAAAATGATCAGAAAGAACTGCTCTTTACAATGATATCATTACTTGCACATTATATCTTATAATACTTGCGATATATCGAAAAATATTGTGTAGGCGGTGGCCTCTGGAGTTTGTATTGGATATCAGCTGTCAAATGTGAATACTGAATAGTCATCAGATGTTGTTATGAGTTTGGGAGTTGCGAGGTAGTGTTCGAATGGTGTGTGTTCTCTGTTAGTGTCATGATTTATAACAAAAGAAGTGTTATGACCATGTTTCCAGTGTATCGCCCATAAAAACTGTTTGTAATGTATAGGCTACAGTGGTAATTTGTTTTAACTATAAGTCAATTATTTTTGTTATAAGTTTTGATTTTTGTTTGTTTGTTTATTATAAAGTGTTATTTTGTGCAATTTTGGAATTGAAATATTTTTTTAATATGACTTCTGAAGAAGCAATCTAAGAAATTTGGACATTTTTAAAATACTGTAAGTACTTTTTTCCTATTGATATTTTTTGAAGAATGCTAGCCTATTTCCAATACTTAATGTTTTAGAGGAGCTAATTAGGGAACTGGCTGGGATAAGGGTTTTAATGAAGACATTCAATGTTAATTTTGTTTTGTTTTTGCTTAACTATTCTTGTACCATAGTATTTTTTTTGACTATTGATTTTGCACAAGTGTTTGGACAAAATTTGAATGACATTGTTGAAGTTGATTTTAAGAAATTGCGTCTTCTTTATAAGATTTCCATGGCAGATTTATTGGTTTTTACATGTCACTTACGAATAGGCGTTTTTGGAAAAATAGTGACATTAAATAGTATATAGTGACCAATATACGTTTTAATCAAAACGTGATCAAAACCAAAAGGCCATTAACTCAATCAATTTTAATGATATCGAAACTACTAAAACCTAAAATGTAAGGAATTTTATTATTTTTTAAAAATTGTCTAAAACATAATTTCGTAAAATTAGTACTGTAAGAGAAAAATATTTATTTAAAAAGAACTTTTTTGACACTTTCATTTTTCCTTTTTAACATTTATTTTTACTGTACTATTCATGATTCTTCTGGTATAAATAAATAATAAAGTAAAGAAAAAAGTAGAGATAAACCTTCTTTAACCTCATTGTTAAATTTCTATCGATTTTCTAACACCAGTTGATCATATTGTTTCAATATTATTATTATTATTTTTTTTTAGTTCAAAACTCGAAATATCCTTCTGTGCATATTTTTAGGTTCTGTTATCTGTCTACTGTTATAAGAATACAAAAATAACATAACTGCGACTTTCATATTGACACACTGCAATCCTTTCAAGTTCGGCCATTCATCCTGTCTGCCTACAAGGTCAGTGCTACTGCAATACTCTTACGAGAATCATTGTTTGTATTTAATAACAGTTTGTATTGTTATTTTGCTGATCTCATTAATTTTAATTTTTGAACAATTAATGAGGTACGAAAAATTAATTTAATTTGTTATAAGGTTTTTTTTTATCCCTCTTATTGTGTAAAGATGAAAAACACCTCAGTCGTCATTGCCTTATAAAAAAGGAAGAAGAACAGAAAATAAAGGCCCCTAGTCCTTGGAAGCGTCAGAGTTGGAAGAG
The DNA here is from genome assembly GCA_963513935.1 of Aphrophora alni. Lineage (NCBI taxonomy): Eukaryota > Metazoa > Arthropoda > Insecta > Hemiptera > Aphrophoridae > Aphrophora > Aphrophora alni. The sequence continues at coordinate 31,645,897 of OY740778.1, forward strand.
AACAAGATTTGGTTAAGAAATACTTGATAGGAAACAAGAAAGAGTTGGATCTAACCCAACACTACATCCAGTAAGGTTCCCTCGTGATTACCAAGCCCTGTAAAGGATAAGCTTACTTTAGGGATGTGTAGGGTTTAGTTAACCTTAATTTAACGGGTAGTCTGGAACACCCACTGACTTGATTGATACTCAAATGAGCTCTTAATTCACTTATTCCCAATTTAGAGCAACCAGTTTAGATGATAAATTCTAAACAAGGGCATTATTACAACAAAAGTCTGATCTGGATGGCTTCATGGGCCTTCCTGAATCCTCGTTGAACACCAATTCCCCACCAGATTTAGTCGCTAAATTTTCAATAATTAAAGACATACAATTAATTAAAAGTTGGATATCCAAAGTAGATAACTAATCTGACTGTATTTTGTTGCATTACTCCTTTACATCATAAGTCCTCTGTGAAAGCCCGGTAAGTGGACTTGATGCCAGCTGTTTTGCAATACCTCGGATATCGTATGACCGGGTGAATAAGACTGCAACCAAGAGATCATCACAGTAAATGGGATCCTGAGGGTTGGTTGTAAGATGGAACTTAATATTGTGTTTATGTGCAGGTCAGATGTTGATCAACTGGTTCGTGTCTGCGTTTGCTGATGATCATTACCTGAGGTTCTGTCTGAAGACACAAGACTTCCGTGTTCTGGCTGCACAGTTCTGCACACATCTACTGGCTGCAGGAGTGCTCAGGCAACTTCCAGACAAGGATGTACCTCAAGATGAAGCACTTTTTCGGGTATTTATTGCACTAAATTTCTCACATGATCATCCATAAAACCAAATACTAATCAATTAATAATTGTTGCTTTATATGTGAAAAAGAAAAAAAATGTAAAAAAAAAAATAATATGCTATTTTATAAAAAGGGAAATATAACATTTGTGTTATTTAAAATGTGATATAAATAATAATTCTAAAATTAAAAATGACAACACTTCAATGATGGAAGTTTCATATCATTCTTGTGATCGATAAATTAAATTTGTTTGAAGTAGTAAGGTGCTATAATGTCAATGTGTGACATTTGAACAAAATAAATGGTACAAAAACATTGCACAAACTCTCACTCATTCATTCTCTAAACCAAATAAAAATGAACTATAACTATTGAAAAACCATAAAAGTCAGTTCGGTTGTTGTCAAACAAAAAGTAAAAGTCAATGGATGTTGTTTTTGAAAAAAAAAAAAAAAATGGAAATTTTTTTTGGGTACTTGGACCAAAATTTAATCAAAATCGTTAGAGCTAATCATTTTTTTTAAAGCAAGCTAGCTCTAAATTTTCAGTTATGGTTTAAAAATGTTCCAAGAAATGGTTAAAATATGCCCACTTAACAAATCTATCCACATCTTTGGGCCGTAGTGTACTGCACAGACGACAGACAGACATCTTTTCAAAATACTACTACTTTGGGATCTCCAAATTAATATATCCACAAAAATTCTACATCAATTTTCTGACCCATCACATAATTTTCTCTGTATTATGTATATGTGAGAAAGAAAAATTTATTCTTTAAATTTGATGACCTTGACCAAGATTTCAGTTATTTGATTAATTACTCAGTGACACAGAACAAGGTCTACTACTAGTTAATGGGACTGTTAAAGTTGTCTTCAAAGTCATCAGTAATAGCAGGATTGTGCTTTTGTTGTTACGCTGTCTAATAGATATTTAAAACTGTCGGAATTTTCTTAATTTCTATAAATGGATTTGTTTTGGTGGACATGGTTTGAATTGAAAGTGTTATTTTTCAACTGTTTGAACATTTTTTTAAAATGTATATGCAGTGGTTTTGGATTATTTTCATTTCAGATGGTATTGTTTGTTTTATTTTTCCTTATATTTTAAGTAGTGATATATTTGAGGAACGTGTTTAGGGTTTTTGTTGTGTGTTTTATTTAGGATGTCCCCTCAAGGGCTCACTATAGTGACTACAGACTTAACAATCTCAAGAGAACCTAGTTTTTAGTTTTTGTTTATTGCACAAATTATTACATTTTATCACAAAGAAAACAGGTGCAGTGTCAAAGTTATAACGAATACATAATGGTCATTATTTAATTTACTCATCTTATATGAATCATATTTATTCATATGAAATCGTACTAAAACTTCATATATATATATATATATACAGGCGAAACTTGTTAATCCGCACGCACGGTACTCCGAACGCCGCGCTACTCCGAACGGCCTTCAGTTGCCATTTCTTAGAATTCCCATGTCACAACAACGGAAACGTAAACAAAATAAAGGATGTAGTTGAGATGAGTCGCTAGTTAGGTCATTTCACTATTGGTACTATACCAGATCCTCACCCTTCGTCAACTGCGTGATGACGCGTTTCGTAAGTCGATCAAAAAAGCAGGTCAGAAAACGATTAAAGACTTTTTATTGTAAAGTTATTTATTGTATTACAAAGTTATTTATTGTATTGTACAACTTTATTATGTACTGTACTGTAGTTTTTAAATTTATTGTATAGTAATAAAATTTGTTTTAAATTATTTCTGGCTTTTTTTTGCATTTCCTCAGTAATCCAAACTTTTTGATAGTCCGAACGCCTCGAGCAAACAAATATTCGGATTAACGAGTTTCGCCTGTATATAAAAATATATAGAGCTGGGGCAAACAAAGTATACAATTTTAATTGCCTAAAAACAGGTCTATAACTACTCCTACTACTCAAATTGGTCATTGTTCTAAGGTACATTGTTCTCTTTCATATATATCACATATCAGGTCTCTTTTGACCAACTCTTGTTCATTTCCGAGCTTGACACTATTTGAGGGCTGTAGTCTTTATTTTAAAATTTATTTATTTATTTTTATAACCAAAAGGTTTTTCGCCTTTAAATTACAAAGGAAAAAATTATTTAGGATGTGGGTTTAATTTTTAGAGTTTTGTAGGTTTACCAAATTGAAAATGTTTTTTCTGTGTACTCATTGTTATATACATTGTGTGCACTATTGGTATTTTGTAAACTATTAATCCTATAAAAAACTTTAAATGTGAGACCTTCGTTACTTTTTTATGGAATTTAAAAACCTCTTTTGCAAAGTTTAAAATGGCTGTCTTTAAATTCTTTATGGAAACCCCTATTTTGTATGGTCTCTTCGGATTATACACCAAATTTTAAGCAGATTTATGGGATTTAAAAAAAAAAAAAACTCGTTAAAGATGCTTTATCTTTTGAAAATTTTATGTTTAGGCGGTTTTAGGAGGAGATTTTTCATAGTTGTCATTGTTGTATCAAGTTATAATTAGGCATAGTTTAGGAAGTGTAAATACCAATCGAGGACTAATTTGTGAGTCAGATAAAAGTTAGTCTATACTTACTGTAATTATAAGCAGGTTTTGATTTGTTACACAAATTAATTATTTTAATTTTAGTCATGCATTGGTATTTACACTTACAAGATTATGTTTAATTAAATTTTTAACTTGTCAGTATAAAGGGAAATATGGAAAATCGTCATCCTAAAAATGCATCAAACTCCAAATTTTCAAAAGTTCAAGTGCTTTTAACTTTTAAAAGGAGTTGGTATATAAAAAAAAAATTCTAGAATAAAAAAGTCTTAATATTTGGTGCAAAATCCGAAAACACCATTAACTTAAGTGTTTCCGTAAAAAACTTTTAAGTTAACAAAAATATTACAGTTGAGGAATAATTGGCAAAAAAAATAAGAGTGGACCTTGGCTGGTGTCGTCAAAGGTCAATTTGATTCAAATACGATTTATGCTAAGGACTTGTGTTATGGAACAAGTGAAGCAAAATGGCAGATGTTCAGATCTGATACCTCCCTGACAATTTAATAATGACTATTTTTTGTTTATTAATTTTGAGAATAATAAAGTAACACAAATTCACACACACTGATATATAACTATTAATATAGATTCTATTTTGATATAAATTATTTTATTATCAATAAAGTTGATTACAGTCTTTTAGTTAGTTATCATAAAAGCTTTGTCTTAAATGACTTCAATTGAAATTATAAATTTTATATTATAAAAAAAGTTAAATGGTGTAAGAGTTTTTTGATATATATATATATATCTCGAGTAATTGTTATAACACACATATAAATGGAAAACACAAGCAATTATTGGAGTCCATATCTCTGGGAATTATTTTACCAACACAATAGTTCATATACATATCGTAGGGTATTATTGCAACACAAATATCAATGGAAACACAATTAATTAGGCTATAGTCTATATCTCTGGAATTATTTTATACATATAATAGTTCATATCTCTTAATCTCGGGGTACTAGGTTAGTGCGGCTTTTACCAAGGAAATTAGGTATAATACCATTTAATATAAAGGACATAAAAGGAAAACAAAATGAAAGAATTAATTTTAGTTTTAGTACATGGAGAAAAAATAAAAAAATGAGATGAATGAAGTTGACAATTTATAACTGTTCAAAACTGAATAAGCTAGGTTCAAGTTTGTTATATTTTTTTATATAGATGTTCGTATTCAGTTTTATGCTTTTATTGATTCCACTTTCAACTTGTGAACACTAATAGTTATGAAAAAAGAACAGGCCACCTAGGGTTTATGATTTAAAAAAAATAACACAATGGAATGCAAATGGAAGGATCTCACCAGTTCATAGAATCTGTCTTGTCATCATCTTCATATCAGATCAACTTTAATATATATATTAACATTCGAAATTTTCACTCAAAATTATTTCTTCTTATTATTTTCATGATGTAGGAAATATATTTTTAATTTATGTAAATTTCTTCAATTATTGTAGTAGCAGAAACTTGGAATGCGTCTTATTTGCCTCCAATTTTTAACTCTCTCCCATTTCACTCTCCATCATTGTTCCACCATCTACATAGAGGTTCGAATTTATATTTGTATTTCTTTGAAATGATAATGTAGGCTATATTTGGTTCACTAATGATATGAATATATGATTCTAATTTATTAAATGAGAAGTTGTTAAAAACTTCATTTATATTTATTTCTTCTAATTTTGTAAATTAGGTTGTTAAACTATATTAAGGATCCAAATAACTTCTTTTAAAATAATATGTTGTCTTAAAACTAATATACATATTTTGATTTTAATCTTAAATTTATCGTAAATTCCCGCATCTCAATTGTCTATGGAATCTATTTGAATCACGTGATTTAGTTGTCGGTGGGCGTGTCTTTTAAAATGTCAGTCATTTGATTTCTTTCGGCCGCCATTTTGACTATGACTTTCTGTCGTAATTTGAAAGATTTTACCTTTATTATTGATTTTAAATAAGGACTCAGGTGACGTTTTATATTCAGGGATATATGGATTATATCTAGGCCTGGTTTGTTTGGTCTCGAGGCTTTCTGTATTTCTACAATCGGCGAAATACTGACACTGTATTTCAAACTGGCAATTTATTTGATTGACTTTGTCGTCTTGATAAAAGCAGATTATTTTTATTTCCATATCTCTGCCTTTGAGTTGTTAATTTTTACGGGTAGATCGAATATTTAGGCTTAATTTTTATATAGGTCTTCCTAGGTTTAAAATTTGGTAAGTTACGTTAATTAATTATTGTCCGGTCGAAAATCTTGAATTTGACATTGTTTTGGATTGGCGTTTCGCATTCTTGCCGCTAGGCGCGTGTATGTCGTCGTTTGAAATGAAGGAATTAATATAAATTTGCATGATAAATTATTTATTGACAACATCTTTTTCGAGTTGTTACAATATCCCCTGGGTTACTTTTCCTGAAAATATTAAGTATTTGAGATTTTCAGGGAACAAATTTACAACGAGAAACTATGTTGTATCCCAATACCTGTCTATTCCATTATTTCAGGGCAATGAAATCAATCAGCTGTTCTTGTACTATTTACACACTTAGTAGTTCTGTTGGTTGTATGACATTGTAGTATACTTGTATTTCTTGAGGGAAGACACATGGTATGGTCCCTTTATGTTATCGCCTTGTAAATCGCTAATATAATATGTAGACCCTCCTTTAATCTGGTTAATTTGGTATGGTCCACTAAATATTTCAAACAGTTTATATGTTTCTCCTTCTACAGCATTTGACAGTGGGTAATTTTTTATTAAAACTAATTCTCCTAATTCAAAAGTGGTGGGTTTATTTTTGGCATTTAATCTGCTGGCTCTCTTTTCTTGTTTATTTTGTAATCTTCGCCTGGTCATAAATAATTTGATTTCAATGGGTATATCTAAATATACTAAGTTGGTTATGTATGGTTCCCAGAATCTCACATCTCTTTTCCCTAACTGGAGTTCATTTGGTGTGAAGCCTGTGGTGTCATTGTGGACTTCATTTAACATGGTGTTAATGTCGGATATGCATCTAGCCCAGTTTTTGTGGTTCTGAGAGCAATATGTTCTTAAACATCTTTTAATTTCCCTTATGGGTCGTTCTGCCATGTTTGTTTGTGGGTGGTAGTAGGGGTTGAAAATAGGTTCTATGGAATGTTCTGTTAATGTTTTAAGCCATGATTTACTCCTGAATTGTGTTCCATTATCACTTTGAAGTCGGATGGGGGTGCCATAAATAGGGAAATGTAAATTGAAAAGTTTATTTAATATCGTTTTTGTAGTTGCAGCTCTCATGGGGTACAATTTGACAAACTTTGTGAAAATATCCAAAACAATCAGTATATATTTAACTCTACCTGTGCTGGTGGGTAGTGGTCCAATAATATCTACAGCTATTTGGTGATTTTTCCCAATACATGTTATGCCTTTAGCTGGGCCAACTGAAGGATGTGGATTACATTTACACTTCTGACATGAATCGCAAACAGAGAGGGTGATTCTGATTCGACGCCCCATATTTTTAAATATGAAACATTCTTTAAGGATGTCTAGACATTTTTTGGCTCCACAATGGAGGTAATAGTGGTGGCATTCCCATATCAGCCTATCAATGATTTGTTCAGGGACTACTATAAGCCATTGTTGGTTAAGTTGTTTATACAGAGTGTCTTCGTATATTTTATAAGTTTTCTTGATTTTTGATTTGGAAAGGTGGTGTTGATCTGTGTTTAGGATGTGTATGATGTGTGATAAGTTTGGATCCAGTTTCTGAAGGTGTGAAATGTGTTGAAGTTCTGTTTGTAAATCTTGGTCTTGTATTCTGTTTATGTAGGCCATCATAAGTGGTGGTTGTTCATTAATGGGTGTTGTTGATTGGTGGTTAGGGATTCGACTTAAGGTATCTGCAGTACAGTTTTCACTACCCTTGCAGTGCAAAATTTTGAAATTGTAGTCTTGTATGGCCAAAATCCATCTTGTTAAACGTGAATTAAGAAGTTTGCAGGTCTTGAGGAAAGTTAGAGCATGGTTGTCTGTTATGATGGTTATGTCTGTACCATATATTATGTATCTGGTTTTTTGCAGACAGTATACTATGGCAAGCAATTCCTTTTCTGTTGTGGTGAATCTTCTCTCTGCCTGTTGCAAGGCTCTGGACAGGAAAATGATAGCGCGTTTTTCTCCCTGTTCATTATATTGATATAGGTGTCCACCTATAGCAAAATCTGAAGCGTCTGTTTGTAGGTAGAATGGTTTATATGGGTCTGGATGGTGTAAAGTTTGCGTTTCTAAGAAAAGTTGTTTAATTTTTTGAAAAGTTTGTTCATCTGTAGGTGTCCAATGGAATTTATAATTTTTAGAAGTGAGTCGAAGAAGTGGTTGTATGTGTTCAGAGAATTTGTCTAGAAATTTATTATAGTAGTTAATGCATCCTAAGAATCCTTTTAGCTGTTTCCTTGTTTTAGGTGAAGGAAAATCTAGTATGGGTTTAACCTTGCTATTATCCATTTGCAATCCTGTGGCGGTCATGGTGTAGCCTAAAATGGTACAGATGTTCTGCAAAATAATGATTTGCTGAATTTAATAGTCATGTTTGCTTCCTTTAGTTTTTGAAAAATATGAGTTAGATGTGCAAGATGGCTAGGAAAATCTTGTGATAATACACAGATGTCATCAATGTATACAAGTGTGAAATCTTCAATGCTGTCTTCGAAAACTTTCTCTAATGCTCTTACTAGGGCTGCTTGAGAAGTTGAAATACCAAATGGGGTGACTTTATACTGGTATGTCCTTCCTCTAAACTGAAATGCTGTGTATTTTCGTGATTCGGGTGCTAAGGGTATCTGCCAATACGATGCTGTGAGATCGATGGTACTTAACCATTTACTGTTTCTCCCTTTTGCAAGTAATTCGTTTATGCTTCGATTCTGTTCGAAATCAGGCATAGTAATTTCATTTGCCCTTCTGGCATCTAAACATAATCTTAATTCTCCACTCTTTTTGACAACTGGTATTATGGGATTGATGAACTGACTATAAGATGACTCGATGACATTAATGTTTAGCATTCTGTTTATCTCCTGGGCTACTGCCTCCTGGTGAATTAGAGGGACAGGGTATGATTGTCCTCTGAAAATCTTATCTTCTCTAACCTCTATTCGGTGTGTATACTTGTTGCATAGACCTGGGGTGTCTAAAAAAATGTCCTTGTATTTTAAAATTAATTCTTTTAGTTGTTGCTTTTGTTGTGGTTCCAAAATTTCATTTTCATTCAAATTTATATCAATCTCCTCTTCTCTTAAATAATCTTCTCTATTAATTTCGGATCGTTCTAGAATGTTATCATATTTTAATCTGTTATTTATACTTGTATCACTGTAATTATTATTGTTATTATTATTATTATTATTTATATTTATATTCTTTGTAATGTGACATAAAATTCCTTCTTTATTAACCTCTTCAAACTTCAATACGATATTCTTATCGTTGGCCCTTAATTGTAGCATCTTTGTTTTGAAGTTGATTTCCATCTCATTTTTACTTATCCAATCCATTCCTATAATTATATCTCTTATTAGATTTGGCACTATTAGTGTGTGTATCCAAATCTCTTCTCCTCCTACTCTCACTTTAAACATGGCTATTCTAGATACTCTACGAGTTTTTGATCCGACGGCTGTGGTTATTTGAATGTTCGTAGTGGGGAGTTCTTCATATTTCCCAATATTTTGTTTATTCCCCTGGAACCATTGTTCTGATAAACAAGAAATATTTGAACCAGTATCTATCAAAGCAGTGAGGCATATATTGCCAATTGAAATCATAATCTCCGGACATCTAATAAGGTTTGTTGTGTGTTTTATGGTTGATCCATGTTCTTCTTCATTTAACAAGAAGTTTCGGTCGCAAAACATATTGCTGATTAAGATATGATTGTTGGTGGGAATTATTTTTTTTTGTAGTAGCGTTGTTGGCCTATCTATTCCGAGGTCGTTTGATGGCACAGTGTTAATGTCATTGAGAGTCACCTTATGATGGGGTTGGATGATATGATGACTCATTTGGCCGGGGACACTTACTGCGCTCTGCAGTTTTCCTGCCGGGGAACTTCCTGTGATGTGCTTGCCTCCGGGTGGTTGATGGGTGGTCGATTTTCTGCTATGGCGTGGCAGATGTTGATCCGTTCGGGAGTTGGGTAGGACTGGTTTCGAGGTCCTGTCAGTCGTGGTGGGTTGGTCTGGTGGTCTGATCGGTTGATTGGATGGTTGCTTCTATTCGGTGAAGGTTGAAAATGTTGTTGTGGTCGAGATCTATGTTGTTGGTATTGATTTAGTGGAGGTCTATAATTATATTGGTGCGTAGGTGGAGATTGATTGTGTTGAAAATGGTTTTTATTTATTGCCGCTGGTCGAAACTGGAAGGAATTGTTTATGTATGGTTTCTGCACCCTAGGAGTGAATCTTGGTCTCGGTGGAAATGATGTAGCTTGCTGTTGGTCTCGTCTGGTCCGGGTATGCGCATCCTTCAAATCTTCTCTTTGTAAGAGCAACTCAAACTCCAAAATGGTCTCAATTTTTTGGACTCTGCAAGCGTCCTGCACTAGCTCTTCAAAATGTTCAGCCATACATGTAATGATTTCATTTTCTGTTAAAGGTGGTTGTATAGCCCTTAATGTGATCACTCTTTCGGTGAAATACTCTGAACGACTCAGTTTTCCGTTATGTTGATATTTATCTACATCCAATCTTTGTTTTATGGCTCGTTGAACCTCCCTACTCCAATACTTCTTCTCAAAAGCTGCTTGGAAGTCTTCCCAGTTCTGCAGGTCCTGTTTAATAAGAGTAAACCACCTGGCAGCATGGCTTTCTAGACATAACTCTAATGTGTCCACGAGCAGGTTGATCGGATCGGTGTTATTATTGGTGATGGTCCTTCGTTCGTAGAATTTCTGTATTCTACGCAGGTGTTCTGTGGGGTTGTGTTCCCTACCATGGAACTTCGGCGCTTGATTGTCGCTGTTATTCGACCCTCCACATGTTACGTATATTTGCTGTGCTGTGGTGGTGGTCTTATGACTCCTTATTTCCTTTTCTAGACCTTCCATTCGGTTGCTGTTGTTGGTCACTCTACCCTCTAGTTGATTGATGTTCTTCTTCTGCTCTTTATTGATCTCTTTAATTCGCTCAATATCTTCCAGCACAATTGTATTTCGGGACTGGCATTCCTCTCGAACCTCCTGCGCTTTTCGCTCCAAGTTTTGTTGAATCTCCTCCTTGTTCCTTTGGTTAGTAATCGCCAAGTGTTTCTCTAGAGATCTGTGCCGTTCTTCCGTTTCTAGGATGAATTTTTCTTGTGCAGCTTGGTGGTGTAATTGTAAACGCTGCCACAGTCTTTCTTCTACGCTCTCTATCTGAGTCTGGACGTCTTCTCGGATGCTCTCTATTTTTCTATCTTGCACGTCGAAACGTTGACTTATATCCTTTTTTAGTTCACCCTTATTATTTTCTAGACTTTGGTTTATTTCCCCTTTTATTTGACCTATATCCCTTTTTAGTTCACCCTTATTATTTTCTAAACTCTTATTTAGTTGACTAAAAAGTTGCTCTAACGTCATCGGTGGTGTTGGCTGTTCTTGTTCCGCGTTTTTGTCGCTCGTTATTTCGTGATCCATATGTGTTCCGGGGTTCTCGCCTAACTCGAATTCTTCTTCTTCCATTTCGCTGATCGGTTTATCATAGTCGGGGATCCGCGACCCTTCCAGCGGAATGCCCTCAATGTCCATATTGTCACTCGCGACCACGTCTTCTTTACGACGGGACCATGACATATCCGGTAGGTCTTCGTATTCGCTAGCCTTTGGTGTCAGTGTAATTTTCTTTCTTAGATTATATTTCGACTGTTGATCCATCTTAATATTTAGCAATAATATCTTGATACACAAAATACAACACAAAATATCTATCTTAAAACTGACATAAAATCTTAATTTGTTAGTCTAAAAGAAGTTATTTGGGGAAGGGAAAATTTCCTTGACAAAAGCCAACACGTTGGTCGCCATTTTGTATATATAACTATTAATATAGATTCTATTTTGATATAAATTATTTTATTATCAATAAAGTTGATTACAGTCTTTTAGTTAATTATCATAAAAGCTTTGTCTTAAATGACTTCAATTGAAATTATAAATTTTATATTATAAAAAAAGTTAAATGGTGTAAGAGTTTTTTGATATATATATATATATCTCGAGTAATTGTTATAACACACATATAAATGGAAAACACAAGCAATTATTGGAGTCCATATCTCTGGGAATTATTTTACCAACACAATAGTTCATATACATATCGTAGGGTATTATTGCAACACAAATATCAATGGAAACACAATTAATTAGGCTATAGTCTATATCTCTGGAATTATTTTATACATATAATAGTTCATATCTCTTAATCTCGGGGTACTAGGTTAGTGCGGCTTTTACCAAGGAAATTAGGTATAATACCATTTAATATAAAGGACATAAAAGGAAAACAAAATGAAAGAATTAATTTTAGTTTTAGTACATGGAGAAAAAATAAAAAAATGAGATGAATGAAGTTGACAATTTATAACTGTTCAAAACTGAATAAGCTAGGTTCAAGTTTGTTATATTTTTTTATATAGATGTTCGTATTCAGTTTTATGCTTTTATTGATTCCACTTTCAACTTGTGAACACTAATAGTTATGAAAAAAGAACAGGCCACCTAGGGTTTATGATTTAAAAAAAATAACACAATGGAATGCAAATGGAAGGATCTCACCAGTTCATAGAATCTGTCTTGTCATCATCTTCATATCAGATCAACTTTAATATATATATTAACATTCGAAATTTTCACTCAAAATTATTTCTTCTTATTATTTTCATGATGTAGGAAATATATTTTTAATTTATGTAAATTTCTTCACTTATTGTAGTAGCAGAAACTTGGAATGCGTCTTATTTGCCTCCAATTTTTAACTCTCTCCCATTTCACTCTCCATCATTGTTCCACCATCTACATAGAGGTTCGAATTTATATTTGTATTTCTTTGAAATGATAATGTAGGCTATATTTGGTTCACTAATGATATGAATATATGATTCTAATTTATTAAATGAGAAGTTGTTAATAACTTCATTTATATTTATTTCTTCTAATTTTGTAAATTAGGTTGTTAAACTATATTAAGGATCCAAATAACTTCTTTTAAAATAATATGTTGTCTTAAAACTAATATACATATTTTGATTTTAATCTTAAATTTATCGTAAATTCCCGCATCTCAATTGTCTATGGAATCTATTTGAATCACGTGATTTAGTTGTCGGTGGGCGTGTCTTTTAAAATGTCAGTCATTTGATTTCTTTCGGCCGCCATTTTGACTATGACTTTCTGTCGTAATTTGAAAGATTTTACCTTTATTATTGATTTTAAATAAGGACTCAGGTGACGTTTTATATTCAGGGATATATGGATTATATCTAGGCCTGGTTTGTTTGGTCTCGAGGCTTTCTGTATTTCTACAATCGGCGAAATACTGACACTGTATTTCAAACTGGCAATTTATTTGATTGACTTTGTCGTCTTGATAAAAGCAGATTATTTTTATTTCCATATCTCTGCCTTTGAGTTGTTAATTTTTACGGGTAGATCGAATATTTAGGCTTAATTTTTATATAGGTCTTCCTAGGTTTAAAATTTGGTAAGTTACGTTAATTAATTATTGTCCGGTCGAAAATCTTGAATTTGACATTGTTTTGGATTGGCGTTTCGCATTCTTGCCGCTAGGCGCGTGTATGTCGTCGTTTGAAATGAAGGAATTAATATAAATTTGCATGATAAATTATTTATTGACAACATCTTTTTCGAGTTGTTACAACACACATAGATTTATTGATCAAGTACGTTTCAACAACACAGTCACCATCTTCAATGATCTTAGACTTATAATCTTGAACTGAAAATTGTTCCTACTTTATTAATGTAAACTTTAACATAAACATGGAACATTACATTAAACTTTATACTTTCCATGTTAATTATTAAGAACTATTCTACATTTTTATATTTAATTATAAACGTGTCTGACACACCATCAAAGTATTTCATTCGTAATTATTGTTATTCAAGTCAGACATCATTGTCATTACTTTTGTTTATTTTACTGATCTATTTTCATTTATATCAGATAATTTTATTAATCAGTTCTGTCATTTTTGTATTGTTAAAATGTATTTATATGTTATACATTTATATTGAAATTCTATCCCTTTGTTAAATTATGTTGTTATTTACTGACTTTATAATTTTATTACTTTCAATACTAAGAGTAAATGTATTCTATTTTCATTCATCTCTTACATTTCATTGTATAATTTCTGTCAATCCTATTGAATACTTTAAAATTAGGCCACACCTCCGAAGGGAACTATAAATATCTAAGGCAGTGTTGTACCCATGAGCTCAAAGATCACTGAAGATGGCAACTGTGTTTTTGAAACATGTTGATCAATAAACATATGTGTGTGAGAATTTGTGTTAGTTTATTAATATTATAATTAATAATTCCTTGTCACTTGTCAAACGTAAAATTTATTAATTTTTGGTTTTGGAAATGGGCGAGTGAGAAAGTTTATGTAATGTTTTTGCATTACATTTGTTGTGGGGGGGGGGGTTTAGATAAGTATACAGTTTCATTTTGTATTGTATAAAATTCCTGAAACATATTTTTATAACAAAGTTGAAAAACAAGGGTTTTAATATATTTTTTAATATCTTTGGATGGATTTTAATGACACTGATGCTAAAATGTTCACCACGAGCTCTAGAATACTTCTGGACAATTCATGTGTTGATCCAATTGCTATTGTTGATTATACAAAAATTAAAACTATCAAAATAAACTTACTTAGTTTCTTATTTGGTCCTCTTCTGCCGGTAGGTGTCGAGGTTTCACAGAGGGATCTCCATCCTTTTCTATTTTGGGTCTTGATTCGAGCTGCTGCCCATTAGATGCCTCTTGTTTTAAGACTCGTTACAATGTTGTCCGTCCACTTGATGCGTGGACATCCTCTCGTTCTGGGACCCTTACTTCTAGCCTACCATAAGAGGTATGGTAGTTGTGTTTCGGGCATATATGCGACATGGCCATACCACCTCAGTGGCTCTCTCTATGGTTGATGCCAGCGGTATTACACCAAGCGTATTCCTTATGATGTTATTTCTTATGTGATTTCTCCTCGTCTTTTGTTCTATGCACCGCAGGTATCTCATTTCCATCGCTTGTATCCTACTTTGATGTTTAGTGCCTAGGGTCCATGATTCCGAGCTATATGTGAGATCAAAATAAACAATTAAATAAATTGCTGCTTCTTTAAAAATAATTTATGAATATCATTGCTGTTTGTGAAGAATATTATTTTTTGAGTAGAAATAGACTAAATTTCAAATCAAAATATTGAACCATAGTTATGTTTCTTTACAGCCAGATTTGATTTACTATTGGTCACACACTGAAGTGATCAACACAAGTCCTACACCAGGCAAGTTGCAGACATTAGCATGGCCACCAGCTGTGTTTACACAAGATGTTATACTGGAATATAATGGAAACCATTCTTCTGTAACAGGTAAGCAATAACAAAACAAAAGTGTTTGTCACCATTATAAAAAAAAAATCCATTCAGTTATGAGTCGAATGGGCACATACAAGTTCTTCTCTGCTCTGACACTTATAGATCTGTCATGGTTGGTGGCCCAACTACTATTGGTTACACATTCATTTTTCAGTATGGGAAGTCAATAAGCAGTGCATGGGATTTTCAGTGCTAGTTGCCATATTGGAAATATTGTCACTATGCTACTAACTGGGCACCATCACTGAATCCGTGAAACACCCATTTGACATGTAATGTTTACAAGTTAAGTAGTAGTTCGGCTATCTTTCGTATGAGATATACTGAAAGGTGAATGTGGAGCCAAGAGTACATATTAATCAATATGTACCAATATAATCAATATAAGCCAAGTATTAATCCCATATTCTATCTAGCCTATGTTTGAAGCAATGAGGGCCCATAGGTTTGTTTGAAGCAATACTGTACAGATACCATAGGCTGTACAGTAAAATTTAAAAACAAATTAGAAATTTTCCATCTTTAGATTTAATAAAAAAATTCAGTCTTGGCTTTTTACAATAAATGTTATTGACTCTTTGATCAGGCATTTTTTTTTTACATTTTTAGTTCATTTGTATTTGTATATTTTAGTAGTTCAGATTTATAAGTTACGTTATTAGGTTTTGTGTTTTTAGTACTGTTTTAAATTTTTGAGTATTAAATCGGTTTAATTTTGACACTTTTACTTGATAATCGTACTACAGTAGAACCCCTCAAACTCGACCCCCTCAAACTCGACATTCCGTCAAACTCGACAGGGCCAGTGACCAGGAGCATGGGATTTCCAAGGTCATTTACTGCATTGTTTTACGCCATGTGCGCCTGCCAGATGCCGGGAGGTTGAGGCTTGTCACTTTTGTTTATATGGCTGTGAGGGTTGCTCCTTTGTCTAGCCACTTTCTAATCCTACTGTATAGTAGAGGCCAAATTTAAAGATAAAGGGTCCAGGTAGACCGGGACAGCCCCAATCATGTGTTGTCAAAATATTCATATTGTTGTGAACCCAAGCGCCTACCACCCGGATGCTACCGGTCATTAGCGCCGATTCCATTAAAAGTAAGCGGCAAGTCTTTTGTCATAACAATTCAACGGAGCGTCATAGAACTATGATTCAAGTTTTGTAATAAAGGTCTTAACCAGGTGAAAAAAATGACCCGACTCTTAATTATATGCGATCAGCAGTTCAATTTATAGCATTTATATTGGACCGTGTTATTTCCAAGAATAGTGTTATTTCCGTGTTTTTTTTACTCTAGACTTTACTGTAAATTTTATTACAGAAGCCTTTTTAGTTTACTGAGCCTATTGTACAAGGCCAATACTTTTAAAATCTCATTTGACCCATCTATAAATTTCATTTTAATGTGTGATTGAACACACTATTTTTGTTGTTGTCAGGCAGGGACTTTTTTGCAATAAACGTGTAATCATTGATATTCAATAAATGTACAGTTATTTAAAGTATTTGTTGCAAGCCTAACCATAAAATATCAAAGTTCCCTAAAACTCGACAACCCCCAAACTCGACAACCTTAAAGTCCACATTGTGTCGAGTTTGAGGGGTTCTACTGTAATATAAACGAAGTAATCCCCAATCCATTAATAAAAGACTACATAATTAATGTTAGAAAGTTTAATAAATCCTTAAGTACATTTCAGTAACATAGCTACCATCCTCAGAGGGATATAAACCTTTACTAAACTAAATGTAGCAGCGAGACGACTTATAAAGGGTCAAGCGTACACAGTGCTCCTTCCTTTTAGTGTTAGTATTTTATTTGTGATTTGTGGATTACTTCTTTCATATTGTTATTAACCACAAAACTCATTGGACGTTTGTATTGTTTGTATTAATCGTATATTGAAATTTTGTTTGTTTTACTAGTAATTTTTATTATTTTTTTAATAGTAATCTATCACCTGTCTGTCTGCTACAGAAATTATTGTGGTAGCTCTGACACATATTTGCCTTTAAGGGTTTTTCTTCTTTGTAGTCTCTTTTTTCAATAAGACTTAAGCTAGTTTGTACATATGTTTGATGCAAACATTTTGTTTTTTAAATTTTATACTGTTCTAATTCATAAAATATATATTCTATTTATTTAAGTTTAAAGTTTAATTAAGATCTTTGTTTTTTGTTACAAGTTTTTTTATTTATTAAGTAGAAAATATTTTGTATTTTTGTTTGTCAAAAAGATTGTGAAATAAATAATAGTTATTATTACGCCCTACTGAATTCATTGAACCTCCAACACTTCATACTTGTACAGAAGGTATTCTGCTGACTCCTTACCCTTGGAACAGAACCGGCAGATTCCCCTTTTACCAACCCCATTTTCTTGAGGTGATATCTCACTAAGCACTGACTAATCAACAGAGCTATCATTCGTCCTAAATCTTTTCTACCCGGTGATAAATATTTTATGGCTCTTGAATTGGAAAATTGAATATACTTCTTTGCTTGTCTAAACCCAGACATTTCCTCTCAATAAAGTGACTATAGCATGTCTCTGTTCAGGCCCCATTCACATTTCTTAGATGGGCCTAGGACTTTCCCATGGTAGGGTATTCGAACACTGTCTCTAGCAAGATGTTTAAAACCTCGTTCAATTCTTTGTTAAATTGTCCATATCATTCATGTTAAAGGAGTTTCACACTGACTTAAACTCAAAGATGAATGATTCCAATGTTTTCAGACTGGTTTGAAATTGTCTGAGAGAATATGAATTTTAGCAGCTATGTTTACGCTTTTATGTATCTTTCTAGCACAGACCTCGGCTTGAAATTAAGAGCCAAGAGTTATACATAATCTGTATATTGGTCTATAGACTCCATCCATCTTTGACCCGACTATTCAAGGAGACTGTTTAGAATGTATAATGTCTATAACAGATGGATTGTATAGTTTAGCCACCTTACCTTTACAACTGACACAAACTTATCATCTTTTATTTTTGTGAAGTTTTATTTTAACCAGCTAGAATCATATTCTTTCTCAAAACAACTCCCCACGTCTACATCAAGGGGATGTTTATTATCTATAAAACTTTTATTTATTTTTTCATACCTTGTGATAGTCAATAGTAGTTTTTATTTTTGTAGATTAGGTGGCTACTTGTTTCAATGCATAGAGATTATTATCAGACCAGCTCACTACCATAAATTATTAAAAACACAAACATTCGTGTGAAAACTGGACTTATCAAAATAAAGTTTGTGTTTTTTAATAATATATTGTAGTGTTATATATGTGCAATAATATACATAAGTGTATAGCTGAAACATAAGTGATGCCGTCTGGAGCGAAACATGTAACCACCTAATCTACATAAAGAAGAACTGCTATTGACTATCACAACGTATGTAATTATATGTATAAATAGTTTGAAGGATAAACAATGATTATTTAATGTTTGTGAATGTCATGTTTGGGGAGGGGGGCAGAGTATTGTTGAAGCTTTGTTAATCTCTGGCACTTCAGATATGAGTCTATTGTGCTCCCCTTTCTTTTGATCACTGTACACCGACCCCAGTGCCTCTGATAAGCTCTAGGATCTTGTGTGGAGTGTTCTTATTAAAATTTATGTCTGGTTGCTGAGGTCCAAAGATTCTCCTTCTTTTGGATTCCAGTACCTCGCAATCAAACAAAATATTTACTGCAGTCTCAGTTATGAGACCGCAAAGACAATAGTTAGGCGAGATTTTATAGCTGTTGTTAGTATAGTAATATATATTTATACAAAAGATCTATATCATTATGTTCAGAAAGGTGCATAGAATGTAGGTGTGTAGTGAAAAAAAATGTTAGATGTATCAAATTTGGAGTTTTTTGGACAAATACCAAAAAATCGAAGAGTAACGGAGCAGAAATTTCACAGAAATGGTAATGAATAACATACTAATAGATTTTTTGCAATTTTTTCAACCATTACTTGAGATTTGTAATATATTTGTGAATATATTTAGGGGAAAAAAATTGTTACATTTTCAATATAAAAATGACAATTTTCCAAAAATTGATATTCTGACGCTTGAGGTTAGGTTTGAACTCTTGACATTTAGGCGTAATTAGTAACTTTCTAAAGCTAGGCCTAAGACAAAATCATTAGATTTTACCAAGACAATATACTTTACAAAGAATAACACACATATTCACTTGTATAATCATATAAAACACTAAATATAAGAAATTTTGGTTATAGCCTAGAATTACCACTTGCCTTTATAGGTTATTCCATATACACACTCGAAATTCACTCAAAAACAAACTTCAGAAATAAAAACACACATATTGTAACTTGTATACACAATTTATATACAATTTGTATACACAAACCTTCAAAATAAAAGAAATAATACAATATTACACAAATGCCACGCCCTTTTGCGTCTAATTTATTTCACTGCATCTCGGCATATAGCCGTTGTTTTGGACTGAATAGAACCTACAGAATATATCAGTTGGTATATCAAGTGGTACCAACTTATAGAATGAAATTTCCCCTACAACATACTGTAAAGAAAAATATGTATTTAAAACATAGAGAAATGACTACGTCTATTCGTAAAATGCACCGAATGCCAATTGAATTTCGTGCCGTCAAGTTTGTTCTATGTTCAAATAGATATATCTCTGGATCTGTTAGACGCAGACAAATTTGTAATCTACGGTTAGAAAGAGAAATATGTGATCTATAGAACAGTGTTTTAGTTGACTTAAATGACAGATAAATAGAGTTGTAATCGTATCGGGAAAAATGGAGCCGCATTTTACGAAAAGGCGCAGAGTTGAAATTTACGATTTTACGCAACAAAAATATGCGAACTTCACCAATTTTTGGAATATTATTTATAACTTTTTGTGGTATTTTTTTTGCATGATTATGCATCTACGGAACATTACTTTTCCAATGGTATTTTATTTATTGTGATAGGACAATTCTAAGTGGGCGTAATGGTGAATTGCAAAATACGTGTTTTAGAGTTGGTGAAATCACTTGGGAGCACGTGGGCGACCTACTTGTAGGTCGCGTGCCGTTTTAAGGGTTAAGTGGCTCTGGATATGGCCATGTCTGGTAATCATGGCAACGATCTGTCTCAGGGACTTCCTGTCATACTGAACCAGCACCTTTGTCTGCGCAGAATCTGATCCCAAGAGAAGACGTTTTCTCAATCTCTAACCAGAAAATTATCTCCATTGTTCGATGTGCTCTTCCCTGGTCCATTTTTTTACTACTTTATTTGCCGTTGAATGACTGATCCAGCAAGTGGGTTCTTGTCCCACAAGGCAGACAGTGGTCAGATGTTGTATTATTTCAAACTAAATTAAAACAATAAGGATCTATGTAGTCATCGGTGGTATTTCTGGAAGTTTTTGACTACAAGGTTGGAGTGAAGTATTCGCACAGATAATTGTGATGTGAAGTAATATTTTAATGAATATTGAAATATGTCACAAATCATAGTAGTGTTAAATTTGTCACCTACCAATTGTTATCAAAATTAGGATGTAGGGCAAATTTTGGTCATATCTCAAGCCTTTTAAATTTTTTTTCAATAATTAAAAAATTTGAAGGTAATTGCCATAAACAAAATATAAAATTATTATTTTCTCAAATTCAGTTTTTAATAACTTTTGATTAAATTTTACTCAAGTGTAGCAGAGGCTTAACCCCTCATCATGGTTTACCAAGTAGCTCTCATTTGATTTTACCTGCTGAATGGATTGCTGAGCACTGCTCACTTCGCAGTAATCTGTTAGCTAATAATCAAGAAACTAAAATATACATGTAAAAAAACTATTTTTATCATTATTAAAGGTCTGTCTGAACACAGTGCATTTTATTAGTTTGAAATAAATTCTGAAATTAAGTGTTTCTTAATTACTTTTGTAAATTGACTTTTAAGTCATTACTTTTGTTTATAATTTTATTAATAGTTTTTTGTAAATTCAACATGTTTTTAATATTGGAGTCTTATGTTATAAATGAAATATAATTATCTAAATTAACAATTTGAACCACGTATTAAAATACCTCCAAAAAGTACTGCAGTAGGTATTATTCCTTACTAAAATCTCCCGCATTGAGGGGTTAATGTATTGGTCGTTATCTTTCTAAAAATCTTGGTTCATGAGTTATCGGTATAAAACAAAAAAATATTAGCGATGGGGTTGTTATAAAAGACATAATTTCACAAAATTGGCTGTACTGATTTCATTCAAATTTTAATGGATTTTCCAAACCCATGTGCAAAATCGCAAGTAAAAAAAATATAACAGATCAGGAACGATTGACAAAAAGCAAAATGAACCTTGACCACTGTCATTAAAAGCTTGATTTTAATCTAATATGATTTAAGCTGAGGACAAAAGGGAAGCAAGTTTAGTCTTTATTTAAATATATGAATATTTTTCCATAGACATCCATGATTCATTAAATTTTTTTTATTAACAACTAAGGGATGGGCATTTTTGGTGACTAATTTTTGATTGGTTGTGGAATGGGTTAAAGTTTGTGAAATCTTTTTGCGCTGTTTACATTGTTTCATACGTTCACACAATAACAAGTGTTGTTACCACACTCTCATGAATTAATTTTATTTAAACAAATTATACCAAAAACACATTCACTATGTATAATTTCAAATAAAAAATCAGCCATGAATAAATGTAAATTTGTTTTGTATTGTGGTATGGTTACAGTTGTATTCTTTTTTGACAGGAATTGAAGCAAAGAAACACGAAGCAGAGACGATAACAGAGTTGGTACGCAAGCTGAATGAACAGAAAGCAAAGATAACAGAGTTGGAAGCTATTGTAGAGAAGCTGAATCAAGAGAAAGAGAGGTCAAAGACTTTAGCTGATATACAGGTGTGTTTTAGTTGTAGTGGGATGCTCCTTTAACCCTAGTAGGCATGATTTGGGAATTGCGTGTTTAAATTATCCAGTATATGAAGTTTGGTAATTGTAAAAAAAGTTGACTTACGCTCACGTTTCATGGTTTCAAGAAACTGAAAAAGTGATTTTGGCGTTACGTCCATTTGTTGTTGTAGTCGTCTATAAGGAATCACGATAGTGGGCATAAATATTAAGATAGAAAACATGAAATTTGTTGTAGGGGACTACAGTATGCTCATATACAACCCCATTGAAATTCAGAAAAATCTATTTGAAAATATCAAAATGGCAGACAGTTTTTTGTTCATATCACTTGTATTATTAAACTGGTGATACACTAAATTATAAACTTTAAGACCAGCAAGGGTCTTCACATTGAAACGAGTGAAGTGAGTGGAGATTCTATAATATATACACAATCTATGAAGCATGTTAGTTAAGGCTTAGCCGACATGAAGAAAGTAAAGAGGGGTTTGTTTCAGAAAACCTGCGGTACAACTGTTTTAAACAAACTTACCCAACTGTGGATAAAACTCCTTGATCTGCCAATAAAATTTAACATTTCCTACAAGGCACAAGGCACCAAATTGTGGGCATAACATAATATAGAGGATTTGCTAGTAATACAATGTATGATGGGGCTGGGTAAGTACCATCTATCACCTGGTTACTAATACTAGAGTTTGACAAAGATATAGACAACCCTTCAAGACAACTTTGTCATTAAGATTGTAGGTCTTTGTGGGGATGTTGCAGTTATAAAATCTATTATATATTTGTTTACAGTTATAAGTCGTTTTGTTGAAGTGTTAAATTGATAAACGGTTCAAATGAAGAACTACATTTCATTGAGAGGAATAAAAACGTTATGAACATTAGTTTATTTCCCATGTCTATTTGGTTGTTTTAAGTGACTGTTAGAACAACAAGTAGGGTTAGTTTGTTTAAAACAGTTCTTACACAGGTTTTCTTAACCTATCAATAATTGTGTATTACATTATTTTCTCTAACGGACCTGTAGATGTGTATATACTAAACAGTGTCAGTGTCTCACCCCTAACAGGCCTCGAAGATCTATACATATAAAGAAGCCTCCACTGCTACTCGGCCCTGCCAGATCTTGTAATTATACAAATATCACATTTTCTTGGGAGATCAAGGTTCAAAATTACATTTTTACAATAACTGCGGTATTTGTCATCGTGGAGATGTGGGGGTTGATAGCATTACACACAGAATTGAAACCTGCACATTTTATCAACTTTATTGTGTTGAATAACTTATGATGTATGAACAAACAACTGTTTAAAATAGCAACAATTAAACTGTCTGAATTTCAATAGGGTTGTATATGAGGACACTATAGTCCCCTAAACCAAATTTCATGTTCCTATCTTAATTTTTGTGGCCGCTATTGTACTTGGGAACAGTCAACAATGGACAGACAACATGTCAAAAATCACTTTTTCGGTTTTCTGAGGCCATGAAGCTTGAAGATCAGTAAAAAAATAAAGGGTTAAATTTTTGTGATTAGAAAATTTACCCTATACTATGTATACTGTGTACTATTGAATGTGTGACTATTAATTGTGTGTTGACAGTTGCTTGCTGAAAGGGTTAGAGCTGATTTTAATTCACCAGAGAAGGAAAACAAATCTGTCTGTTCTCCCATTGTAGCATTGAAAACATCCGAAGCAGTACAGAATGGATTGAAACTGAAAACTAGTCCACCGTCACCATCATGTCGAGATGAACTGGAAAAATCTTTAGAACCAGAGTCAATGGTTAGTGAAAGACTACACAAGATTGATGATTCACCTCAGCTTAGTGGAGTAGTTTCACAAGCCACCACATCATTTCCTAGTCTAGATATATTGGAGAAAAGTTCACGATCTCTTTCTGTGTCTGAAAGTATGGCTCCTAGTACATTGTTAGTAATTCCATCAACAACACCTTCATTAAAACCAGAAATAGCATTATCACCACCATCATTAAAAGAAAAGGTTATACCACCTCCACCTCCACCTATGCCAGAAATGGTCTCTCCGCCACCATCATTATCAGAAACAGTTTCTCCACCTCCAACAATACCAGCACCTCCAACAATAGCAGAAATTAGTCCTCCACTACCATCAGCACTATCAGAAATAACTTTATCATCTCCACTTAAACTAGAAGTTGGTCCTCCACCACCACTTATGCCAGAAATAAGCCCACCATCTCCATGTATGGGTCCTTCACCTCCACCAATGGGAGTAACTTGCCCATCTCATGTAATGGGTCCTACACCTCCATCTCCATCAGAAATGGGTCCACCTCCACCACCGATGCCAGGAATGGGTCCACCTCCACCACCAATGCCAGGAATGGGTCCACCTCCACCACCAATGCCAGGAATGGGTCCACCTCCACCACCAATGCCAGGAATGGGTCCACCTCCACCACCGATGCCAGGAATGGGTCCACCTCCACCACCAATGCCAGGAATGGGACCTCCACCACCAATGCCAGGAATGGGTCCACCTCCACCACCGATGCCAGGAATGGGTCCACCTCCACCACCAATGCCAGGAATGGGACCTCCACCACCACCGATGCCAGGAATGGGTCCACCCCCACCTCCTCCGATACCTGGTATGGCATCGCCACCTCCTCCTTCACCATCATCAGGCAACAACGCACCGACTCCATTTCCAACACCACCTGTGGGTGGCTGGAATGCACAAAGAGCAAGTAAGTGAACGTGTAGTTATTTACAGCATGTAATCTAGAAAATCTGAATAGTTTATGTTATTTGATACATTAATGGCACTAGTAAATACGGTAGTCTATAATATAACATTGTGTGAAATGATTAAATTTATTTAAATCAGTTATAATTTAAATATACAAATTTATTCAGTGAACTTAACAACAACAACAAAATTGTAAAATCCAAACTCAGTGTTTTATTATTTTTGAACCTAATTCAGTCAATGAAAACACAGTAATGTTTTTCCCAAGTTACATGACAGTTTTAAAGATAATCAAACTCTTTTAAACTTTGTGAACTGTGTCCAGGTTCAGATTTAGCAATATGCAAGGTTGCCATCCTGAAACTGTTTCTGTAACAGTTTGTATCTTGTGATGTATTAGTTTCCAACTTAACATGGAATAAGATAAATATTAGAGTTACTGATATCTATGGGTAAGGGAAATATTATCAATATTGATTTACTTGCTTCTTCACAAACACTAGATGATTATCTTTCCTTGATGAGTAAATATGGTTTCAAATCAGATGTAAATAAATATACTAGGGTTACAAATATTTCCTCTACTTGTTTGGATCATGTTTTTGTGAGGTTAATCAATGCGGGGGATTTCATTTGTGTACCTTGCCTTCTGGACCTAAGAATTAATGATCACCATATGGTTGGAATATGTATGAATATCTTGGATACATAAGTCAATCTAATAAAAGCGAACTTAGCTTAAGTTTTAACTATGATAGGATGAATTTTTCGAATTTTTCAAAAGAAATTAAACTTTGTGATTTTAGTGTTGTTTTTGAGTCTAATAAAGTGGAGGAAGCATTTGAAAATTTTATGTCAATATTTAAGGGATGCATGGAAAGGAGTATGGAAACCTTATGCAGTAGAAAGAATGAAACATCTATTTTAAAACCCTGGATAACTAATTATTTATTTAAAAAAATGAAATTAAAAAATAACCATGGTAAAAAAGTTTGTAAGCATAAACATAATGTCAGTTTAAAAGAGTACTATAACAAGTATAGCAATAAACTACGTCTTCTAATTAAAAAATCTAAAGAAATTTATTTTAATAATTGATTTGAAAGTAAGAAAGGTGACTAGAGTACAATGGAAGTTAATTAATGACAATAGGTGTTTCTGATAGAGTGTCGGTAGACATAAATGAGATTGAATTTCACAGTAAGAATTATTATGAATCTGTAGGTATAGCTAATAGCTTTAATAATTTCTTTCTGGATATTGTAGGCTCAATGAGGGATAGGATCCCAAAGAAAAAGGAAGAAGTTAAACATTTAGAATTAAAGCTTAAATACTTATCTCCTGAGTCCTCCATGTATTTGACTCCCGTTACAATAGTTGAAATGATTAATATAATAATTCCTTAAAAACTACGAAATCGCAGGGTTGTGATAAAATCAGTTCATTTATGTTAAAATTAGTTAAAGAATATATTAGTCCAGCTCTCGTTTACATATTCAATTTAAGTTTTTCTACTGGGGTTTTTCCTAGTAAACTGAAACATGCTGTGGTAATTCCAATTTTTAAAAAGGGAGATAGGAAGAAATGTGAAAATTATAGGCCTATTTCTTTATTACCAGTATCAAAAGTTTTAGAAAAATTAATGTATGTACGTCTTAGTGACTTCTTTACAAAATTTGAGTTAATTTGTGGAAGGCAATTTGGATTTAGTGGAACGAGTGATGCCTTGATTCATTTTCTGTCGAGAGTATATAGTGGAATAAATATTAATTATTATGTAGTTGGTTTGTTGTTGGACTTACAAAAAGCTTTTGATACTGTGGATCATTTATTACTCCTTAAAAAATTGGAATCTTATGGTGTTAGGGGAGTGGTGAATTGTTGGTTTCAGAATTATTTAACTGACCGAACACAGTGTGTAAGAGTTAATGGTGTTGATTCTGATATTAAGAATGTTAGTTTTGGGGGTACCGCAGGGATCTGTTTAAATATTTTCTATTATGATGGAGGGTCCAATATAGGCTTTTCCTTAGGACCCCCTACATTTCTCTTTGTTTGTGTCAGTTTTTTATTTTATTATTTTATTTTCGGTTAAATAAGCTACTTAGAGTATTGTATTATATTTTTATTTGTTTTGGTATGTTTTATTGTAAATTTTGTATTTGTTATAGTGTATAATCTTGCACATGAGAAATAAAATAAATTATTTGACAGGAGGGATCGTACAGGCATCCCTCCTTTATCTTTTCTAAGGTAATGATAATGATAAAAAAGTAATTTCCTTTCAAAAACCAGCAATGTTTGGCAACATTTAATCAAAATTTAATACAAATCATTAAAGCTGATTTTTAAAATATAAGAATTTTGTTATTTACCTCTAAATTGAGTTATGAACAAATAATAGAAAATCCTTGTGATGTAGCTAAAATATGCTTATATACCAAAATTGGTTCTTAGAAGTAGCAATTCTGAGGGAGCCTCAAAATGGGTTCATTTATAGTGAGTATGGGTGTGGTAATCCAGAGAGAATCTAGCTGGATGTACATATTTTTATCTTATCTCTCTGTTATTCCCTTCTGACTCTGATGCTGTTAGAATATTCAGTCGCTAGGGATCTTTATCTTAACTTCCTTTTTTGTATAAGGTGGTGATAAACAAGAGGTTTTTTTTTATGAAAAACAATATTGATTTTTGATCTATCTCATAACTTTCTCTATACATATATGTAAGAAGGTACATCTATCCTGCTCTAGAGCCCCTCAATTTGGGTAGAAGAAGTTCCGTGTTCGATCCAAATGGGAGCTAAAAATGTTTCAGTGATGACCCAGCATTGTGAGATAAAGATGGGAGATACCTTTTATAGCAAGTTCTGGTCACAAAAGCTAGAATTATGTGATGGGAACTTGATGTGCTGACCATAGATCACCTGGTGAAAAACTGTCTAGCAACCTAGGCACATAAGGGTTTACTTATTTTAGTCTATTGACTGAAAAAGATACAGATATGAAAGTTTTTATTTTGTTATTTAAAAGGTGATTAATTTCTCAGTGATCATCGCCTAATAAAAAAAAAGAAAGAAAAGAACAAAAAATAAAAACTAGCTCTTGAATACCCTAATAGCGTCACAGCTGGAAGAAAATAACAGTTGGTCCAAAAAAAAAGAACAGATAGGAAAGATAAAAGAGAGTAATCTAACCCAAGATTACATGAATAAAAAGTATAGCTCCAGCAGCTAGCTCTGGATTGCCAAGCCCATGAAAGAAGGGTACCAAAGTGCCATGTTTGTTTCTTATAATTTTGCATAAATGATGTTATTTTGTGTTCAGACAGTATAAACTAGTATAGATTACTTCCTAATTCAATTTCCCTGCATTATAATTAGAATTTTTTCTTAGTTATAGGACAAAATTAATTTTGATTTGATTTGTTTCCGGCAAAAATAGTGGAATGCATAGACTCAGGTGAGACAAAATTATAAACTCAAAATTTTATTAATTTTGCAGGAGTGAGTTTGTTGTTTATTTTTTGTTGTAGAAAAATAACATGCACACATTTTTGATAATTTAGTGGATCACAACTTTTGTCTGCGATTTCATCCCTGTTGAGGTTTAAACATATTTAATTATGTTGGGAACTAATTCAAACATTGTTACATTATTACTTTTTCCTCATGTACATAGTACAGAGAAAGTTATGTAATGAATCAAAAATATAATGTTGAGTTGTTTTGTGGATATATCCGTTTTGAGGTCCTTCGAGTTCAAAAAAGTACTTTCACTCACTACTTTCTTTTTTTACCATCACAAAGCTGATGAATATCAACAGCTATACAATTTTAGGTTATAATTTTTAAGTTAATATAAGGATAATTTTCTTAGTATTACACAGTTATAAATGTTTATTTAATTTTCAGTGTTTTCAATGTTGTTTAGCTTTTCTTTTTATTTTAATTGAAGCTTGACTTGGCTTTTTTGTTTTGTTTTGCTGCTCAGATTGACTCCGTTTATTTTAATTTTATTAGTTGATATCAATTCACTGAATTGCTAGGTGTTGGTTTTTAATTTCATTTATTTTTAACATTTAGAAAAATGTTGATTTCACCATTGAAAACACACAAAACATCTACAGATATACTTTATAATAAATGAATACAATTTCTTATTATTATGAAAATTAAATAAATGGTACCCCACACCCCCTCTTAGGATCAGAAACATTTTGTGACCTTGAGATGCTTACAAGCGGTACTAAGGAAAGGAGAAGAGCCCGAGAGAGCACCAAAGAAGAAGGCTGACAGACCAAAGAACTCCTAGGAAATTATAACAGGAGAAGGTCAAGAGCATCAGGCTGTGTAAAAATAAATTAAAACATTGACAGAGTTTCCATCGGGCCATTGTAGACTCAGGGAACATCCTGAAAGAGATCCTATTGAATAACTAAATAATAGGATCTGTAGATTTTTCCTAGGAGACCCCACACAATCTATTAGTTGAATGCGGTGCAGTGATGCGCAAAAGAGCTAAACGTGTAGAGTGATGCCAGATTGATGTAGAGGGAATACTCAACCTTGACCACCTTCATATTTTGCACTTTGTAAAGAAGTTGAAACGGGTCATATGAGAATTCCCCAGTTGAGTAGAAATAGGGGTACAACAAATCAATTTAATACAGTTGTTCATGAATATTTTTTATCTTAATATCTTTTTCTCAATCTAAATCATGTTTGGTTTATCTAAATGTAATAAAAGGAATGGAAAATAAAAAAAAATAAATAAATAAAAAATGTTTGATACAGTATATAACAATAAACAATTTGTTTATCACAATTGATGCAAGTGTGTTTATTTGTATAAAATAAAATATCACTTTCTTATTTACTAAGCGGAAGAAAAATTTGTTTAAGTAAACAAATTTTTAAACGAAATTCCAGTGGAGTCAATAAAATGATTATATTGTCTGACTGCCATTTTATATTGGGTGTTCAGAATTTAATTTTCTTTATGTCATTTTTCTTGTCTCCCAGATACGTTTAAAATGAGATATCACAAGGCCAATATGTGCCATTTAAAGTTTTTGAGCAACCCACAATCCTAGCCCCCCCCACAATTAAAATAACCTAAATATTTACTTTTTTAGGATGCTCTCACTTAAAGAGTTTACCGCAAACAGAATTCAAAAATTAAAAAAAATAATAAGATGTGTGGTAAGTTTCTTTTCAGCCACTCTGTAATATATACACACAGTGATAAATACTTTTTCATTATATCACTGTCATTAACAAATAGGTTCAATTACTGGATAAAATATGTTTTAAAGAAGGAAATCTTTCACTAATTGTATCAAACTCTGTTTCAGTGTTCAGAAAACAGCCTGTGAATCCACCTACTGCAATGAAACCTTTGTATTGGACGAGGCTTGTTATTCCTACACCACCTGTTGATGTTAGTACTGCACCAAATCTAACGTGAGTAATCCTATGACTTGTTGAAGAATTATTTAGAAATAATATTAGGATCAGTTCATATTTAACGGGCAGATAGTTATGGTTAATTTGGTTTTCTAGGGTACCACTCTGGGGGGAATTAGAAGAAGCAAAGATTGAAGACTTGGATGAATTTGCTCAGTTATTCTCAAGGCAAGTTGTGGACAGAAAAAACACAAAGAAAAATGTTGTGGTGAAACCTACTAAAGCTCAGGTCAGTCGAACATAGAGGAAAGAACTTATTCTAATGATAGTTTTGATTTGTTAACAACTCAATGTCCAGGACTGTGTTGTGGTGAAACCTACTAAAGCTCAGGTCAGTCGAACATAGAGGAAAGAACTTATTCTAATGATAGTTTTGATTTGTTAACAACTCAATGTCCAGGACTGTGTTGTGGTGAAACCTACTAAAGCTCAGGTCAGTCGAACATAGAGGAAAGAACTTATTCTAATGATAGTTTTGATTTGTTAACAACTCAATGTCCAGGACTGCGTTGTGGTGAAACCTACTAAAGCTCAGGTCAGTCGAACATAGAAGAAATAACTTATTCTAATGATAGTTTTGATTTGTTAACAACTCAATGTCCAGGACTGTGTTGTGGTGAAACCTACTAAAGCTCAGGTCAGTCGAACATAGAAGAAATAACTTATTCTAATGATAGTTTTGATTTGTTAACAACTCAATGTCCAGGACTGCGTTGTGGTGAAACCTACTAAAGCTCAGGTCAGTCGAACATAGAAGAAATAACTTATTCTAATGATAGTTTTGATTTGTTAACAACTCAATGTCCAGGACTGCGTTGTGGTGAAACCTACTAAAGCTCAGGTCAGTCGAACATAGAAGAAATAACTTATTCTAATGATAGTTTTGATTTGTTAACAACTCAATGTCCAGGACTGCGTTGTGGTGAAACCTACTAAAGCTCAGGTCAGTCGAACATAGAAGAAATAACTTATTCTAATGATAGTTTTGATTTGTTAACAACTCAATGTCCAGGACTGCGTTGTGGTGAAACCTACTAAAGCTCAGGTCAGTCGAACATAGAAGAAATAACTTATTCTAATGATAGTTTTGATTTGTTAACAACTCAATGTCCAGGACTGCGTTGTGGTGAAACCTACTAAAGCTCAGGTCAGTCGAACATAGAGGAAAGAACTTATTCTAATGATAGTTTTGATTTGTTAACAACTCAATGTCCAGGACTGCGTTGTGGTGAAATCTACTAAATCTCAGGTCAGTCGAACATCAAGGAGCATCGACTTTTGTTTCTTAAACTTTTGAATAATTTCAATATTTCACAGTTTAGAGCAGCCCCATAGTTGTGCATCATATACCCAGACGGGTTTTGTAGCCATTGTTTTCTAATAATAGTTGGAATTTTCTCCCTATTAGTCGGTTAAATTTTTTGTATTTGATTTCTTGTTTCTCTTTATTTTTCTTTACAGGAGTTTTCCATCTCAACTTAACATCAAGATTGATGGGCAATTATTTTACTTTGGTTACAAATTGATTCTTTTACAGTTTATTTATATTACATGCAGCCTAATTCTTCATTTATCTGTTCCTTTGGAAATTTTACTTATTGTCTGCTGCTGCTCCTTCAAAACTGTTACCTATTGCTATAATGGCTGTATCATCACCAAACATGGCTATAGTTGTGTTATCTGGTTCCAATCATTCATATTTTACCCTGAAGACTCTTCATCCAATGTTTTTTCATACCTCTTATAACATACTAAATTATATAAAACAATTAGCAGATTTCAACTGTATGTAAAGGAATCAACCCCACCGTTCTATGATGACAAATAGTGAAATTATTATCAAAAATGTAATTTCAAACCTTGCTCTCCTAAAAAACTGTGATATTGGTACAGTTACAAGGTCTGACAGTGCCAAGTCACCAAAACAAGTGAAGTGAATGGAGACTTTTAATAAATACCTAGCCACTGTCAAGAAAGTAGTGCTATAGACAATTATGAGGTTCATAAAACCTGTGTAACAACTGTTTAAACAAACTTACTTTACTGAATAAAACCCCTTGATCTAGCAATATAATTTAACATTTTCTGCAAGGCCCTAGAAAATAACTTTTGGGCATTACATTTAGAGGATCTGCTCGCATTACATTGTTATGATTGAACTGGGTAAGTAACATGATGGCGCCCATCAACTTGTTTACTTGTAGTACTAATTATGATAATTAATTGTAAATTATATAAAAATAGTCCAGATGGGCAGGGACAGGTTGGTCTGATCTAGAATTATGTAAGGTAAGGCGACCCTGACAGCCTTCATGCTTTATGAATTCTATAGGTAATTATTCCCATGGCAATGTATGTCAGTTTATTCAAGGGCGTCTGTATGTACAGCGTCTTCCAAAAGTCATGTCTATGACAAAATTCCAGGGATTTCAAAATAATAGTTAATACAAATTTAGATTTTTTTTAAGTTGTGAAATATGAAAATGGAAGTCAGTTGGAATTACTTCAGGTACCCATTAATTTGTTTATATTATATATTGACATTAGTAATGTGTTTACAGTTAATATTTTCAATTTTAGGTTATCAAAATTTTGGACAGTAAGAGATCGCAGAATGTTGGCATTTTGGCTCAAAGTCTACATTTGGACTTCACCGAAATTGAAAATGGTGAGTCCAACTCTACAATAACTGTTTGACATTATAACGTGAATGTAGTATTTTTGTGACTTCCTTTGAATTCTTTCTTTATTTGCATGTTTCGGAGGTTGTAATCCTATCATCATGATTTCCTCTCTCTTAGTGGAGATTGTTAACAAAACATTAAAGTTAAATTTCATACATCACTAACACAAATACAAATCATATACTGATTAGTGTGTAAATGTTAAATACTGTCTTGTAGGACCAAATGAACAATAGTTATTGGTATAGTAAGTAGTGGAGGGCCAGTCAATTAAAAATAATTGCCAAATTAATTATCAATTAGGTATTCGACCCTATGGGAAACTAAATTGATCATTTATGTCTAAAAAAATATATGGTTTCATACCTTGTGAAGTTTATCTCTGGAGCAGTTTTGTTGCAAGGTTCACTACAATAGTTCATGAACTAGAATTAAACTTTTTCTTGTGAAATTTGTAATGCCTTGAAAATTTCACTTTTCACTGCACTTTCACTGCATTTCACTGATTTAGTTCATGAAAGGTGATGTTTATAATGATAAATGAAAAATGCTGAATTTGGACAAAAACGTTATTTTTGCCTAATGATAATTTTGAATACCTATACTATAATTCTTTAATTCCTATCAGTTTTTAACTTCTTATATATATTTTTTTATTTAAAATATTTATTTAAATTGCATTT
This sequence comes from Aphrophora alni, assembly GCA_963513935.1. Classification (NCBI taxonomy): domain Eukaryota; kingdom Metazoa; phylum Arthropoda; class Insecta; order Hemiptera; family Aphrophoridae; genus Aphrophora; species Aphrophora alni. The sequence continues at coordinate 31,679,452 of OY740778.1, forward strand.
ATATGTTGGTCAGTGAGATATAAGTATTTGAACTAGCTTTTACAGTATTATGATCCCTAACCAATCAGTGATAAAAGGGCGGGCGTGGCTTTGGAGTGACGTCACGTCCGATAATGGATTATATTGTAATTATGATCGATATTGCCTACTTTCAAACGATCAAAACAAATTGTTCCAAATTTTCTAGGATATTCGAGGTGAGCATTTCTCTAGGAAATTTAGTTGGGAATCTGACGGTACTTCTCAAATTTCGCCTAGTAGTCTCGTTGTTTTGTAATTTCCGATAAGCCAAAGCTATGTCGAGGTTTATTTGTGAACAGAAACTGATTTATTATGGGTTTCAATATCGGATATCTTTTGTTTACGGTCGAATTATAATTTGAGTTTTTTAGTATAGCATTGCCTGTTAAGATGTGAATAATTTTTAGTTTGGCCTAGATCTGGTAGATGTAGGATATTTGTTTACTTGTCTGTAAAAATTGTCTTATTCAGTCGTTCGTAGGCCGAGTGACGTCATCTACGTTTGAGCTTCGTATTCCCGCCAATAGATGTCAGGAGCGATTGTTTTCTTGCATTTGTTTTATTTGAATGATTATAATTAATTTTTACGTGGTGAGAGCGGTGTATATACTTCATCCAATGAATCCAGTACATGTCTGAAGAAAGATGCTAGCCGGCTCTCGCAATTTGCCAGCGTTCTGTGTGTAACATTGGCATCCTTAACCTTGACCAATTGGAAGGTAGCTTGTTCTCAATGCCGGGAATCAAAAGAGATTTCCGTTGGAGGGTTGCTTGTAGTTGCAGAACCCAGAGCCAGATGAAACGGAAAAGTTAGAGAATTAGTCAGTCCATGCAAGATTGACTCTACTAAACTGCTAAGTGTTGACTCTACCATGGCCATGAAAATACTAGACTTTAGATATGTATTGAGAATGAAATATTAAGTGCTTTTATAGTGACATAAATATTTATATATAGGGTATAAAATAAGTCTGGAATGTAATAGAGAACAGTAGAATATCAAATTGGTATACGTTTATTAGATTTTCCTTTTTATTTAAAGGCAAAAATTTTCACAGTCATCATTGTCTTAAAAATGTGCATAAACTGAAGGAGTACTCCTCTTCATTTGATTTTGGGAATGACGTCTGTCATCTGTGAAGTACTCTACATATATACTTACAACATCTGGCGAGGTCTAGTCTCCTTCACATTTATACAACTTTGAAACACTGATATATGCTAGGACAGTAACACTTTATTATAGAGCCTTGCCAATGTTAAAAAATTTATGAGTTTCAGAAAATCTGTGTAACAGTTGTTTTAAACAAACATACTATATTAGATAAGATTTCTTTATCTACAATTTAACATTTCCTACAATGATCAAGAAACCAACTATTTGGCATTACATTGAGAGGAACTGGTTGTATCATGATGTCACTCATAAGCTGGTTTTTTGTTTTCTTTTACTTTGGGTATTTAAAAATTAGTGTCATGTTACTTTTACTGTTGACTTTGATTATATACGTTTGGAACAATTAAACACAATTTGTCTTAATTCAAAATTATCAAATTGAATTGAATTGTGCAATTGAAATGACTGCACTCTTGAGCTTTGTAATTATAAATTACTATGTCATGTGTGAAAACATATGTTAAGATTGTATTTGTAATTAAATATATTTTTGTTTTCAGCTATTTATAATTTTGATACATCAGTCGTAAATCTTGAAGCTCTCCAACAAATATACGACGTGGTAAGTAATGAGAACTTTCTAATATTATAAACCTTTAGAGGCTAATATGCCATACAGACGTGGCAATCCCAAGGGACCTAACTGGATCTTGTCTTGGATAGTTTCTTTCATCTTTCCTATTAGGTATCTCTTGACCAACTCTTGTTATCTTCCGACCCTGATTTTATTAGAGTATGAGTGTTGGAGGGGTCTTTGTTTTACGTTCTTTTCCTCCGTTTTTATAAGGCGATGTTGGCCGAGAGGTTTTTCAACTTTAAACAACAAAGCGGGTATTCAGAGAAAATAAAATATAGCTTTTAACGGTAAGAAATATAAAATATATAACTGAGAATTTATCTTTGAAAACTTTATTAATTAGTCTTATTTAATTGCTGTTGTAACATTTTTGGAGAAAAAGAGGAAGAATGCTTACTTCAAGATAATTTAATAAACTGAATTTCACCAGAGGATGCTATAACGAGTGGTCGACTTATTTATTAAGGTATTTTATACGTATATACAAAGTATGTTCAGTAAATAACAAGATTGATAAAATAATTTACCAATGCAGTCTTGTTTTCCACTGGTCGAAACGTGGAGCAGATCAGTTGTTGCCATCTATTTTAATATCTCTGCCGTTTTCTTCTTTACTGCATCAACTGACTGAAAATATGTTTCTTTAAACACAAATTTCAATTAAGGAAAAGAATATGGTCACATAGTGCCGAATCTGGGGTGTATGGAGGATGTTGCAGTGTAGTAAAACTAGGATGTTTGACGACTAAAAACTGCTTCACAGAAAGTGTTGTATGAAGATGCGTATTATAAAGAGTGAATCCATTTTCCACAGTTCTAGTCAGTTTCGAATGATTCTCTTAGTTTTGTAAAAAATTCTTTATAATAATGTTAGTTTACATTTGTGATCTTTAGAACCCATTCTTCCAAAATTACACCTTTAACGTCAAAAAATACAATGAACATGGCATTGAATTTGGATTTGTTTGTTTGATTCTTGGTGACAACAGTGTTTTCCAATACATTGACTGTCGTTTCGTTTCAGGATCACACTGGAAGATCCAGGTTTTATCACAAGTAATGATTTTTTGAAAACGGTTAGGCTCAGCATCAAATTCCTAAAAAGGAAATTTTCTTGCACTATTCTTTTTGCTCTTGTATGAGACCATCTTGTTCCATACTTTTTTCATGTTTTGATTCTAACACAAAATTTCCATGTAATGTCTTGTCATGGTTTCAGAGATCATTCAACATTGAGTCAGTCTTCTTCTTGAACAATCTGGCTTATTTGTTTTTATATTTTGCTTCTTAAAGTGAAAGATTATCCTTCACTATATCTTTTGTGCCTATCAAACACACATGCACGAGACATACAGTAATTTTAATACATTCCGTTGGGGTTTTGTTACATTTTACTAACAATTTGAAATTGACATATTGCTCAACTTATAAATTTACCAATACACAACAAAAAAACATCAAGAGTGTTGATGTTTTGTCAAGCAGGTTCAGACACGTCAAAGGCCTCACGTTCACTGTTTAATGCTTTCTATAAGAGGTCTTGTTGTTTAATGGACACACATTGTAGATAAAAAACAGCAAAGAACCCAACAGGATGTATGAGAGTAAGTACATGCTACTTTATCTCCTACTAACTATGACATTTGAATTTCTGTATATACTGTTATAATTAAGTTTGATTAGGATAATTGAATGGTGGAACCACAGCCTTCAAAATCAAACTCTGTAGGTAGTTTAAATTTCTAGGTTAGGATTTTAAAATTGTGTGATTCCTAGATTTATAATTTTATAACATGTATAATAGTCATTATTTGTTTGTTTATCCAGAGAGCAACGGAGGAGGAACTATCACTTATCCGAACACATGTGACAGCTCACCCGGATCAACCTCTGGATAAACCAGAACAATTCCTATTGGAACTTGCAGAGATTCCTCACTTTGCAGAAAGAATAGCTTGCTTCATGTTCCAGTCTGAGTTCTCAGATAATGTTACCAGTATTGAAAATAAACTGAATAACATCAAGTCAACTTGTGAAGTTAGTATCCGAACATAACATTTCACATAACATGTTTTTACGATAAACATTAACATCTTGTATTCCCATGAAATTACACTATTTTGGTTTTGACAATTTTTTTCTTTCCTCTTAAGTTCATTTTTTTTTCTGGTATAATTAGGCTATAAAGGTGTTACCGTAAATAAGTTTTTGTCTATTATTTTTGTTTTCTACAAAAATGCAAACATATTAGGCTGATGTTTGTATAAATATTGCAAAAAACATGTCTTATCTCTTCTGATATGAAATTAGAAATTGGTCATCTAAAAGCTGAAAAAATTATAAATATATATAATTATACTTGCTTCTTACGTGCATTCAATGTCGTCCAGCATCAACAGCATGGTGCATCTCATAGAAGCGTCTCTTCTTGTCGCTCAATAATGTTGATCCATGTTCTAGCCTGATCCGAAGCTTCAAGGTTTATACAATTAATTATTTAAAAAATACACTTTCAATCACTACTATTTGGCTTACTTTTCACAAAAAATGGAGGAAGTAACTTGAGTATTGTTTGACAATCAATATTTTTATATTTTTTAAATTTTACTTAATTTTAACTTATGAAAATCGTTGGGATTGGCCATAATAAACTATGTTCAATATTATTAAAAACTATATGCTAGTAATTAAAAAAGAGAAAAGTGTTATAAACAATACAGAATATTTCAGAGGTCCACTACATGTAGTAGGTTTAAAGAGTATAGTATAGCAGCTCAGAGCAACAGATTGGGAAAGATTGGCGTAATGGAACTGTCACTACCCTAGATCCTCGCCATATGGCAATTGTTTCAAAACTTACGAAATAAGTTTTAAGGTGTACTAAATTTCTATTTGGCTGAACTCTGTTGGATGACTCTTGAACTAGATACTACGCAATACCTTGAAATGACTTTTTACAGGAATCCATGTTTATGGCATTTGGAACCATGTTGCACTTTGCATGAATCCACATCAACAAATTCAAAGGGTTAAAAGTAAGCTTATCACATAATGATTACATTCATAAACACACTAGACTGTCTTATTGGATGGACAAAATTAACAACATTAATTTTTTTAAACTACTTTATCGTATATACGTATAAAGAAAGTTATGTGATGCATCACAAAACTGGTGTTGGTTTATCTGTTTTGAGTTTAAAGAAATTTTGATATAACTATCTGTCTGTAATACTGTATGTCATTTGTGTAATGGTTTACAGCCCAAATGTGAAGATCGATTTTAATAAATTTAGTGTGTACCCATATTTTAGGCAAAGCTCATGACTTTTTCTTCTCATTTTTTCAATAACACAAAATTGGGGGGGGGGTAGTGCTTGTATTGCTGTAAAAAAACAAAACTATTTTATCAAATTTTACTCATGTGTACTAAGGACCCAAACAAAATGTATTTGTTTGTCATCTCTTCAAAAATCACTGTTTGTGAAATATTGGTAAACAATTATTTATGGAGCTGTTATAAAAGATGCAATTTCTCAAAATCAAAATTGTACTCCATTCATATTTTAGGGAAATAAGAAGAATAATGGTCTAAACATTGCGTAATCACAATTTTAATAATATTTCAGTTTAGGGTTAATTGGTAAAAACCAAAAAATAACCTTGACTCTAGTCATTAAAAAATCTATTTTAATCAAAGTTTATGACACAAGCAAAGCAAGCTTAGGTCCAGTTAAAATTAATTTTCAAAGATTCTGTTTATTTCAAAGGTTTATTTTCAATTTTTGACTGACAGGTACGGAACTGACGTTATAGGTGACAAATAGTTTTGCTGGGTTTGTATTTGGTTTTGGGGACGGCTGAATGAGAAAATATTTGAACTGTTTATTATTTTTCAATTGAATTAAAGTTCAATAATTGGATATTTGTGTAGTTATATACATGTCATATATATATATATATATATATATATATATATCATTTGAATATATTTCGGAGACTGAAACAGATACTAAAATTTTCATCAGTTAGACAAACCAATGTTTATCCAGATGAATAACTGGTTTTAACGGTTAAACTGTCATCGTAAGATCCAAGACATCATGTTGTTCAGCCATTCACATTATAAGGCGTCATATTCTAACTGCCACTTATTACATGATAACATATAACACTTGTTACAACATTTAAATAATAATATATTGACACAAAGATATGATTATATACCTAAATTTACACAAAACTGATTGCGACGATTAGTTGCTAATTAAAAATTGAAAAATTAAAGATATTAAAAACACAAGAGTTGAACATATGTAGCGGGCGGTCACTGATAACCAACTAATTCATTATGTCAGTAAAATTATCAGTTATGTGTATCAGATTCAATGTCAGGTATCTGAATCAATATCATTTTGTAACAGGTAGAGAAGTATCTTGTCACTTCCCGCTTTTAATTTGTGTTGTAAAGCTACATAATTTCCCAAATCACTTAAACCTGTTAACACAAATGGCTAAAAATCTTATGTCTTGTGTTGACAGTTCCTGATGTCATCAGAAAGTCTAAAGGCAGTACTGAGTATTATTCTTGCTTTGGGCAACTACATGAACGGAGGTAATCGTCAGCGAGGACAAGCTGATGGATTTGGTTTGGAAATATTGTCCAAGTTAAAAGATGTTAAAAGTAAAGGTAAGTTAATATGAAACCTTAGTAGTGAATTCCGTTTGTTATTTTGTAACATATACAGTAGACTCATGACTATCCAGCCCCAGGCTTTGGTATAAATAATATTTATTTGAATTCACAAATTTAAGTCTATAAAACAGTTAATTTACAATACTTTTTTTTTTAATCATAAACACATTATAAAATATATGCCTATACCCATTGTTGTTTCCAATAATTTTTCAGTGAGTAGACTCTACACATTTGGTATTGAGTTTCCCAGTACAGACCACCATAGCACTTTCTTTTAAGCAGATCTTATTTGAGTTTCACATACTGTAACAAGTGGGTCTTATCCATTTATGAACCTGGTTCCCTGGACAGTACACATTCCTTTTGTTGAAAGTAAAAGTTTGTACAGATAGGCTGAGGCAAATATGACCAGTTTCAAGTCTAATGTCTCTTTTTTTCTTCTTCTTCTTTTTTTTAATAGTTATTGGTCCACAACTTTTCTATCCCTGAACAGGTTTTACCGTCCGACAAATATTGTTTTCAACAAATTGTGATTTTGTATTCATCAACCTTTCTCAGTTAGTTGTAGTCATTATTTGTATGGTGAATAGTATCAGAGTATCAGCCGAGTCACTTCCTTTCACTCATATGTCTTCTTATTAAGTCCTTTCTACATAATCCCAGATGTTGCTCAATTGTTTTACAGCACAGCCTGAAGTACAGCATACGAAAAACAATTTAGTTTCCAAATGAGATTTTGGGTAATTATATAGCAGAACTGCATCACTTTAAAATCAATTTTTATGGGTTTTATTCGTCAAATAAATGTTGGAAAAATATTTTATTATCGAAAAAAAGTGTCGGAAAGATGATTACATAATATAATTACACAAGAAAATCTTAATCAGAGTCAAATTCTGCTGCAAATTCAGTAAAAGAGGAATTTATTGAATTTAAATGTATTTCACTCGTAATTCGCCATAAATGATGAAAACGAGTATTATACTCATTGTACTTTCTTTTAAACATAAATTCGGCTATATGGCCATGGAAATGTTGTTTTGAATTTCCATATCGCGGCACATTTCCTCGCACTTCCCTCCATTGACGTTCAATTGTCTGCGTATGTGCTTCAGTGTACGCATATGTAGGGCTGTATTATTATATGTCACGAAAGGTTTGGCCAGGTTGCTATATATATATATATATATATATATATATATATATATAACCACCTGGCCAAACCTTCCGTACGTTTATTGAAGTGAATGTCATGAGTATGAAAGATAACTCAGAGTTAATTTTTTCACGAAAAAACTACTTGTGTAATTGTATTATTGTATTATGTAATCATCTTTCGGACACTTTTTTTCGATAGTAAAATATTTTTCCAACATTTATTTGACGAATAAAACCTTTAAAAATTGATTTTGAAGTGAGGCAGCTCTACTATATAATTACCAGATTTTGTAATGCCACTTTCCTCCACCTCGTCAAATCTTGATTTATTCTGTTCAACAGCAGTGTAAGTGGCAAAACAGTGTTGAAAATACACCTGCTCCTGCACTGTCTGAACTATCCATCCTTATTCCACAGTATACATTTTCTGTATGGTTTTTATATCACAACGAATTAGAGGCGCTCGACTTTTGAATTGCTTTACTGACAAAGAGTAAAGAATAAGTGACAAGTGAAACTTTTTTCACATCCGTACAAAAATGTTGGCTCTATTATTTTAAGAGCAATCAGTTAGCAGAAGATATCTAATGCCATCAATTATTTATATGCCATTCAGTTCTTATTTTGAACAGTATAATTTTACAACTGTTTGTTAACCCCTCAATTTGGTTTGCTGAACAGTAATCACATGAATTTCTGAGTGCTGTGCTCGCATGGTAATAGTCTGTCAGCTAATGATCTCTACTGGCTATATTTGGTCTGCCTGAACCTATTACATTTTATTAGTATGAAATAAATTCTGAAGTGTTTGTTTACAGCCTAAGCTGTAAGGTCATAAACACAAAAAAGATTACTCTCTTTTACTTAGTGTTTTTATAGTGTTTTCTCATGTTTTATAGTATTATTGTTGTGTTTTGGAAAGATAAAAGTAAGTGATTAGTTTTGTCATTTTGTTGGTAAATTATGTGTAAAGATTGTTTTGTCATTTTGCTGCTATGTTTTTATAGCTTCGGAAAGACAAATGAGTGTGTGTTTATTAGTGAGTGTGTATTTTTATAGGTTAGTTCTATGATTACTTTGGTTTATAATTCTTTTAGTAAATCCAAAGTGTTTTTAGTGGTAGAGTCTTATAATGGCTCATGTATAAATAAATAAAATATTTCTCGCTTACTAAAACCCCTCCAAAAAGTACCATAGAAGGCATTATTTCTTACAAAAACTCCGATGTTGAATACAATAAGAGACAAACACCATATTTAGTAAATTCTACAATTTTATTGAGTTTTGTCGACCATGGTTTCGCCAGCAACGGCATTTACAAGGCAGCTTAACAAAGACTAAGGAAGATATTGAAAACTGACATATAATAATACAAAAAGAAGAACAGTTACTTTGCTGGGGGGGGGGGAGTAGAAAGGAAACATGTGGTCATAAGGAAGACAATGGTTTTAACAAAGGTGAGTTTGACAAAAATTCTACCTGATCATTGAGTACTAGTTTGGAGTCTTTACAAAATATTCTCCTAATCTCGAACATTTCTAATGAATTTAATTTCCTACTTTTTGCATTGACATGGAGAACATAAAGGGAATGGTTTATGCTCAACATCCGGTCTATGCAGCTTTTTTTGTTGTCTGCCCTTACCTTCATATTAGGCTGTATAATCGTAAGCCTATCCAGAACAATTAGGCTGTACATAATATTCAGAAAATTATGGTTTCGGATTAATGTTCATCTTTCATCTGTGGAATCCTCTACAGCCGAAAAGAGTGAACTGATTTTAATAAAATTTTGTATATAGAACACATTTATGCTGCATAGCTAACATCTTGTTTTAGGACACAAGCAAAGAAACATTGTTTAAATACCATATATAAATTTTTCTAAAATTATTAAATGTTTATAAGAGGAACTCTTTTAGGAAATCTTATCTTCGTTAATAAATATATGGGAAAAACAAACGGTGCCAAAATATTGCACAAACTTTCTCACTCACATATCCTCAAAACCGAATAAAAACTATTCGTTACCAAAAATATCAGTTCCCTTTGTCATAACTGATACTTAGGATTTTTCTGGGAAATGGTGGTGAATGTTTTTTATGTATGACTATGTGGGCATTGTTTATGAATCTGTTTCAGACAATTTGATGACATTGTTGCATTACATTGTTCGAGCATACATGAAACAGTGTGACTATGCAGTTAACCCTGACCTTGCCTTACCTGTACCTGAACCTGGCGACATTGATCGTGCAGCATCAGTACAATTTGAAGACATTGAACTGTATCTTAATAACTTGGATAAGGAACTCAATGGTATGTTGTCAAGTAGTACTGAGGGGTATGTTAACTGCTTATATATGTTTGGCAAATGCTACAGTACAGTGCAGTATCCGTTTATATTTATTTTCTTTTTTTAACTTCATATCCTATATCAGTTTTATTAAATTTATTTTTTATTTTTATTATTATGCATTGATAGATGCTGCTCTCTGTTAGAAACAAAAAATTATTTTGTTGTTGAAGTGTATATACTGTTTGTAGTATGATATTTTCACTCTCAGAGGCTCGCCTATACTAATGAGTATGGATATTGCAATTATGAGGGACTCCTAGCTGAATCTACACCTTTTACATGTAGTCTTGAGTTGGATCTCTCTCTCTCTCTCTCTCTCTCTCTCTCTCTCTCTCTCTCTCTCTCTCTCTCTCTCTCTCTCTCTCTCTCTCTCTCTCTCTCTCTCTCTCTCTCTCTCTCTCTCTCTCTCTCTCTCTCTCTCTCTCTCTCTCTCTCTCTCTCTCTCTCTCTCTCTCTCTCTTATCTTTTCTATCAGGTCTCTCTTGACCAACTGTTGTTCTTTCCTAACTCTGATACTATTGGAGTATTTGAGGGCTAGGTTAGGTCAAGTTATGTTATGTTCATTATTTACTTTTTTTTATAAGGTGATGATGACCAAAAGGTTTTTCACCTTTAACAACAAGTTCACAAAATCTAGCCTACGAAGCATTATAGAGCTACGGTTTACATAATGAAGTCAACTCATGTTAGTCTTAGTGGTAGCATAGTATAAATGAATAAAACACACACACACGCACACACACACACACGCACACGCACACACAGCACTGCATATTAGAAAGGAAGTTCCCTGAGTCTACAATACCACGATAGGATTTCAACATGTTTAACTTATTTTTATATAGTCTGATGTACGATACCTCGACCTTCTCCTGTCATAATTTTCCAGGTGTTCTTTGGCCTCAGCCTAGATATTCTTTTCCATAGGTTTGTTCTCTCAGCCTCTTTTTTCATTTAATTTATTTCTTATTGCTGTTGTACAAATATTGTGTGACAAGAGTCACAATAACCTAACCTAACAAATTAAAATTTAAGGAATTAAAACAGATATATGGACACTCCATCAAAACTTATACTTACACATTTACCTAAACAAAAAATCGGGCTAAATCAAATCGTACAGTCCTACTCATATTCAAACAAAAAGAATAAATATACAAAACAAAGTACTATAACAAAATAATACATTAATATATAAAACAACTAGTACTATTTGGTAATGATATTACTTTAACAGTGGTGGAGAGTGGTATTGCAGCTTCTGCAGAGTTTGTCCGAGGCTGAAAACTGGTTTGTTGTAAATAATTTAAAATTAAACATGATCAAACCAAAATTAATTTATTTTAATGGTAAATAAAATTTGAAATTATTTTCTTTTAAAGGAAAGGAAGAAATCCAAAACATAACAAATGTGAAATTTCTGGTGTCATTTTGGATGAAAATTTAAATTGGAAAAATTATGTGTCAAACCTCTCAGGCTTATTGGGAAAGGGGCTTTTTTTTTACTCTTTGATTGGTTTCGGTCGATGGCAGATTTAGACAATATTAAGTTTCTCTATCACCATAGATTCCGTTTAAGATCACTGTCTATAACTAGTCCTACAAATTTGGCACTTTTCACCTCATTAATTAAATCCTAACAACAAATTTGAAGTCGGGTGTTATATATATGACAATTTTCTTCTTTCCTTGGTACTCCCCTTTAGTAAATCTATATTGGGATCATTATTTAAACTGTTTTTGTTTTGTTCTCAGGTTGCCAAAAGAAAATGGAAACTGTAATTGCCAAATCCTTGGATGAAAATTTGCAGCCTTTCAAAGACAAAATGGAAGCGTTTTTGACCACAGGTTATTACATTATTTGAATAATACAATAATACAAATTTTATTTTATATTTTCATGTGATTAAAATCTGTTATTTGAAATTTTGTTTTCAGCCCAAAAACAGTTGGCAGAAGAATTTGAGAATTGCGAAGAATGCAAAAGAAAGTAAGTAGTGTTTTGTTTGTTAAAATAATAGAGCAATTTGTGTGAGGTCGTATAACTTAATACACTATTCCTAACAATAAAACATTAACAGTTATAAAATTATCTTGAAAAATTTGATATGTTATAAATTACATCAATTAATGAAACACACAAAATAGATGATCAACAGCAAACAAAGGTCGAAACAATAACAAGACTCCAAATATCAAGAAAATACACTTAACTGTTAAATATACTTGACTATACAAAACATACAATATAATAAATACAACATTAATATATTTTTAATTATATCTGCTAAGATCTACATAATTAGTTTGAGTACAATCTTCTGCCAATCCTAGCATTGTCTTATTATTTATATTTGTCGATCCTTCATCTTTGGGACCTACTTTAGTACTTTATTTATTATATCTAAACATGTATCCATTATTAAAAACATGGCTGTGAAATAAACTCATCTGTCTAGTACATGTCCCCTTCTAATTGAAAATATTTTAATTTTCATTTGATGCTCTTCATGTTAAATATCTCTTTCAATGACTTTGGGAGTTTTTTAGAGATCTTCAATCTGTGTAGATCACATCTAAAATCTCTTCTATTCCTTGTGTAATCATTATCATAGTCTCTATTTTATGCCTTTAGCTCTTGAAGTGACAACAATGAGTAATTACTTCCAAAATATACATGCTGGGATTGGCTAGGCGGTTTAAATTCTTAAAAGCCTCCCCACATGATTCTTTTGGTTTCAACCTTAATATCGCTCTTACTACCTTGTTTTTTATAAAGAGAAAACTCTTTATAAATTTAGTTTATTAGAATTTCCCCACAAAACAATACCATAATTTAAATGTGGATGTATTAGACCATTTTTAATTAATTTATGTTATAATATTTAGCAAGATGTCGGAGTAAAAACATTCCTGAGCTTTATTATACACATTATCTATATGTTCGATCCATGACAGTCTGTTTCATCAACTCCTGAAGCAAGACATCAACCAACGACAAGTTCGGATGAATCCTGTTTGTTTTATGCCTATACCAAAAATATAAAATTAGTTTTCTTGGAATGAAGTTGTAAGTTATGGAAAACATTGCATGAATTACTCATGTGCATTTCGGAACAAACGTTTCTTTTAGTTATGATATAGAATATATGTATTAAATCGGTAGAGCTGATTTCAAGTTACAACAGTTCCTTACGCTGTAATATACAATATGTGTGGAAACTTTAATTACCCAATGAAAGGAAACACAATAATCACTTTATTTGTACAATGCAATATAAGACAATGTTTCATCAGTGACTAACTCACCATCAGTTCTCACATTCATGGCAATGAATTTCAACTCTAGAGAATTTTGCAATGTCAAAACTACAAATTCCAGGTGGGTTGTACATAAAAACATCACCTTGTATTGTATTATATAAAGTGTTTTCTTTCATTGGGTGAACATCCTAGCAGATTTTGTGTTTTTTATTGATAATTCAAGAACCCACATTTCTAGAAAGATGGTGACCAATACGCATTATTTGAACACTTAAGGGCGTTATCGAAATAAAATTTGATCAAAATTGTTAAAGCTAATTTTGAGAAAATTGGAAATTATCCTTATAGACAAAATTTTAATAAAATGTGTGGTGTGATTTTAATGAAATTTGGTATGTGGGCTCATTTTAGCTATATCTTGGAGACTTTTTTCATTTTTTGATAACTGAAAATATGGTTATCGCAGGGGGTAGCTGCGATAAAAAAACAAAAAAATTATGATTTTACACAAACATAGTCTCTAAGGGCACAAATAAAACTTATTGGTCACTATCTTTCAAAATATATCTGTTCATGAGTTATCGAGTTAGAAACCCAAAAATATGCAATTAAAAAATATGAAATTTCTCATCATCGGCTCTACCAATTTTATTGAAATGGTTTAGTGTGGAAAGTTTTCATTCTTTTTTATTTGGTTTTGGGGATAATTGACTGAGAAAGTTTATGCAATGTTTTTTGTACCATTCATAAAGGATCCAATTTCTTTTTTGTTATATGGATTTTCACCAAGTTCCAGTTGTTTTGACTTTAAATTGTATAAATCTTATATAGTAAGTAGGATATTGATAGCAGATTTTGTTAAACTACTAAGTAAACCAACATATTGTGTTATTTAGATTCCAGGGTACACTCAGGTTCTACCATTTCCAGCCTAGAGGTGGCATGAAGGCAGAAGAAGTGGCACCTAAAGATTTCTTTCCTCTTTGGGGACCTTTTTGTTCAGATTTTAAGGATCTTTGGAAGAAGGAACAACAGAGAATAATCAAAGAAAAGTAAGTTATTAAAAATAATAAGTTTAATTTTATTCCAGAAAATACAGTAAGTAGACATCGCAGGGATTTGGCTTTAACATGGGCTCTTATGGAGTTATTCTCGACCAATCAGAATCGTCCATTTGGTCATGTGACCACTTCTCATCCAATCAGAATGCTCCATTTATAACTTCAACTGCACCGTCGCTTCTCGTCCAGTCAGAATGCTCCATTTTATAACTTCAACAGCACCACCACTTCTCGTCCAATCTGAATGCTCCATTTTGTCACTTCAATTGCACCGACTTGCAACCTACCCGTTGCCGCGTTGCTGCTCTCCGGTAGTGGGTTCGAGTAGGGTTCTTCTTGCCCCACGTTGGGCGCCACTTGCCACGCTGCCTCTCTCCGTCAGTGGGTTCGAGTAGGGTTCTTCTTGCCCCACGTTGGAACGCCACTAGCCACGCTTCGCCTCTTTCTGACTTCACGAATTTAAGATTCTTGTTCCCTTTTTTGGAACACTATTATCACGAACTCTTAAACTCGCTGTACGATCACCACCGACTGGGCGAACCACCTTTCTTTTCAGAGCAAGCGCGGGCAAGGCCAAGGTGCTCACTTTTACTTTTTTAAATCAAAGATTTTGCAACTCTTGGCTCTAATAAGTATGAGCTTGTCCTCATAAACTTACCAAATTTTAATTAACGCAAAATTCCCTGAATTTTATCTCAATGCTCGATTATTTAGATCTTTTAAGATTAACTCTCTCTCTCTCCAAGGTCGTGCCTTTTGGGAGAAATCGGCTCTTAAGTTCTGATGATAACTTTTAAAATTTTCAAATTATATTACCAGAGCACATATATAAAATTTATGTTAAAACAAGGTTAATAGCATACACAGAATGGATATATATTAAAAACACAACAAAATTTAGAAATGAATTATTTGTATATTATTTTCTCTTTTGCACAGAAAAATTTTATATTCAAAACTTTTTTAATCACACAAAACAATTTAATTGAACAATAACACAACTATTTATTTATTTGACAAAATTAATTAATGTAATATTTTCTATATCTTAAACAAAATAACAACGCTTGACTTTTCAGACAGAACCACAAACAGTTTTTCCTGTACTGAAAAAGTCGTATTTAAATTATTAATAATTTTCAACACCAAAGCAGAGGTTTAAAAATGAATTTAATTTTTAATAATTCCCCTAATGACGTTATATTTGAAAAGAAGTTAATATTTGCGAATTATTCCTTAAGTATAAGATACCTTCACACTTTAATAGAAGTTCTAGTTGGATTTGGAATTTGTTGTATTATTAGGATGATAGTGATGTGATGTTTTCTATCCAGAGTCTGTAAGCTGCTATGTAGTTGAATGCTGGTCTCGAATTCTTCTAAGTCGCCTTGAAGATCGATTAAAGTTGAAATTATTCTAAGTCCAATTAGTAGAGTGACAGTTGAATCTTCCTCTCAGCTCAGAGTCGGTTGCAGAAGAAACGTCCTTTAAGCGTCGATTCCAAATCAAAAGTAATCGTCTTTCGACGGTTAAATCTCGGTCTCCCTGTCAGTGGGAATTAATCCACTTTTCTGGAGCCAATTTTCCTCCCTTTTTGGGAAAAAGGTATTTTCCATATATTATGTGTTTTCAGGCCCTTTTGGTCTGAAATATTTACACTATATGTTTTATTAGTCCTATTTTTTGACTAATGAATAGTTTTCTTCCTTAATTATTAATTAAAACACCTTTTAATTAATAATTTATAGTATTTTTTCTTTAACGTTATCTTTGATCCATGTTGGCAACATGATGATTCTGACTTTAGACTCTGCTTGAAGATGCGCGCGCCACTTTTCATGTTTTTGCATGAAAATCTCTACTTTTGACGTTTTTTCGTTCAACTCGCTATAACTTTCGAACGCTCGAACCGATTTTAAAGTTCCTTTCGGATTCTTCTTCCTTTCCATCTTGTGGGTCTTGTGGAACTTGATTCATCGCTCTACTACGCTTCGTTCGCGAGTTATCGCCCTTTTCCTGAAATTTGATTTTTCCCCTTTTCAAATTTTGAGATAAGTCCTTTCTCAAAATTCTTTTGACGAAATCTTGTTCCTCTTCTACTACGACGAAAAACTATGTTTGTACTTTTCCCATAACTCATTTGGTTGTCGAGTTATTCGCCTTTGAAGTCCTTAAGTTTGTGTCGTATGAGTTTATGTTCATAAAAACCCCCCCATTATATATTATTACTTCTGCTTTGGTGTGTTACCATTTTACATACTAAATACATATAATTATCATGTTACTTTACCCCTTTAACGTTTATTTTACCCGCTTTTGGGCTTTGAAGTTTTACGTTTTGTAATTATTATATCTCCCTTATTTTATTTTCAAATTTGATTCTAAGTACCTATTATTGTGCCCTATTGTGGTCTCTACAATAGTACTTATTATTATTTTTTTAAATGATCCCCCCTTCAACTCAAAAATTCCAAAAAACTCCCCAAGAATGACTTTCTAAGTCCATTCTCACCTGTTAATTATTATTAATTCATATTTTTTATTTGTGATTATTGTTACTTCCCCACTTGGTTATGACTCTACGATTTTTGAATTTTGAATTTATTCTTTTTCCAAATTTTAGGTTTTTGAGCCCTTCTAAAAACTTGAATAACTTTTTTGTTTTATGTGATTTTAAATTTATTTGTTGATATTATTGGTCGGTTGACTCTACTGAATATTTATTTATATTAATAATTTAGTTTCTTAATAAAATAGGAACTAAGGCAGTTTGACTTTTCACGTCCGAACAAGCAAGTTTGCTCTCGAACTGGCGTGACGTCATCGCCCCACCTCGTCCCCACTCTACAAGGTTTAGCGCGGCAATTTAACTTGTTTTAAATGGACTTGAGACGTTTGGCTTTTTCCAAACCGTCGCACCGTCCACCATCTTTGTTTTTGGTATAGTAAACTGCACTGACTTGTATCATAACTGCCAGCCTTGTTTGCGTGGTGTGTGTGTGTGTGGGGGGTGTTAGTCTTATTGTGGACAATGTTTCATACTGTTTTTGCAACCTATTTACCTAACGTAATACTGTTTCTGAATCCAATTTACCAAACCAGATACCATTACCAACCAAAATATACTTTTACCAATCGATTTACCAACCAAAATATACTTTTTGCAACCGATTTACAAACCAAATATCATGTTAGCAACCGATTTTAAAATTGGTCCTTGAGTTTGTCTTCCAGAGATTTGTCCCCATAAACTTGCCGCCATTTTTGTAAGTACAGACCTGTCTTTGCTTACCTCTCTCCCACTGCCGTTACCATATTAATATAAAATACCAGAATATTTGTACTACTTCAGTGGGTACTTTTGTCTACACAACCATACTCCATTAATAGCTGAGTCATTACTAATAATTTGACAGGAACGCTGTAAGAGGTCATTGAGTTGTAGGTCTCATGTAAACAGGTACAGAGACCCCCACATAACAGCTTGATCTGTTGCAAAACACCAAATCGTTAATTTCACTCTGCCAACATGTACTGTCGCAAAATACGACTTTCAAAGAGAGAAGTCCAATATACAGGAGTATGAAAGGAGAAAAACAAAAGATATGACTTGTCCTCTGTGTTTTATGGGGTTGGAACTGTCACATGGTATGGTGAAACCGTAACCAGTGCCCACATTACAAGCCGGCTTACCCCTACTGGGAATAGCTCCAAACCATTGCTATTTCCTGTGACCGCCACTCCCTTATAAAATGCAGTCCCCAAATTCTTTTTTTACTTTGTAGTACATTTTCATGGCCTCTTCACTACTGTGTTTACAATCACTAGTACACAAGTTTTCACAAGGTGAGAAAGTAATATAGCTTTTTCTTTTGTTTTTGCAGAATGAAAGAGGCAAAGAGAAAACAATTCGAAAGAAAGCAAGAAATTAAGAAAGGAAAGATAAATGAAGGAGGCCTAGTAAGTATGATTTTTAAAATTTTGTAGAAAAAAGTATAGGTTTTAAATTTCATTGGAATAACACTTACTTCTTAATTTTTCTTTCAAACTTTCAGCATCACATGATGCTGATTGTTTAATGTCAATGGTATGCCACAATCACCAGTTGATTATTCCACTTTTCTTAAAATGTCTCACATTTTGTGGTGCTATCCCTGTAACAGGATCTGTTTCAGTACTAATGATGAGGAGGCGTTCTTTGGATTGAATCGAAATAAATAATTGTATTGTATTGTTCTTTATTAGTCCCTTAGACAAATTTACATTTGTATAAGTTTTAAATTAATTTAATACTTCCGAGTTTCTACATGTCCTGGTCTAACTGTGAGGCAAAAAATTCTATGTACATTGTAGGTAGAATCTACTGACTTGTTTTGGAGTTCCTAACAATATCTTCTTGAGGTTACAGATGCCCATCTTTTGTTCCACTCGTTTATTAAGGTCTGTAATTAAAAAATATGTAGTTCCACAAGGATCTATTTTGGAGCTTGTGTATGGCAAATTAAGGCATAAGTGATAGAAGCCTATTTAAATTAAAATTATTTTTTAATGACATATTTATGATTTTTTTTTTTTTTTTGCTTTTAGGGTGATGGGTCAATGAGAAAGTTTGTACAATGTTTTAGTACCATTTATATTGTTGTGGTTTTGTGGATGGGTATATAAGATAGTTTGTGCACTGTTTATTGTAATCTTAATGTCACAATACTTTATGTCCATGTAATCATGCGCTTGTATTTGTTATTTTACAGAAAGCAAGATTAAAAAGATTGGAAAGCAAGTTTAAAAGTGAGACATAAATATAAGAAGAAATGCTGTGGCTTTACTGATGGCTGTGATGTGTGTATAGTTAGTTTAACGTCAAGGTGTGTTCAAGTCTGATTTTAAATAAATAGAAACGGTAAATACAGGGTCATCGAAAAAGGTGTTTGTGATTTTGAGGTTAAATTATTAAGCAATACTGAAAGATTTAAAAAATAAAGTTTTTTTTTATCTGTTGCTCGGCAAACATCTAGGCGATAGTCTATCAATGTCCAGGTACACTCCAACCACACCAGGAGCAACAGTCGCTATAGTGGCAGTGATTTTCTCTCTTTGGTTGCTGAGCCGTCGGATTCTACAGTTGTAGCGGTTAACACAGCCATTATATGGGAAGTTGCTTAATAATTGAAAAAAATTGGTTCAGATGACTTTAATCATGTTTATTGTCACAGCCAATTCAGCTCATTGACTGTTCTACTTGTTTAATTTCATATTAAAAATGAATTTTGTAATCATAAAATCTCAAATATTTATAAAGCACGTTCTGAATAGTTTAGAATTACCGAGTTCCAATCTTTGTCAAGGCGTTTTAGGGCCTCACAAGGACGACTTAAAAGCTCCACAATATGGATGGTTGACATATTTCCAGTTTCTTTAAACTGATTGTAGCAATGGTTTGTCGGAAGTAAATTAAATTCAGCAAACTATAAAACGAGCTTTCTGTTGTACAGTTATCATTACCAAAGTGACTTGTGCAGAGTGGTGTATTCTGCCCACAAAGCATCAAGAATTAGTTCAGTATTGTTCATGCTATTTATAATTGAAATAACAAACATATTTTTCGACTCTGAATAGAGATAATTTTAGTTAATTTAAACCAATTTTTGTTAGAGGTAACAAATTTACAAACATCTATTTCTTGTGCCTGTAGGAATTGACATTTTTTTGGTAAAATATGTTTACTAAAAACTCAGTCAATTTACCATCAATGGGATTTATAAATTTAAAATTTTCAAAACTACGTGGTGTGACAAATTAAATAATGATACAGTCTTGAAAGTAGTAGAGGAGTTTAGTTCCTGTCAGCTGTGACACCATTAAGAACAGCTTTTAGATTAGTCACACGGTGGTAAATCTAGCGATTATGAAAGATGTTCCAGTCAGCCAACTGATATTCAGAATTTCTGTATGAGCAGGAGTATTGTCCTAATGAAGTGTCAAACCTCACAGTTCTGGTTGTTGTTTTTTTGTTCTCAGCTTTGTTAAAACTTCACTATTGTGTCTTTCGGAATCTACTTTTCATAAATTACTGTCTTGATGTTAAAAAAAAAACACAATAAGCATGGCTTTAAATTTGGACTTGGTTTGGTAAGATTTTTTCATTCTTGGTGATGATGGTGTTTTGCAGAGCATTGACTATAGTTTTGTTTCAAGTTCATATAGAAGAAACAAGTGATAATTTTTTTGAAGCTTGGGGTTGTCATCAAGTTCCTGCACCATGTCAGTGCAAATTTCATTGTAGCGTTCTTTTTGCTCTATTGTGAGGATCCTAGGGGCGGCACAAACATTTTTTTATGTTGACATCTTCAATCAAAATTTTCCTGTGTCTTTGCTAATATGGCAAAATTACACACAAAATTATTAGGTTCATGGCTTCAGCTATTATTTGGACACTGTATCAGTGGTTTTCTTGAACAATGTAATAATTGATAAAACGGAAGGTTTTATTTTATGAAATTATTTTATTAAAAATTTGCTCAGCTAAACGATTTCTCGCCAGACGCCAGGGCGCCAGACGATTTCTCGTCAATTTAGAAAAAAAAATGAAGTTGAATTATTTTAAAATCTCGGGGTCTAAAGTTCTTTTCAAGAAGTACTTGGCTTAGGTGATTTAAATAAAGATTCCAAGTCTTTTTCTGCTGAAATTGTACATAAATATTTATTAATTATACATAACATCCTACAATTACCATCAAAAATCATATTTTATAATTAATAGTTATCGGCTAAATTTAATAAGAAAATCTTTATTTTATATTTCCTTTTTTATTATTTTGAATCAATTAAAACTTTATATTTTTCATACTTTCTTTTTAAAAATGTTGCAACAGGAATTTAATTCATAAAAATTTAAGTAACTTTGCAGCTCTCTGAAGGAGATTTAATTTAGTATTAAAAGTTTCATTTTTTAATTATTTTTCTTGAAATAGTAAACAAAAAAAATTAAGATGAACAAACATGTATAACAATTAATTTAAAACATAACACAGATCTTTACTCTAATAGTTAACATATGGCGTCTATACCAAAACGCCAAATATAAAAAAAAAAATGTCTGAAACGAGGAAAACTGATGTCCAGCAAATCGAAGTCCTATGGCTCGTGTTGATCCACAATTCTCTAGAAGTCTCTTCTTCAAATAGTCTAAAACAATGTCCATGGCTTATTAAGAATGTTCTGTCTTTATGAGCCAATTTAACCAGATGGTACACGATCTCTTTCTCACTCGCGTATAGAATAATAGTCTTTCCTATCTAGCCCGTCAGATTCTATTGTCTTAATATTTCTTTGTTCTTGTTTATTAATCTTTAAACACAAATGTTCATCTAAAGGATCTGTATCTATGGTCCTATCATCATACAAATACGCTAATTGTCTCATTCCTTTGTCTCACTGCATTTAGATCTTATATCAACTAAAACGTTATTCACAATGTTACTACTCAAATTATGTCTGTCTCTCGTATACATTGATTTCTAGTCCTTAACCAACGCAAATTATCACTTAATAATCACTTGAGCTCATCTCAAGACTGTCCAGCCACGAGACTATTTTTCCCGCTACCACCTAAAGCGTTCGTTTTTAAACTCACTGACACATCAATTTATAATTAATTATTCATTTACACATTTACATGATTTTCCATTAAAATCATACTAATCATTATTATAAAATCATACTAAGACTATTTATTATACAAAATTGTTTTTTGGATGCTTTTCGTTAATAATTTACAGCTTTCCTTAATTAATTTTACCACACTAGCGTACGCTAAGAACCAATCAGGATCTTTGACCTACTTCTAAAAATCCAATCACGTCGCTTGTTTTAACCCCATTATATTACTATGTTACAACAATCTGGTTACAATTTTCTTGAAGTGGAGGGTCGTCCAGGGTGTTTATCATTCTTCTCGAGAATCTTTTGTACCACTCAAACACAATTGACTGAGATATTCAGTGTTCTCTGTAAGCTACAGTAAGTATTTGGAAACATTCCGTTGGTGTTTCGTTTAATTTCACTCAAAATTTTTAATTGAGATGTTCAAATTCTAAATTTATTATTCCAGCACTCAACAGAAAACACAACTGCACTAAATGATGACTTATAATTATTGATGAGCTAAGAGTGTTGATGTTTATAATTCAGGTGTCAGACACATACAAGGAGCTCAAAATCAATTCTCACTGCTTTCTCTAAGGCTACGGCCATATTTGTATTTTTTCAGGCCATATTTGTATTTTTTCATACCACATGTTTACCTCCTATATTGCGAGGTGCATATTTCATGCATAGTTTGAAATCCTGTTATAGTTATATATGGATGTTTTCCCCCATAAACTGCTGCAGGTGTCAAAACCTTGGCATTTTGATGGCAAGTTATAAATAATGCAATTTCTGTACTCTTGTGCAGCATTTGTTGATGTCAACGCCATCATCATCGAAATATTCCAATTCACTCCATATTAACCAATAGCTCAACGAAGGGAACTTCTACATAATAAACTTCATATTTTGACCATACCTCGAGGCTTTAATTTTTTCAATAACTAGTAAAAAGAAAAAAAAAATTATTTTCTCAAATGTAACTCTAAGAACAGAAACAAAATGTATTGGTTGCCATTTATCCAATACATACTCACTTCAATGTTTGTGAGTTGGCCATCAGGATATTATAAAATACGCAATTTATAAAACCCGAGTGCAAAATCACCAGTACAAAGAAAAAAAAATTTACGGTTCAGGAATAATTGGCAAAAAACAAAAATGAACCTTGATCTCTATTATTAAATTTTGATTTTAATCAAATTCAATTTACGGCGTCCATTGTTAATTTTCACTTTTTGATAAGTAAAGACAAAACTGTCATTTTTTTGACCAATAATTTTGGTTGATTTAGAGAATTGGTGAGTGAGAAAGTTTGTGCAATGTTTTTGCACCATTTATTTACTCACATACATGTTATTATGGAGAAAGTGTTGTTGTAATGATCTGACATCTGTATAGCACTGATTTTAATCTGATTTATTATTTGATTATATTATGACTTTGTGTGGTAGCTCTTATATTTGTTTTTCTGATTAACTGTTTTAAATTATCTTGCATTGAGATTTTGTTTATGTCATTGCTCAAACTTCTGTGCCAGCTGCTAGTATTTATTGTATATACAGTTGTAATTGTAAAAATATATATTGTTTATTTTGTATTGTTTATTAAATGTTTTGTTTCCTTTCTGACCCTTCCATGCAGGATTGAATGGAGTACACAGGCCTCAATTGAAAATATTTCAAGAATGAAATTATCAAGATGACATGATGGTAGGCCTAATATGTTTTAATGAAAGGAACTAGCAAAAACAAGATTGTCAATTTTGAAGTTATGTTTCTTTAAGGGTGATGTTGTCTCCTCAACTACATAAGCCCTATTCTTGACAATCTTAATATAAATTATTTTCTTATTGTGACAATCTAAATGAATAGTGGAGGGGGAAATTAGATCACAAAGTGAAATGTAGAGCGTCTACTAGTCTGTATGGGTATATAAGAAAGTGTCTTGCTATGGTGGGGGGGGCACATTCGGTAGTTGTGGAGATATCACTCTTAAAGAAACATAACCTCAAAATTGACAATCTTAAGTTTTCCTTAGTTCCTTTCATTGAGCCCTCTACCTGACAATCATAATATAAATTAGTTTCTTACTGTGACAATCTAAATGAAAGGTGGAGGGGGAAGTTAGTTCACAAAGTGAACTGTAGAGTGTCCACTAGTCTGTATGGGTATATAAGAAAGTGTCTTGGTTCACAATTTAGCATTCGAGGAGACATCTCTCTTAAAAAAAACATAACCTCAAATAATATAAATTAGTTTCTTACTGTGACAATCTAAATGAAAGGTGGAGGGGGAAGTTAGTTCACAAAGTGAACTGTAGGGCGTCCACTAGTCTGTATGGGTATATAAGAAAGTGTCTTGGTAAGGTTGGAGGGTGGGCACAATTTAGCAGTCGAGGAGACAACATCTCTCTTAAAGAAACCGTAACCTCAAATAATATGAATTAGTTTCTTACTGTGACAATCTAAATGAAAGGTGGAGGGGGAAGTTAGTTCACAAAGTGAACTGTAGAGCGTCCACTAGTCTGTATGGGTATATAAGAAAGTGTCTTGGGAGGGTGGACACAATTTAACAGTCGAGGAGACATCTCTCTTAACACATTGATTGCTAAAAACTTTATTTATATACTGCTACATAGCTAAAAAATTAAATTGGTGATTCACCTACCTTATGGTAATGGAAGGTCAGATGCGCTGAAACAAACTTGTTTTGGGCTACTTCCGGTTTGCAGGATGACGTCATAGGTTAGGACGTCTAAAGACGTCTTTAGCCTCACTGGTTGGATTCATATAACAGTTTTTTTTCACGTGGTTTTTACGTATATGTACCTTTCTAGTCACTTGGAAGTCAGACTATGTTACCACCTGCCCCATAATAAAAGCGTAGAAAAACAGCAAAAAAAGAACACGTCTTACAATTTACAACACACACAAATTTTAATGTTACTGAAATAAAATAAAAAATCACTTGTTTTTTACAATATTTACATCCCCAACCACCCACTCATATTGTTTTTGGTCTACAAGCTGTCGTGATGCAGGTCAAAACACCTGATTGCACATAAAGGAGATTGGTCAAGGCAGTAGTGCACAGTCTCAGTTCTTTTCTTTTCTTTAGTGTATTGTCTACATTTTCTTTTCTTCCTTCGACCATTTGCCAGGCGATCTTCTGTTTTGGATAGGACGTGGTTTGGTCTTTTCTTTGTACTAACTATTTGGTTAGGTACATTTGGTGGGAGCAATGCTCATAATATGACCATCGACCTGTAGTTGTACAACTGTTCTTTGTTGTCAACATTTGTGGCATTGTATAAAGCCAAACCGTTCCGTTCACTATAAACAATTGAATAAAATGTACAATGACCTTCTTGTACCATCTGACAGTTTTTCGTTCTGATGGGTAGTAGGCCATCATTTGATCTACTATATCCACACCTTTCATGTAAACGTTATACTGAATGATGGGCAAAGGCTTACTTCTGGGTTGACCATGTCTATTGTTACTTACTGCCATGGTGTTGTCATATTCTGTAGATAGGTACGTAACATTTCTCTTATCTTTCTATTTAGCTCAGCATATACTTGTGTTGTTTCACCTTTCTTCAGTTTGGCATCCTTTATTACTTGAGGAACAAATTTCCTGCCTGCCTTGACTGTTCCTGTACAAAAGGTTTTGTTTGCCAGCAATTGTGTAGCCAAACTGAAACTAGTATTATATTGTCCATATAGACTGAGTGGCCATTTCCAAGATAAGACTGCACAAGTTTCATCACAACTTTAGCTGCATGCCCTTTTCCACTAACTGTTTGGTCCCCTGACCCACCATAAATAATCAGTTGAAGAGTAAGCCCTTGGCTCTCACAAAATGAATAAAACTTAACGCCATACTTGTGGCGTTTACCCTTCACGTATTGGCGAAATACTAGTCTGCCTCTCCAAAGCATCATACCCTCGTCTATACGGAGTTCTTTTGAGGGGTAATACACTTGCCTCATTTTATTATTGAAGTAGTCGAGGAGATGCTGAACTTTGTGTAAGCGTTTGTCTCTATTTTCTTCGTCGTGAAACGAAAAATGTAAACACCTATAAATAATCATAAACCTTTCCCTAGACATGTGCCTTTTGAAAAAGCCTACACTATATAAATCATCACTTTTCCAATAATCCTGCAGCCTATTTATTTTAATATTCCCCTGATGAATTAATAATGCTAGGAAAACCTTTAGTTCTGCCACTGTGAGGTCCTTCCAACGGTGGATACGTGAGGCAGGAGTAGTACTGGGACCGCAAAAATAATCAAGAGCATAGGCGTTAGTAGCACGCACAACATGCTCCAGAAACACGTCATCAAGCAGTAATAAGAAATAGTCAACAGGACAATTTAAACCAGGGGGTAGAACACAAAGCCCAGGAACTTTGGTAAAGGGAAGGTCTCTAAGTCCCAATGTACGAGGTTGCCAGTTTGGTACATAGTCATTACCATAAATAGGGTCTTCATCGTCAGCCTCTGACTCACCTGAGTCAGTTGTAGTATCAGAATATTCATTCTCTTCTTCACTCTCTCCTCGCACATTTGCCGTGCCAGACCTTGAAGCCATGTTTGAACGAGTAGTGATCCCGCAGTATCACACGTGATGCACAAAAATAAAACACAAAGGGCGTACGCGCTGGACTACTCTATTTACACTAGAAGATTCGCATAATTTCTGCTGTTAGCGCCACCAACTAGGCGCACAGGAACTGCAAGCGAAGATGATGATGTCATACTATAGTATGTCCCCTGAGGGCTGACAGAGTTTCAATTCCCTACTTTAAAAGCGCAGAAGACACATACTCAATAAACTTTACCTTACACAAGGACGTCTTAGGAGGTCCTGCGCTAAACATGAATGGGCCTTGGACGTCTAAAGACGTCCTTCGCTGTCAACGTGTTAAAGAAAACAACCTCAAATAATATAAATTAGTTTCTTACTGTGGCAATCTAAATGAAAGGTGGAGGGGAAAGTTAGTTCACAAAGTGAACTGTAGCGTCTGCTAGTTTGTTTGGGTATATAAGAAAGTGTCTTGGAAGGGTGCTAGCGCTTTTGTTATTTCTAATGTCATCTTTTTCTTTAGACCTAATACTAGCTTTATTCAGATTATTTTTTGTATTGGTCTTTTTTTAAATTTTTGATGGTTCCTTTCCTGTGGTTGTGTTTTTGTGTGTATTTCTAATTCTTTCATTGATTTTGCTCATGCAATTTAGGTTAGGTTATTGGGTTAGGATAACATTGGACATGTTGCAGTCAGTATCTAATGGGCAGATTTCCTGGTACTAAAACTTATGTCACAAGGTCTAGAATGATTTGTGTGTTGAGTTGATTGTGTTCTAATTGGGTAACACTCCTGAAGTAACACTCATGCCGGGTTGTTGGGGACAGTTGTTTAAAAATCCAAACAAATAATTGAGTTAGTTTTATTTATTTGTTTCATTTAAAGTAGAGTTTATATTACATAGATAAGAAAAACCAGTAAGGTGATAATTTAATGACTAAAGCTGGAGGAGTGTTACTTAAAAGTCAAGAGTGTTACTTTTTTAAGGCAACACTCCTGAAAAATCTAACAGTTTAGTTGTATAAATGCGTCATGAGTGAAGGCTAGAATTTGGAGGTTAGGTCCTAGAACACTACATCAACACTTAAAACTGTATATTAAATACCAATTTTCAAAGTTTGTTTGATGTATAAAAATACAGGTAACACTCTTGACAATGAATTAAAATATTTACCATTATTAATATGTTATTCTGGGTATATTTTTCTTTTCTTCGAACATACAGCAAACACTTCCACATTGCTGGAAACTAGAAACAAGATGGCTAATTTTCACCAACCAAACAAAACAAATATTCCCCTTTTTCCTTCTTCTAATTGGGTGGATGATTATGAACAAATTACTGTCCATTGTAAACTTTTTACCATCTTGCATCACAATATAACACGATTAGAAAGTAAGAATTATTGAGTACATAAATGTTGCAATTTGATTACAGAAGTGTGAGATTGGTGTCAAATGATCTCTTGAAAACGTCTTTACAATTAATTGGACTATCCTACTGGTTCTCTTCATTCTAACAGCAGACCTAACTGAATTTCATCAATGTTGTAGAAGACAACACAACAGAATTGTAAGTCATGGAATATGTTAAAAATGTGGCGGGAACATTTTGGGGGATGGTTTTATGACAAACAGGCCAATAGGCAGAAAACAAAGCACTTTTTGGATATTTGCTTATAGAAATTTTTTTTTGTATAAAATACTCACTGGCAAATTTTGTCCATTTAGTATTTTAGGGATATCCATACATTTTGAAGACGGGTTTGAATGTAAAAAAAAATGTTAAATTTTTGGTCCCCAAAAATTCTTAAAAAAATTTTTATATAAGAATTTTGAAAGGTACGATCTTTAACAATCAATTTAAAAATTGGTTTCATCTTTTAATGTCAACATCTCCACCCTTAGCAAAATTAATTAGTTTTCATCCTCCTAATATACAGGGTGTTCAAATAAGTAGGATGCCAATTTTGGAAGTGATTCTGGTTATCAAAATTTTTTTAATTCATAATTTTCATTTTAATACCCTCTAAGTGGCAATTGACAATATATTGTTGAAATTCTGTATGTCTGTGGGACTATCGACAGTATCAACAAAGTAAAATCATGTTTTTTTTTTTTTTTTTTTTTAGAAATCAACATTTAACCCACTTAAAATCATCCTATCACAATAATCTAAATATCATTGTAAAGCTAATGATCTGTACTTACAAATTCTTATAACCAAAATTTCCTAAATCACAATAAAAATAGTTTAATAAATTGCTAGAGCTACTGTATTTAGTCTCTAGAAAAAAAAGACAATAGTTTGTCACAGCAGAAGATAAAATATACGTCATATTTGTCTATTTGTCACAAGTCCACTTTTCTGTCAAACTACTTCACATCTATACTGTGTTTTATTTTTAGTAGATACCATTACTTTCTCCACTCTAAAACGTATCAGTATTTAGTTTGATAACTAGTAGAGTACACCACTAAACAGGAAGTATCAGGACAATATAATGTTAAAAGAAGTCAATGCAGCTGTGATTGAATCATCTGAGTTGCCATGAATATTTCAATACCAATAGACCTTCTAACAACTTCTATTCACTTGATAAACGGTTTTTTGTAACTTTTCAAGGTAGCAGGAGAATATAATCTTAAAGGAGGTGGTTGTTAACTGTGATACAGTTTTTAATTCAAATTGACCTCCTATCAAATTATATTCACCTGATAACAGGATTTTGTCGTTTTACTGCAATATCAGGAAAATATAATGCTAAAGGAGGTAGATGTCAACTGTGATTCCGTTTTCAAATCAGATAGACCTCCTATCAAATCATATTCAACTGATGACAGTATTTTGACATTTTACCGCAATATTAGGAATATATAATGTTAAAAGAGATGGATGTCAACTGCGATTCCGTTATCAATTCAGATAGATCTCCTATCAAATCATATTTACTTGATAACAGGATTTTGTCGTTTTACTGCAGTATCAGGAGAATATAATGTTAAAGCTGGTGGATGTCAACTGCGTTTCAGTTTTCCAATCCCAATAGACCTCCTAACAACTTCTATTCAATGGATAATAGGTTTTTTGTAAGTTTTCAAGGTATCAGGAGAATATTATGTTAAAAGAGGTCAATGCAACTGTGATTCAATTATCATAGTTGCCATGAATATTTGGTAAGGGGCAAAAGGCGGGACATGAATGGAGGGAGATAGGCAAGGGGCGGGGAAAAAGAGAAAGGGGAGGGGCAATAGTTGATGGGGAGGGTAAGGGGCGGACAAGAGTTAAGGTAGAGAGTCAAGGGGCGGGGCTTAAGTCACATGGTCACCTCCACCACTCTTGTCAAATATCCCCGTCTACTGACCTCCTATCAAATCATATTCACCTGATAACAGGATTTTGTCGTTTTACCGCAATATTTTTGACTGATTATTAGTTTTAGTATTTATGTATAAATAGTTTTGTACAATATTTTCGACCGATTATTATTTTTAGTATTTATGTATGAGAAACTTTGTGCAATATATTTGATTGATGATTAGTTATATTATTTATGTAAGGGAAAGTTTATGCAATATTTTTCACCGATCATTATTTTCGGTATTTATGTATGAGAAAGTTTGAGAATATTTTGACAGATCATTAGTTTTAGAATTTATGCATGAGAAAGTTTGTGCAATATTTTTGACAGATTATTAGTTTTAGTATTTATGTTTTGGAAAGTTTGTGAGTTGCCCCCATGTTAATAGTATTCTGTACCTGGTGCACCTAAAGAAATTTACATTTCAAAAAGTTTGACAATTATTAATTATATAGTTTTAATTGCTATTTTACTTTTGTTGCAGATTCATTATGGCAGCACATTATTCAACATCGACGACATCAATAGAAAAAACTTCAAGTGTTTTTTGAGTGTTGTAATTAAAAAAACTAAAACAGTGGTGAAAAAGTGAATTTTAAAAATAATGTAATTGGATATATTTTATTTTTCATTATTATTTTAAAATAACATTTTTTATATGTATTTACAAATTTGTTACATCAATAAATATTTTTATTGAAATAAACGGCTTGCGTTTTATTTTTTTAGTAGATACCAATACTTTCTCCACTGTAAAAAGTATATTTAGAAAGTTATTGCTTATTTTGATGTCTGGTAGAGTACAGCATTCACTGAGAAAGTTTATGTCCCGTTAAATATTTAACCAGTGGTTAAGTTTTCACAGTGAGACAGGACAATTTTCTTGTTACACTGAGAAAAACTTAACGGACGATTAAGTTTGTACTGTTTCACTGAGAAAAATTATGTTCCGTTAAATATTTAACCAGCGGTTAAGTTTTCACAGCGAGACAGGACAAATTATTTTGTTACACTGAGAAAAACTTAACGGTCGATTAAGTTTGTACTGTTTCACTGAGAAAGTTTATGTACCGTTAAATATTTAACCAGTGGTTAAGTTTTCACAGTGAGACAGGACAATTTTCTTGTTACACTGAGAAAAACTTAACGGTCGATTAAGTTTGTACTGTTTCACTGAGAAAATTTATGTCCCGTTAAATATTTAACCAGTGGTTAAGTTTTCACAGTGAGACAGGACAATTTTCTTGTTACACTGAGAAAAACTTAACGGTCGATTAAGTTTGTACTGTTTCACTGAGAAATTTATGTCCCGTTAAATATTTAACCAGTGGTTAAGTTTTCACAGCGAGACAGGACAATTTTCTTGTTACACTGAGAAAAACTTAACGGTCTGTTAAATATTTAAAAGAACCTATTTCAATCAATATTAAAATCAATTTTCATGTTAAGGAAGTGCTGCACTCTTAAGGAAAATAAACTAAGCTTATAACTTTCTGGTGAAATATTTTTTTATCTTCAAGGAGGTGCTGCGATCTACCAGAATTATTCTATAACAATTTAGCAGTTGAGGAAACATCACTCCAACCTCAAAATTGACAATCTTAATTTCCATTAGTTTCAGGAATCAATAAATCAAAAAAATACCATTTATTTTACAAAAACAGTTACAACAATTTTTATTAACTTTTTGAAATTACAACGTACATGTTTTCTTGCTGTTAAAAGCAATATACAGGGTGGTTCAAAATTATGGTAACAAAATTTTGTACACATAATTAAACATGCAAAAACAAAGTTAAAAGTTCCTATGAAGGTATGTCCTAAAGTGCTTAGTTTTCCATCTGTCTGTATGTTTTATATCTAAGAAACCCAGTAAGTTAAAAACTCTAAATTTGGGGTCATTACTGATGTTTGTAGTCTTAGTGACCAAAAAAAGAATTATCAAATTTCAATTATAATTTTCTAAATGGCGGCCATTAATTTTTTAATGTGAAATATCTTGAAAACCATTAACTTTACAAAAAATGTACAGGAAACAAATTGTCTTTCTTTTTTAACAACAGACAAAACTTTTTTTGTGACAAACATTACAAACATCAGTAATCATCCCAAATTTGGAGTTTATAACTTAATTGATTGCTTAGATACAAAATATTTAGATAAAAGCACATACAGACAGATAGACGGAAAACTAAGCACTTTAGGACATACCTTCATAGGAACTTTTTGCTTTGTTTTGCATGTTTAATCATGTGCAAAAATTTTTTACCATAATTTTGAGTGGTAATTGGTCAATAATAATAATTATACAATATTTCACTACATTACAACTTGTGTGTATCACTTCACCATAATGTTAAACAATTTACACAATACCAATGTTTCCACATTATTGTCGGGTAACATCCACAATCACTTCGTCAATATTTTCATTGTAGATTTCTACGTCTTTCTTTCTGAAACATAGAAAAAATAACTAAGCATTTCAACAAATAATTAATATTAATAGGGTAATAAAATTACAAATTTGTTCATAGCTTAAACTAGTCAAACAAAAAATATTCATTGGACTCTCACAGGCTTGTTCGTGAATGCACCAAAGTATGAATTCCAGTCAACGGTGAAGGAAATACATAGGCCAAGGATGACTCCTTACGATTTTGCAAAAGTTGAAAATTGTCAATTTTCTCTAATTAATTTCTCAGAAACTATTAGAGATGTTTTAAACAGGAAAATATGGGAAAAACATCTTGAGATAGTCTCACCAGGATCCATCCTGTATGCAAAATATCACAGTAGATAAGACCTAGTGCTACCAGTATGGCCGGAATCCAAGCAGCATTCAACAGAATTGCGTTCAAATTTTCCTTTTAGAAGTCCAAGGTCAAGATTATATTAATCGCCATTGTTGACATTATCCATTGTGAATTTGTTCTTGGTGATCGAATAGTGAACACTACATTCTATAAGGCAGTTTTACAACGGTTGCTCGTATGAGTGGCACAGGACAGGACAGTGAAAGTTGCTTCATCACAAATGTAACTGGTATCAACCATCCACCTCACTCCTCTGATTTGGCTCAAAACGGTACTGAAAGGTGCATGTTTGAGGACATGTCGGCCATCCAAAAAAGTGTGAGTGGCCCTGTGATCGATTCCTAAAGAGGACTTTGTTGCCAATTTCCAAGAGCTTTATGAATCTTTTAAAAAAAAGTGTTGTTTTGGAAAGTGATAAAAAAGAGAAATGACTTTAGTTGATTATGTGTTAGATTTTTGCTGTACAATACATTCTGAAACCCCTACCACAAGTTTGGTACAATAAAACACACACACACACACACACACACACACACACAAATAAAATATTTATTTGCCTTATGTTATTATAGTTCTGTAAGTTAAATAATTTTGTAAATATTTATATTAAGACAATCTTTTTATAGATTGTGCCTAAAATAATAAATATATGTTTATGTGTGAGTTTATAATATGCAAACAAATCTACAAACTTTAAACTATTTTTATACATAGCTCCCACCATTTTATAGGCAGTTGTCATAGCGCGATACAAGTTTTTATATCCCTTTTTCACAAAATGTAGTCAAACGTGTGGCAACATGTTTTTAAGCTTGTCATCATTGTTCAAGTTTTGACCATCAAGGAACGATTTCAATTGCAAAAAGAGATGGAAGTCACTAGAGGGGAGGTCAGGGCTAAACGAAGGGTAGTCAAACTTGCCCCAGCCAAAGTCCTCTAAGAGTTGTCATGTCACGTTTGCAGTGTGAGGTCATAAATCAAAACAATACCGTTTGTGAGTATTCCTCAGCGTTTATTCTGTATTGTATCTCACAGTAAACATTTGGATATGACATTGCAGTAAAACATCCACAAATAGAATGCTGTGTCTGTCTCAAAACACTGTGGTGCACTGTGAAAAAATCAACCATAATTTTTCGAGTTGTCAAGATTTGCTTGCCATTAGTCTTTGCTGGTGACGAAGTGTCCCTCTATTCCATCAATTGTCATTTTGATTCAGAGGTTTCATAAGCGAACCAAGTCTCATCTCCGGTCACTATCTGGCTCATAAAGTTATCACCGTATTTGTCATAACGGTTATAAAAGTCAAGTACACAACAACCTGAGGACTGATATTTTTGAAACTAATCTTAACCTAACCTAACCTTAGCCTTTAAAGCTCTACTTGTTATAGACTATGCACCAGGACATCCACAGGAAATAAAAATTGTGCATCCTAATGTAGATGTGTTATTTCTGCTACCAAACATGACCGCTTTGCTTCAGTCATTGGATCAAGGTATTATCCCATCATTCAAAGCCTATTAACTGCGACAAACTTTCAGTGGGTTATTAGACAAAATGGAGAATGATAAATTACCAATAAGTCAAGGTTGGAAAAATTATAACAGTGCCGAATACATTGCTAACATTAAGGAATCTGTTGATGAAATTAAACATTCGCCGATCAATTCTTGCTGGTGGAAACTATGGCAAGATGCTGTATTGAAAGACATCGCTCCTGCTACTGATGAAATTGTAACTGATATTGTTTCAATGGCACATGAAATTGAAGGTGAAGGTTTTATCGAAATTGAAAGTCAAACATTTATAGCTCCTGCAATGTGAAAACAAAGAACTTACAGAAATATATTCTGAGGAGATGATAATGGAACCTTTATCTAGTTTATCAGGAAGAAGATGAAGAAGAGGTTATATCTGATTTAAATTTAAAATCAGTGAATGAAATTTTAGTTTTAGCCCAGCAGCTAGCTACAAAAGTTTCAGACATCGATCCTTCAACTATTTTTAGACGAGAGCTCAAATTGCATTAGCACCGTACATTGTGGCAATGTGAAAAATTAGAGTCTGTAATAGGTTTAAAATCTGCGGGCAAGTAGACAGGAAGTCTAGATCATGAGTAGTATTTAGTAAATTCATTTATAGGAACAAAATAGATTTTCAAGACAACAGAATAAATAACCATGTCTAATTTTAGTATAATATAGTTTAATTAATAACATGTGTTTAATAATCTATGTGTTTTATGGGGTGTGTGAACTATTTGTAATAGCCAAAATGGTAATAGTGGGAGAAAGACGCTTTGGAGGCAAATAATTTCACTTAGCAACAGTCAGTCGAAGTCCAGAGTCTTAAGAGAGTAGTTGAGTGAGTTAGATGTGTATTCTTGTGTGAACAAGTATTCTTAAAATGTAGCAAAATTAGTTAAAGTAGAGTCTTAGAGAGAGAAACTTTCTTTTCAAAATGTAGTTTAAATCTTAGCAACGAAGAGTCTTAAATCAATGTCTGGAGAGGTTGGTCGTGTTGTAAGAAAGTTTTAGTTCAGGAGTGATTAGACGTTTTTTATACAAAGAAATTGTTACAAAACGGAACTTAAAATGTTGAAGTGTATAAGAGAACAGTTTGAACATTGAGAAATATTAATTTTGTGTGACGAACAGTATTGGTTTTGTCTTAATTGGACAAAGTGTTAAATAAATGACGTGTCACGTACATAGACAATAGAGAATTAGCGTGTATTGCATTATAACATGTGTCGGTAGATGAACAATCGTAAAAAGATTACATGAACTATCAAACTAATGAACATTTTAATATGGACATGTGTCGAACAATAGAAATCTTGAAGTTCACGAATGATGCAACGTCGATGGACAGCTCAGCACGTGCAAATATGCAATGAACTTTTTCAACAAAATACGGTAATCAGTGTTAAATAACACTGAAATTTATATTATGTAACTATGTAAAGCTTATTATATGTAATATACTATTTTTTATAAATTTAATATTTTTGAACAACTATTGTGTTGTAAGAATTATAAAAGTCTACTGACATAAATTTTTTATAAAGTCATTTAAAAAATAATATAAACAGATAATTTTAATCTGTTCATTTAATAAAAGAATTTCTAAGTTGCAACATAAAAAAGTAAATTCAAGATTCAAAAATTTTGACCTTCTTAAAAGGTAATCATGATAATTGATATTAGGATGTGTAGTTTAGTAAGATTATGAATTTGTTGATGAATAATATGTACTAATTCTTTGTTTTTAATAAATCCATGTCAATATTTCAGCTGGAATTGTTTTCATTAAATACCAGATTCACTGTAAGTACACTTATAAAAGAACTTTCGACCCCAGAGATTTTAAAGTTAATAAATTTTTCTTTCTTTTTGATAAATAATGACTATTAAGTCTGGCGCCCAATATTAATTAATTAACAATAATTAAATTCAATTTCATTATTCAATAAATAACGTAAGAACTCATCAAGTTCAAAAAATTTTTTTTTTAATTTTTAAATAGCTTCATTATTAAGTAAAGGCTCCTTTTTAGAATTATCACAACATTGAAATGTATAAAGGACTCGAAATAAATAAAAACAGACTAAAATAAGAAGTTTTTTTTTACAAAATAAGAAAACTTCATTTACAAAATATTTCTTTTTTAGGTTATGTACAAACTTGTTTTAAAAAATGTTTTAAAGTTTTAGGATTTAGTTAATAGTTTTTATATTAGTGACATATGATTAGTGACATATATATAGGTATATGTAATAGTAAGTAAGAGATGTTAAATTATTTTCATCCTTCCTCTTTAAACATTTGCGATTTCGTTTTTACGGCAAGTTCGCAAAACCTAACCCCCACGAATAGCAAGGGACAACTGTACAGTAAAGTAAGAAGACAACACCTTCCAAGACAGTTATATCCGGCAAATAAAAAATTAATATATCACATATCAAGAAATCAGTCTCACACAATTGTGGATTGTTAATACAAAATAAAAATATAAACTATAGAATAAAATCAGCAATACTGCTGGAATAAAATCCTTTAGTCTTCAAAACTAAATAAGTCATGTTACTATTTGAACCAATTAGAATTGAGAAATATGAAAAACTAAAAAAGAGAGAGGGAAATCGGGGAAAATATAAACTTATAAAATCAAAATATAAAATTAAATATAAACCAAAACCCTGTTTTTAATTAATCCCTTATTCAACTTAAAGAACCTGAGAAACAGTCAAACGAAATCATTTATTCAAACACATAACTACCTAAATCTATAAGAAACCTATTAAGTCATACAACACAAAACATAGAAAGATTTTAGTTGCCAAATAATCAATATTTAATAAAACTTACTTTTCAACTTCCTCATGTAATATTGTACTGAATGGGGTAGTGTTGATCCTTTCACTCCGTTTCAATCTAGGTTTTATATCCTCGCTACATCAACCTGGTAGTTATGTAAACTGCTTAGGCTCGTTGATTTCATGGGAGCGTTTTCTTCTGTTACCATTGATTCTCTTGCTCGCCAGCCTCATCTCAATCAAGCGCAATTCATTTGCTTAAAAACATACAGCATTATATTTATTGTACCAAATTTATTATTTGCATCTTGTGATTTCATGGGAGCGTTTTCTTCTGTTACCATTGATTCTCTTGCTCGCCAGCCTCATCTCAATCAAGCGCAATTCATTTGCCTAAAAACATACAGCATTATATTTATTGTACCATCAAAAGGACAAAACTTAACTTACTAAGAAAATGTTAAAATTGTGTAATACTGAATTTTTGAATTTAGCTGTGATATTAAAATATTCGCTGAATAAGGAAAAAAAGGGATTTTATGATTGGTTTGAAAGAAATATGACGTAAGTCAAATTAATGTCTGTAAAAAATATTTAAAACAACGGAAAGAAAAATTAAAATAGATTTCCAAAATATAAATTTAAAGTAAATAATGTTTAGTTTTAAGATAGAATAAATATTGAAGTGAGATATTATTTTGTGAAAATAGACGATGCTTGTTGTCAAGCAAAATGATTTGGACAGTGTCCGTGGGACCAGAAATGTGAACCCTGTGATAGCATCGTGTAAAAAATGCAAGCATGCGTGAAGTCAGTTGGAAGGAAACCTCTGAAATGATCAGATGTGTTTGTGAGAGTTGGAAGCCGGCGTCTGACAAGGACAGACGTATTTTTGTGTGTGGAAAGGTACAATTTTTGTAGAACAATGTAAGTTAAAATGAAAGATAGATGATTTAAAAAATGAACGATTAAAGACAGTGTGTAGTATTGAGAAGTTGTTGTTTAAAAAAAAAAACTGTAAAAAGTAGGCATTAGGCTTCTTAAAATCAAAATGGACAATGCAATAAGAAAGCGTGATGTGGTAAACAATGTATTAGTTTTATGTGAACAATTCTTAAGGTGTTTTTAATAAAAGAGACAGTGGACTTTTATTTAACTGAACTTTAAGTGAATAGAAAAGAAAGAATACATGATAATTTACGAATAGTGAATTCCAAAAGGAGACAATCAACCAAGGCTCAAATGCGAGGAATGGCGGATTTCTGTCGTCAACTAGGAGGCTTCACGTTACAAAAGGTATCCATCTTAGACATTACTACAAAGTGGTAACATACACAACAGACAATATCAATACCATTTTATAAAATTGACACAATATTATATTATTCATGTTGCATAAAAAGATTAATTGTAGAGTTTTTAAGTATAATTAAGATGTTCTAATATTTTGTTTGTTTAGTAAATTTAAGTGCTTTTTAGATAAATGATTTTTTCCAAAATAGTAATATAAAATTTTAAACTCAATTCAGAAAATAATTCAACATAAATTTAAACTTAAAATGAGACAAAGCGTTCTCCTAATAGAATCATGTTTAATTGAAGTTGCAACTATATTAAAGTAAAATCATGTATTAAAGCTTTTAAGTCTCTTCAAGACAAAATTTTATTAGAATTAATAGGATATAATATCTAATGATTGATTTATGTATTTGTTCAATAATTTGTGTTTAATAAAAAGATGTTCAGTTTCAGAAAAATAAATAAGGATTTCTTATTTACCAGATAACCACTGATAGTACACTTAGAAAAGAAACACGACCCTGGGAACATTTTAATTCAAAGTATTTTTTTTTTAATTTTCAAAATTGGTGAGTTAAATCCACCTGGCGCCCTTAGTTGAGCAATTTCTTAAATTCTTATGTTTCAAAGTGTAATTTAAAATCAAAAAACTTCCCCCTCTTTTATTTAATAATTTACATTTGGAATCCAACAGATGGCTCGATGTCTATTTTTTACACATTCCAATAGTGGGAAAGGTTAGGTTACAACTGCTGTTCACTGTGGTATCTGATTAACACACGCTGGTCTGTGGTTTAAATTTTTTGATTGCATCTTGTGAATACCACACAACAAGCTGTGTTAGTTTTGTGTTGAAAAGGACTGTTGATGTGTTTCTGAAATATTCGAGAAATGTTACTGATGCTGAAGAAGGCTTTGACGAATAGGAAAAAGATTGAGAAACAGAACAAAGTGATGACAAGCTACAAATGAGGAATTAAATATGTCTATTCATTGTGTAATGTATTTAATGATTAAGGTTCTGCCGAGCGCTCGATTGACCTATTCACGTTATGCCAATCAGAATGTAACATATTGAGTGTGACTACAGTCGGTACTCGGTGAAATTCCATAATAGGGCAAAACAAAAATGAAAAGCACTTATAATTTCACAAACAACAATTTATTGCTACAGCTGTTTCACCGTTAGGCATCATCAGACAACTAAGAACTAAAAACTAAAATACAGGTCAACTTAACACTAACATCTAGGAATGAAGGTGGGGATGAAAGCAGAGGTGAGGCAATGACCTGGTATTACCTGAAAGGGACATGGATAACAGAAAGTTTTCAAACAATAGGTTTTAACAAAGAGGATGGGTTATTTACTTGTTCATTCAGGTTAGAAGCATGGCAAGCAAGATTCCCAAAGAGTTTCTTGCTGATACAAAATGCTTTATACATTCTGCTGACCACATATTTAAACAGAAGAAACACCCTCATAAAAAAAAGCTCTAGTTCTAATTTCAAGTATACATCAGAGTGTTGATATGAGTGCATATAAGAAAAACCAGAAATCATCTGTTTTTACAACGAAATTTAATGTACTGTGGACTTGTTAGACATGAGATGTGCTGTGTACACCTCTAACAGAAGAACTAGACGTTGACCTCTCGCTGTCTTCTAGAGAATAGTTAATGTTGTCAGCGTAAACATGTTCATACTGTACATTACATACGGAAATTCTCCTAGATTGGCCGGTTTGAATTCTTAAAGATTGGACACAGATATGATTGAACCTCATTTGAAGAGACGTCTTACAATTCAAAGCCTACCTAGTGACATCATATATGTGATCATAAAAACTCTTGGACACGAACAGCTAGAATGCCGAGAGAAAGTTGTGCCTGACAAAATGAATAAGAAGAAAACATGCACCAAATATCATTGGGAGAAGAAGAGGAAAACCGCAAATGCTTGTGCTCACAGCCAATATGCCTGGAATACAGCCGGAAAGTGTGCCTTTAGTCTCCCCAACTGCATCAAAGGTTTTGATAACTTTTGTTAATATGGTTTAATCGGACATTTACCATCTTTTATGTATAGTGTAAAACTATAATATAAAAGAGAAAAACACTAACAAATCCTAGGGTCATATTGTAAACTAAAATTAAATGTATAATCTAAAAAAAGAAACTAAAGCCTAAAACTAGGCCTGAGCAGTCAAAGCTAAGACTAAATATGAACATAATCAGAAAAGCCACAACACACAGGCCTTCACTATACAAAAGACGGCAAGAAGTTTGTTTTTCTTTTTTATGTTCTAGTTTTACACTTAATAACAAATGTTAATTTATAAGCTACTCTCAAAACATTAGTGTATTAGCTTTCATATAAACAAATGATGGTAAATGTCTGATTAAATCACATTAAAACATGAACAATCTATCATTATTGAATAACTTTAAAACCAGAATTTTTAAAACAAGAATTGATAACTTTTGTAGTAACTGTGAGCAGTTTTTCTTTTGTGGTTAATTGTGTTTCTTTTACTGTAATTAAATTTTCTATATCAAAATCTATGACTTTTTTTATTTGCAAACCTTGTGTGTTGCTAGTTTAGTTATTTTAGAGGAAGACATTCATTTAAAAGTAATAAATAGTAGGAGGGGAAAATATGCTTTTGTTGGTGTCCGAGACTGGGTTTTCTCATAATGTAATAAATTCCAACTTTTCAAACTCTGTTATGCCATGAAATATTTGAGAACATTATTTACATCTAATTCAGTTATACAATGGGTTAAGTTGCAAAATATTGAAAATAAAATTATTGAAAAATTGAAGTGCAATGGATCTTTCATAACTACACATTTTTGAAATAACGGTTATTATGGTACAAATAATACACAATAAATGTATTACTTACCTTTACGAGCTAAGACATGATTCCTAAGATAGACTTCAAATGCCCTTTATATTATCAAAGCAGAAAGTTTTTGAATCTGGATCTTCTTAGTACCTAAGATTAAATAAATTATTTAAAAAAAATCAAGGATTGTTTACACGAAAACTATTTCAATATATTGTTATATATACGACATTACAACTATCAAATTCAAAACCACTTTCAAAGTATATCACTGAACAAATTTTTCAAAAATGTTTATTTTTATAGCAAAATATTTTAAAGTTAGTAGTATGTTAAGAAAAAACAAAATTTCTTTAAACGTTTCCTAACAATTATAAAAAAAACACTATAACACAAAATCTCACTTTTTACAAGAATAGGATAATTTTATGACATACTATACTTTAAATAACTATTAAAAACTAAACTAACCTATAATGGTGTATATTAATTTGTAATTGCCCACATCTATCACAAACCACATTATTGAAGTAATATTGTTGCATCTAACAACTTATTTAATTAATTTAGTGCTAACTGATGGAACATTTCCTGATTTTTTTTTAAATCAACAAAAATAATTCCCAACTATAATAAGGGAAATAGAAGTATTGCTGAGAGTTAAAGACCAATCACTAAGTAAGATCATAGAATCATGTCTTTTGCTCAACTTTATGAGTACTTTATAGACAATAATTTGTTATATGAGTATGAATATGGTTTTAGGCCCAAGTATTCAACTATTATGGCTGTGTAAACTGTTGTAAATAATATATTACAGTCGTTTGAGAGTAGATTAGTTATTGGTATGCTTAATTAATTTATAAACAATAATAAGACTATAAATAAATATTGAGCTTGACTTGTGAGATAATTACGTTTACTTAATCAAACACATTTCAACGACAAAGTCGCCATCCTCAGTGATACATGAGCTACAATAACTAAACCATAACTTATATAACTCACTAATATAAGTTTAATTCAATATTAGTTATAGTTTAGTTCACTGAGGATGGCGGCTTTGTCGTTGAAATGCGTTTGATTAAGTAAACTTAATTTTTATGAGATCTTTTTTCCGAGTTTTATTCTATTTAATAATAAGACTGAATGTATACTGCTCTCACTCCGCATAGAATTGTATATCATAGCAAAATGGTAAATATTGATTGTAGATGGTAGTAATCGGATTTTGCTATGAAAAATTATTATGAAATTGTTAACCATTTACCTTGTATTCAAACAATCAGATCATATTTGTTGTTGGAAGAAATTTTTCAAGTCCCAAAATTAATTTCTTCACTGTTAAATAATTTCATAGAAAGCAAGGGGGAATCCAGGTTGTTCGGTTAAATACATCTCTGATAAAAAGCCTATGATTTATGACTACATTCGTCAAGTACATCGCACTATGGTTATTATTAAAGCATATATCATGGCAAATTCCTGGCCATGTGAGGTTAACAATAATAGCGTGTCGTTGAATGTATGCACATTACATGTCTTTTGAAAGGTTAAATATCACTACGCTGTATGATTAATTATATATATAAATATAAATATTGGATATATCAGCCATTGGATCAAGGTATTATTGCATCATTCAAAACCTATTAACTGCGACAAACTTTCAGTGGGTTATTAGACAAAATGGAGAATGATAAATCGTTACCAATAAGTTACAATGTTGGAAAAATTGTAACAGTGCCGAATGCATTGCTAACATTAAGGAATCTTTGATGAAATTAAACATTCGACGATCAATTCTTGCTGGTGGAAACTATGGCAAGATGCTGTATTGAAAGACATCGCTCCTGCTACTGATGAAATTGTAACTGATATTGTTTCAATGGCACATGAAATTGAAGGTGAAGGTTTTATCGAAATTGAAAATCAGACATTTATAGCTCCTGCAATGTGAAAACGAAGAACTTACAGAAATATCCCAGGACTTACAGACAAAGGTGGGACTTGAATAAAATTAAGGGTTTATTGGAATTGCATAGCAATAAGTTTAATTTCCCATTTACAACCTTCTGTTGTGAATAACATCAAAAAGAAGAAATAAAGGGTTAAAGCAACCATCACACTGTTTCAGCACGTGAAATAGTGAGTAAGAGAACTTTCACAATAAATTACAGACTGTACTTATTCCAACAGTTAAGTGGATTATTTATTATCTTTAATTATTACCATTATTTATTAAAGCTATTAAAGTTGTTGTTGTCCAATGGCTTTCTCTGGCTCACGCCATCTTTAATCTTGCTTCCCAGTAGAGACCAGGGAGGTCTTTTCCCCTCTGCTTCTCTTTATCCAGCTTAAGCTATTAAAGTACATAAAGATAAAAATATAGATTAAAATAAATATGAATATACATAAATACTAATTCAAATTAAAAATTCTTCGCAGCAACACAAATTTGATAAAATTAACCACAAACACGTTATTTGTAAAGATAACTAAAATCATCCATAAGAGTTAGTCAGAGTTAGATAAGAATTTGTTAGTTATAAACCTGATATTATATGATTGATTGTTAGAATATTAGAGCATCTTTTATCAATGTAAATAAGTT
This sequence comes from Aphrophora alni, assembly GCA_963513935.1. Taxonomy (NCBI): domain Eukaryota; kingdom Metazoa; phylum Arthropoda; class Insecta; order Hemiptera; family Aphrophoridae; genus Aphrophora; species Aphrophora alni. The sequence goes on from OY740778.1 coordinate 31,723,268, forward strand.
ACAATGGAATGACAGATACAAACATGGGTAATATACCTACTTTCTCTTGACGACTGGCACAAATCCAAGTTCAGACAGTATCTTTGACTTCCCTCAGTTTATGGGCGGAATTGTTGTCCATTCCTTCCTCTCACTGACAATGTAATATATGTAAAATTACTGCTACAAAGTCTGATGCCATAACACGCTGTATCATTGGCATCTGACTTGTACTTTATCTGATTTTATGTTTCTATGTATCCAGCAATGCCTAGGTACCCGGCAAAATGATACTCCAATCATATCTGAAATCTGAGTATGGCATACAGAATATATTTCACTAAGGGGTTCTAAAGCGCACGAACTTGCGTCCGACTGAAGGACAAAAGGTTTGTCAACATCTGCCATACAAAGGACAGGAGGTTGTGCATTGGCATTACGCAAATATTCAAAAGCGATGTATTGCTCTTTAGTTCAAACGAACTTTTGTCCTTTACGCCTGAGCAGGTGTAGAGTATCGGCATGTTCAGCGAAGTTTGGGATAAACTTAGAAAAAAATTAACCATTCCAATAAAGCGTGATGGCCTTTGGATTGGTGGGCTTAGGGAAAGTTCTGATGGCCTTGGTTCTTTCGGGGTCAATTTGCACGCCACTAGCAGAAACAAAGTGTCCAAGGAAACTTATCTCTTTTACAGCAAAACAAACCTTATCGGGATTAACCGTAAGCTTCGCTTGTCGCAATCAAGAAAGGACTTCGTGTAGATGTCTGATGTGCTCTTCCCAAGTTTTTGAGTTATCTAACTAAGTCATCCAGATAATTGAAGACATATTGAAATTGGATGTCTGAGAACACTTGGTCCAGAAGTCGGGTCAGAACTTGAGAACCAGTACAGAATCCAAATGGGACTCGTGTGAACTGGTAGAGCAACCAGGGGGTACAAAAACTGGTGAGATGTTTAGAACTCTCGGTGAGTGGAATTTGATGGTAGGCGGAGTTGAGATCAAACACAGTGAAGTACTTGGCTCCCACAAACCAATTGAAATACTGGTGCAGATTAGGAAGGGGTACGGCTTCTATTACAATGTGCTGATTCAGCTTACGATAATCGATTACCATTCTGGGTTTCTTTTCAGGATGTTGAACAAGAAAAACTGGTGACGAATAATTTGATATGCTTTTTTCCACTACTCCTTTCTCGACGAGATCTCTGATATGCTTCCTCAAAAATTTCATTTTCGAAGGGGCCAGTTGATAGGGCTGACTTTTCACCGGGATATTATCCATTAGCTCTATGTGGTATTTAAATTAGATCGGTGAGTCCTAATTCAGTTGTAAAGACATCAGGAAAACTCTTTATCATTTGTGAGATCACCCTATGACTTTCATCATCCAGGTTGACCCAGTGGGTTTTCAGAGACCTGAGTAGTAGAGGACAAGGTGACTGTAGGAGGCGTTTTTTTGAAAATTAACTAAATTAAAGGGTTAAGCCTTATAAAAACGAAAGGTGAAGGTGCCTTGGAAAATATTTAAAACGAGTTGACTCTTAAGAAAAAAATCGGACCCCAAAATCAAAGGACAGAACAGCTGAGGTGCCACTAAAATTTCGAAATTCCAGCTACAGTGTTCTATTTTAAAATGAACTTTACAGGCTAGATTGATCGCTAGCTTTTCTCCGTTAGCGGTGAGGCACTCCGATTTTACCTCTTGAACATTTCTAATTAGGTTCAATGACTTCAAATGTTCAAAAAGATCAGCAGACATTATGCTTCTGACTGAGCCTGAGTCTAACAAGGCATTAGTTAAAAATTTTTGAAGTAAACTTCCACAAGGGGTAGAATCTTGTTGGTTAAGCCCTTGGATTTTAAACACTTATAAGTTTTTCGGGTGAGTGAATTTTTTGCTAGAGGAGAAAAGCGAGCGACTCTGTCTCTGAACTGGTTGAACAAAGGACACTCCCAGTTATAGTGACGAGTTGCTTTACAGGAGAGGCACGTGGCCCTAAGATGAAACGGGGAACAAATTCTGGGTTTCTTACCAGAAGTGTTGTGAAGTTGACTGGGTGTTAAAAAGGTGCTGGTATGTTTCAATTTGTGATTGAAGGTGTTGTCATGTAGTGACTCTGGTTTAGACTTAATGTGGGTGTGATTGTTAAATTGAGAACGAGTTGAAAGTTTTGGTTTTGTGATAACTTTATTCTCTGTTTGAAGTTTATTATTATTATTTTTAACACACAAATGATGGCAAATGTCCGAAAAATGTATAATGATAACTTTATGTTTGAAAAAGGACTGATAAAATTTTACGTGACTAGTCGGGTTTGTTCAAAGGAGCATTTACAGAAAAACTGACTATTTTCTGCTCCTTGAGTCATTTATTTGAATGTTTCTGATGGTTGTGATTGTTTTGTCTGTGATTGCTTGGCTGTTTCCTACACTGTGGGCTAGTATAACCTCTCCGTGCCACACTTGTAGCAAATAATGGGAGACCTGATGGGTCTATACTCGGGTTCCGACCTGGAGAAAGTTTTTTCTGTTGACAGTCTTTCTCTGTCAACATATAAAGTGTTGTTGACTTGGGCATAGAGGGTGTCCAAGTCATTGAAGCTAACGGGTTTGTTGGCGAACACCAGACAATTCCGGACCTCCGGTGAGAGAGCATAAACGATAACCTGTGTGATCTTCATCTCGGTTTTGTTTATGAGGAGCACCTGCGCTGTTTCCTTTATGTCGGAAACAAAATGGTGCAGTCTCCTTAAGTCCCTGAGGATGAAAAAAGAGATCCCGCTCCAAAATGCTCCGATGTTTAGCAGGAATAAAACTCGCTAATGCTACTCGGTGAAAATCACGAAACGTCGTGTGATTCGCCAAACACGAACTTAAAGGTTCTAAAATTAAAGTTCTGGCTTCCTGAGACAATCGACAATTTTCTGGATCTCATCCATGTTGAAATTTTCAAAATAGGAAGTCAGATTATAATTTAGAAAGAAAATATATGAAGGGTTATGTTCGAAGGTGTAACTGTAGATGTGTATGCAAGAAGTTGAAATTTAAACAAATGTTGTAAACAAGACAGTTATATGAAAAAAAAAAAAAAAAATTATGCGCAATGGTAGTGCGTTGAGGTGTAATATTTCTTTAAAAAAAATAACCTCAAATAATATAAATTAGTTTCTTACTGTGACAATCTAAATGAAAGGTGGAGGGGGAAGTTAGTTCACAAAGTGAACTGTAGCGTCTGCTAGTTTGTTTGGGTATATAAGAAAGTGTCTTGGAAGGGTGCTAGCGCTTTTGTTATTTCTAATGTCATCTTTTTCTTTAGACCTAATACTAGCTTTATTCAGATTATTTTTTGTATTGGTCTTTTTTTAAATTTTTGATGGTTCCTTTCCTCAGTGGTTGTGTTTTTGTGTGTATTTCTAATTTTTTTTCTATTAATTTTGCTCATGAAATTTAGGTTAGGATATTGGGTTAGGATACCATTTGACATGTTGCAGTCAGTATCTAATGGGCTGATTTCCTGGTACTAAAACTTATGTCACAAGCTCTAGAATGATTTGTGTGTTGAGTTGATTGTTATTATAGTTTAATATAAAAGTTCAATACAATTACATACAGTATATCCTCCTATTCCTTAATTAGGATTGATTCTGGAGAAGAGTTTATATGCAAGGTTTCAAAGATGAGGTTCTATCTATGAGTAATAATAACTATATTTTTTATATAAAATACATATTTGAAACTTACACATACATTGATATCTACACAGTACAACAGGTGTTGTATATTGATTTGTACCATTATGTTATTTATTTGTATCAGAGCCTAAATTGAGCATGTTTGCAATAATACATTTGTAGATAAGGCATATGTTAATAATAAGTTTTAGCAAAAATATTTTGATAACCTTTTAAGGCATTTATGTGTCTTTGAAAGGCAACTGTATTCATTTCATAATTTATTGTCAATCAGCATTTATTTTGATATTTTCTAAACTACTCCCGAACTGTTACTTTTCTTTTAGATGCAGTTCGACATTTTAGTTTAGGTATGACTAAATCATTTATGTTGATTTCGAGATAGTAGAAAGTTTATAATGGTAAATTTTTATTTTTAACCAATAACTCTTGAATTGGAATTTTCGGGGAAATTGCAAACAAGACGTTTTAATTGGATCTTTAGAGGTTTACAGTTTCTGCTCTTTAAAACGAGTTATTAATGATGATGGCGGTAAGGTTTCAACTGTTTTTCTGATTGTTCACAATTCACAAAAACGTTCAAAAAATTGATATAGTAAATTTGAGAAATTAGATATTTTGTAACAACTCTACCAAATATTTTTTTGTTTCTTTAGGAACAAGTCCTGAAGAAGTAATTTTGCTAAGATAGCAATCAATTCATTTTTGTCTCTTTACAGGCTAAATTTAAGCAAAATTTCACCAAAACAGAATTTAGATTTTATGGGGACCTCCAAATTAGGTAACTTTTTATCAGCTCCATTATGGGCAGCTGTTTTGGTAATTTACTGTGATAACTTTTGAAATAATAAATTTTATTTGTTTACTTGTCTAGGATGGAAGGCAATGCAAAGACATCATGTGCTAAAATAAAAGTATAGTTTTACAAAAACTTAACATCAAATTTTTGACTCATCATGTAACTTTCTACTATATAGCCTATATGAGTGAAAGTAAACATTTAAAATCTAAAATGAACATCAAAAAGTTTTGATTATATTGAAGAAATATCCGTATACACCAAGTTGGCGGCTGGGCTGGCGACTACCTGAGGTTGACCCTAGTAATCTCCTGTCATTCACACACATACACACACAGCTGTTTTAGTAATGTGTCGCTACTAGCCAACGCCACTCAAACATTTAACTTTTTTAACAGACTCACATTTCAAATTTTCTTGTAAATATTTGAAAATTTCGAATAAAAATATGAAAAAAGTCACCAAACATGACATTAATAGGTTGTATAACCAAATTACCATTACAGTATGTTTATAAACAAATGTTCATTTAACGCAGCAGAATTCAGTTGTTAAATATGTTATGTAGGTATAAAAAATAATAATTGTGAAACTGTATTGGAGCCATTGATTGTAGAAAGAAAATTTAATAATATTTTACATACAGTAGCTATTGACGTTGTTGAAAAATAAATATTCAAATACATTTATTTATTCCAAGGTATAATAATGGTGCACAATGGCCACTTGAGGGGTACAACATTGCCGCTTATTGAAAAATACCTTAAATTTTCTGTAAACATCCTGTAACGGTAATTTTGTTACAGTACAATCTATTGATGTAGTGTTTGATATCATTTTTCATATTTTTATTCGAACTTTTCAAATATGTACATGAAAATTTGAAATTGTGAGTCAGTTAAAAAAGTTAAATGTCTGAGTGAGTAGGTGACACATTACTGAAACAACTGCGTGCGGTTTTGTAAGACTAGAGTCAACTCCAGGTGTATACAGATTATAGGGAGTCTAGAAACATGATCTTTACCAAACAATATGAAGAAATGAATACAGCTGTTTATGAATAAGTCTTTCACTTGATAAAAATTATTAGTAAACCTATAAATATATAACTTTATATAATAACAGTAAAACTAAAGCTAAATCACTTGAATATAAAACTAACAAAAATACTTTAATATAAAGTATAACATGTTAAGGAACCTAACAAAGAGTATGAAATAAAGAACCTTAAAACTAAATAAAAACAAGTACTTGATAGATTTTACAGTCATGACATTTGTCCAGCGAAGTTAAAATGAGATTTAACTAACTGACCAATATATGTCAATGCGCCAAACCTTTGTGTTGAGCTTAACCTTCTTCTAAGTAAGATATAACAGATCAGTTTAAATATAATAAACGTTCCGATTAAAGCGACTACATCGACCCAGTAGTTTACATCTTCCATGCCGACTTCTTTAAGCAGAGCTCGCGGTTCTTTAAGTTGACAGTACATTTCTGTTTCGGGACAATACATTGGTGCTCTGTTTCCATCGTAAATTGCAGCGACTAGACCTTCCAGCGCATAACGAAGGTAACTTAGATACATTGCTATTCTGACTAATGTAGGGATATATTTGCTGCTTGCTCCGATTCCGTAAACAGCTAACAGCATGAATGGTACGGAGAGAGCTGGACCTACGAAGATTCCATTCTGTAAATGATAAGTATTGAATTAAAAAAGCTTTTTAAAAGTGTAGTAGAAAACAGTAACTTGTATGAGACAATTTTTTTTTCACTAAGATTATTTATTTAACTCAATCAAACCACTATTGAACTTTCCCTCATACAATTTCCTCCCTCATCTTTCCGAACTTAACTTAACTTGTATAAAATAAAGAAAAAACTGTCACTACACTAAAAATACAACATAACTGAGCTAAATATAAAATAGTAAACAACAAATAAACAAATAAATTCATGAAGAGAATACACACACACACACACACACACACACACACACACACAAAACAGACACACACCCACCCACCCATTTATGTATACAAATCGGCATGAAGAGACAATAATTAGAAATCATAATAACAAGGTTACAAAATCCAATAATAGTATAACTACATAAACAATAATAAATATATTTAAAAAATAAAATAAGTTTAAAACTCAAGTTTACAAACATATAAGTAAACTGCTGTGAGATGAGCCAATTTTTTAGATTAAACAAAAAATTTTGAGTTTTTCTTTCCTGTTTTATATATTTCGGTAATAAATTGAATATTTTGTGGCTGAGAAAATAAAAGGTTTGGATACTGTAACATCCCCAGTTTCCTCAGTTTCATTCAATGGCTCGCAGATGCAGTTTTATTTTAAAAAATTGTGTTCATTTTAAGAGGTAACATTTTAAAATTTCATGAAAAGTGGTTTGTGTGTTCAAATCTATTTTTTTTTTCAAAATTATTGTAACAAATTGTTTTTGAATTTTTATTACAGAATCAAAATTACGAATCAGATTAGAATTTTTTACTTTTTGTGGAGTTAACCATTTTGAAGTCCCCAGAAATGATTACAGTCTGGCATTTACTATATGTCCAGTACTCTACAGCCCTAATGTGTGATTTAATTTTAATCAAATTTGTAAGTGGGGATATTCTGGCCATATATCTGAACATTTTTTATATAAAACTCAAAACTCTAGAGGGTAGTTTCTGTAAGAACAAAACCACTATTATTATGATTTTTTCAAAATTGGTTCGAATGATTTTGATTAAATTTTGTTCAAGTGAGTGTTCTAAGGACCTAAACAAAATGTATTGGTCGTAATCTCTCTAAAAATGCTAGTTCATGAGGTCCAGATAAAAAAAAAAAATTTTAAATCAGCCATGGAGATGTTATAAAAGAGATAATTTTTCAAAATTGGCTGTACTGATTTTATTAACATTTTAGAAAAAAATGTGAAGATTAATGACCCAAACCTGTGTGCAAAAATCATAAGTAAAAAAGTTAAGATTCAGGTATAATTGGCAAAAAACGAAAATTAATCATATTCACTGTTGTTAAAAGCTAATCCGATTTACACTGAGTATGGCACAAATGAAGAAAGTGAAGGTCCTAAGTTAGATATATTTAAAAGGCAGCATAAATGGTTCATTTTCATTGTTTATTAACAACTACCAAACTGATATTTTTGGTTACAATTAGGTTTAGTTCGTTTCTTTTTGGTGTGGGTGAGTAGAAAGTTTGTCCAATGTTTTTACATCATTTGCTTTTAATATGGATAAGACTTATACAATATACATAAATAGACTAATAAACACAAACAAACATAATACTCACAACAATATTTAACCTAGCAGATATAGCGAGACCCAAACTTTCTGAAATGACAGCCATCATTAAACCCACTGCCAAGAACTTGATGAAACGATCCCATTCCATGGGTTGATCTGTCAATACATAAGTCATCACTATGTAGATGGATGTCAGCAATATCTGTAACAATCATTTAGTATTAATTCATATTTTCTAAAGCTTGGACAGTTAATGTTTTAGTTCTACTGAGCCACAGTACCCATAAATGGAAATTTATTGTCGTTACCTAATGTTTTTGTATTAAGTGTTGAATTATTTTAAAATATAGTTAAATTTTTAATGATTAAAGATAAAGTACTCAAAATAATTATACTAAATATTAAAAAATGTATGACAGCTACAGCTTCCTTATGCAATTATCAAAATTGATATTTGAGTGTACCCACAAGGTTCAGTTTTTACTTCTTGTAGCCAGGTTGTGCTCATGGCCCGATGTCCTTTAAATGTTTTTATTTAAATTATACACAGCTGTTTAATGATCAATATATTTGCAAAACCTTTATATTCAATCTCTCTTCTCAAATTATCTCTGAGTATTTAATGCAGGTTACCTCAGCCGTACATGTTCCAGGATCTCATTTTCCTCTTCACAGACCCTACACAAGGAAAGTAGTATAGGAATTGTCTTATTATTGATCTAACTGTAAGAGTTGCCACCAGTCGAGAAATCACTTTATACAAAGTCAACTATGCATATATCTGCCTAGTTGAATCATTCCTCCATCTTGTCTTCCACTCCTCCGTGTGATGACAGTACCCGCAGCAGCTCGTCCATTAGGTTCACTAATTCAGTGAACCCCTTAGAATAATTAAACTCCAAGGAAAATAATGAACTTTGACCAAAAACTAAAGTAGTGTACGTGAGAAACCTGAAGAACTAAATTTACGACGCTTGTATCAGATCGAAGCGGCCATAATGCCGTAGCTGCTTCACTTCTCGATGTGAACCTCATCTGTCGGTGCAGGGTAAAGGGCGGTGGGTGTTAGGAATTTTCCTTTATTAGGCCTGGGTTGTTGATTAATATAATAATAATCATCAATGGTTCAGTTTTGTACTCAATATTTATTATATTATTTATCTATTCCAAATATCTTCATCATTAAATTGACTCTCTTATTATGCTAATATCAAATATCGACCTATCTTATCAACTTTAAGGGTTTATCTTAAATACATTGAAATCAAAGTACATTTATCTTTACACATGAACCCAGAATGATTCCAACTGTTGTTCTTTATGAATTTACTTCACTTTTGAGACGACTATCAGATCACTCTATACACAAATGTTTGCTCACCCCTTTCTCCTATGAAGACTCTTGGATGTTCAGCAGGCTTTCTCTCTCTCTCTCTCGCTGCCCGGCGATTCTCTCTCGCTCCCTTGGTGATACGTTTCACAAAGACTGGCCACGTCTCTACTTGGTTAAGGGCTTATATGCACTTGTGTAATGTGTGTTGGTCATCTACTCGCAAGGCAACCATTTCAACACGTTTTGAATTTTTTTGCAACTGCTGACTCTCATTCTAGTTTTCATGTTCCTCCTTATTCTAATACCTTTATTATACTTATTCTATTCTTTATTTGATTATAATACATTTAATATACGAAGTACATACATACATAACACTTTACAATAAATATATACAACCATAATATTTACATACTACTGAATTTACATATATAATATATACTTAATCCTCTACCAGGGACCTGTTGGTTTAAATGGAAAAGGAGCTAACAATCAGAGCTAGCGCTAGCAAAGTTACCCGATTGCTGCCGACAGTCCCTCCACCCCGCTATTTGTCTATAAAATACGGCTGTTGTTCTGAGTTAGAACGGCTCTGTCAGATGCTAGTCCAGTACCAGCAATATGCAATACATCGGTCAAAGGTTATGTTAGGTTGTCTGATGCTTGAGTGTTGAGGTTATAGTAATGTTGTTGTTATTTATGATTGTGCAGATGCCGTGATTGGTGATTATTATTTAAGAAAAATGAAGAAAGTTCAGTATTTATTAAATAACAACTCTTCATCTTTAACAATAGAAGACAAATGCTGAATAAAAGAGCTTGGAAGGCCGCAATCCAGTGCTGAACTTATCACAAAAATAAAAATTCAAAGTATGTGAGTACTGCCGGTCATTTAACGATAAGTTGTGTGAAAGGAATTCTTGGATTTGTGGTTGTGATAGTTTGAACAAGTTTTTTTTTGTTTTTCTAGTCTTTTGTTTGCGAAAGGTAAAGACAATAGGTGGACAAAAACTGGAGTTGCTGAATTGGGACACTTATCTAAAAAATAAAAAAATAAAAACATGAAGAATCCATTTCTCATGGTAATGCATGTCTTGATCTTTCCATATTAGGGCAAACAGAAATCAGGCAACAATTGAGCGAGGCTTTCGGAGAAAACATTGAAAAGCAAAATGGTCGTTAGAAAAAATAATTGATTGTATTAGATTTTATGGTGAATTTGAACTAGCACTTCACGGCCATGATGAGAAGTTAGATTCAGAAAACCCTGGATTTTTCAAGGGTTTAGTAATTTTTTCTGTTAGCCTTAACAACATTCTAAAGGAACACCTTCAAACTGTTACTGTATTTAAGGGGACCTCTAATGAAATTCAAAATGATATTTTAGAGTGTATGCTTTATGTTTCTCAACAAAAACATGCAGGAAATTCGTAGTGCCGACTATGTGTCCGTAATCGCAGACAAAACTACTGATGTTTCAACAAAAGCCCAAATAGTTGTGGTTTTATGTTGAAACTACTGATGTTTCAACAAAAGCCCAAATAGTTGTGGTTTTCTGTTATGCTCTTAGAGTGAATACTTTTGAAAATTTCTCAAACCTTCAAACGCAAATGCAGAAACTCTGTCTACTTGCATTATAAATATTCTAATTAATGTGATTGGTGAAAATAAGGAAAAATTAATTTCCCAGAGTTATGGTGGTACTAATACCATGTCCGGTCCTACTCAGGTTTTCAAACACAAGTGAAAGCGGAGTACACAAATGCACACCTAATTATGTCGCAAGCTGCAAATCATAACAGAGAAGAAAGATTTTTTTTGCCAACCCTACAATGAGTAAACCATTTTTTAAGTCATTACTCTTAAAGAACTGATGCTTTAGAGGAAGTTTTGAAGAAGGGGCTCCCTTCTGGTTCATCTACTAGGTGGAATTACAATTCCAGATCCGTTCTTACTGTTTATGAAAATTTGAAAGGCTTAATTTTGTTCTTAGGAAAAATTGAAGAAACAACTGCTCAAGCTGCAACAATTAATCAAGCACAAGGTTTGAGGTTAAAGCTGCTGTAGCCACAGTTCATGTTTTGGCTCATTTTTTTTGCTAAAGTTATGGCTCATGTCCAGATTTTGTACGATTCATTTCATAAAAAGAAATATAGGTCATGTTTGGGCAAAACAAGTCATTTCTTTGTTTAAAGGGTATATAGAAAAATTAAGAAATAGTGTAGATGAAATCCATGTATGACGAGAAATGTAGCAGTTAAAGAAGTCTGTGACTACATCGTCATACAAGCAAAAGAGATGTTTGGATTTACAGGACACCTAGTGCAGCAAACCTGTTTAACAATGTAAATATTGCCACATCTAACAATAAGTTCCCAGAAAAATTTTATTGGAAACTACTCTACACAGTCATTTCCGTTTCTTGAGAAGGACAAACTAAAAACAGAACTTCAAATTATCTACTGAAGGGAAGATTTTAAAAGTGTAAAGAAAGTTACTCACTTCCTTGGATTCCTCCTTGAAAATAATTTAGGTGAAACTGTGAAATTGTTAAAAGCTTTAATTACTATCCCATGACAACAGCAGAAACCGGACGCTCCTTTTCCTGTCTCAAAAGGTTGAAAACCTTTCTAAGATATATTATGGACGAAGATCGGCTCTCCACATTGGCGAAATGTTATTAGAAAAAGAAGAATAGCGGACTTCAATGAGTAATTGAAAAATTTGCAACAAAGAAGGAAAGAAGAATGAACTTTTTGTACAAAAATGAGACAACTGTAGAAGTGGGATTATAAATTATTTGCAACAGTTGTAAATATTGTAAATATTTGACTTTGGTTCAGTTACTTGTCTACATTATAAGTATTATTTAATTAAACTGTTGTGTCTAAAGTGTGTGTATGGTTTTTGCTAATTTGTAATACCAAAATGGTTTTAAAACGCTAATTTGAGGTTAAATTTTTGTAAAAGTTTCCCTAGACCCCCCGCCTCCAGTAATTTTACTCACGAGCCACCAATGGACAGAACTATCTTCTTCCATTTTGCCAATGAGTATTCAGAGAGCTGTCTGGTAGCAATCTCATCTGCTGTTTCATTGTCTAACACTCCACAATGGAATGTGATCAATACAGAAAAACCTTATTTCTACCAGTTTATAATTTCGTTAGCAGCATCCATAGTCGAAAGGTAGAGACTGAAGGGCCATCCATGCTTGATCTTCAAATTGCTGGAACCCAACACCTGCATTGAGGTTAACTGAACCATTCATGTAAATAAGAGTGAAACCCACATAGTTTATGTGTTGTATGAATCTTTCCCAATGTCTTTCTTTTAAGGTCTTATGATAGATTTAGATTAGTGAGATGACCTGGAAGGTTTCAACCATCGGTATTTTCACCGATTCACAAAATAAAACAGAGTCAATTCAAGCATTATAAGTTGGTACGTCAAGTGATATCTTGATAAAATGAGATGGAAATATTTAACAGACCTGTCATTCTCTTGCTTCTTAAATGCATACACAGTGAAGTTTGTAAACTGAGTTATTGTATTGACAATTTTAATGATATGACATCATCAGAAATTGAAAATTTTGTTATAAAAGAAATAAAATAATGACAAAAGTTTGTGTAATACGGAAAGAAGAAAAAAAATTGTCTTTAACATCCATGATTTTCATAAAATAGATTATAGTAGGCCTACTTATTATTTTAAGTTATTTATTGTTAAGGCTGTCAGGGGCTTACTTATAAAACAAGTGCAGATAAAACAATCCTGAAGTTTCAGGCTGGATGTACACCTTTCTTCATCTCATCTATACACAAATGTCCAATTAAACCAACATTTAAACCATTTTAACTCTGGATCTGGCACATGTTAATTTGTTTTTAAATTCTTCGTTTGTTTAAAAATTAATAAAATATATTAATATATAACACAACCTAACTTATAAGACATCATTTTTCTCAGAAAGATGCATATAATTTATCTATGTAATAAAAAAAAAAAATTTTGAAACGGTTTTGGAGTAAGTGTGTTACATGACAAAAAATTATGTTACCATTTTTCAGAAATACCTGTATCACCCAAAATCAAAAGCTTACAACCTTTTTCTAAGATGTACAAAATTTTAGTGATATATTTGTGAATACATTTCGGAAAAAATATATCAAAATTTGTTACATTTTGAATATTTAAAAAATTGTTTTACAAAAAAAGAGGAATGGTCCAGCTTATTTTCAATAAATCACCAAAATTTGTAATATTTATGGAAAACCAACTTCTAAATATAATTATGTTCAGAAATGTTCATAGAATTTAGTAGTGTAATTTAAAAAAAGGTTGAATAATAATTTTGGAGCCAGTATTGCATAGAACAAAAAAAACACGAAAATCCAACGCCAAATTTCACTTCAAAGTCCAATCGAGCGTAGAAAATCTATTTTTACATTTTTTACGAGTATTACAAAAGTTTTCTAGTATAAATATGAATAAAAATTGGTAAAAAAAAAATCAAATTCTAAAATGTTCAAAATTATAATTGCACTTACCCGTCCAAAGAAATAAAACCATGTATAAGCATCCAAAACTTGTATGTAATGCTTTGTAGGCCTAAATCAACTATCACTAGATTTCACTATATTAAATAAGACACAATAGTATCTACAAAGAATAATACACATATAAACTAATATAATACACTTTTATAATCAATGAATACACTCGATTTATCACAAGAAATATGAAGAAAGCGACAACACGCACGCCATTTTGCTTTCATTTGCAACCGTCACTCCCAAACCTCGTTGTCTTTGTTCCATATGACCGACTAAAACTTGATGGTTTATATCATTGGAAAGGTCTGTATTTTGTCTATACAAAGAGATAAGAACCTGTCAGATAGGGCAAATCTAAAGTTATTTATAGACTAAACAAGAGAGGATGTAGGTTACAGCTCTTAGCTGTCGAGTGCAGGTATCTGCCGGGGAAAATAGTAATCTTCCAAGAATTATTGTATTTTGTCTAAATGTAGCAAGATAATCAAATTTCATAACTCTAAAAGCTTGAAATATGAGCTTTTCAATGGTGTATAATTCATGTTTCTAAGAATTCACTTACTAGGGTAAAGTGGACTTGAAGAAAACAACCTTTTTTTCCCTCTAAAACTGTTTGTTTGTGTTGAACAAAATCTAGAATGAAAATTATTTGTCTTTCTGACATGTGGCGAACTCTGTTGGATAGATAAAGATTTGTACTAAGAACAGTACAATTTATACTTCCTTTAGTCAATTTAGACATATTGAAACGAACGTTGTAAAAGACGACCATTTTGCTTTCTCAGTCCGAGTTTCCATAGCCGCCATTTGTATCACTCAAACACGCCAAACTTTACCAATTAATTAAATATTTTTATAGCGTTTTATGAACTTTTGATTACATGTATATGCATCTACGAAACGTCAGCTTTACAAGCGTATAACATTTATTTCGATAGGATGGTTTTAAGTAACCCTAGTTATGAGTTGCATTATCAGAGATTTTTACAGTGGTCTGTTTGCTTCAGTAGCCGTCATCGACTCATTTTGAGTCGTATGCCACTACGAGAGTTAACAACCATTGCTGTAATATGGGAAAGTACGGAGAAGAAAGACAGCGAATCGTCTTATATCAGCTCGCAGTTTGCTTATTGTTACAAGTCGAAGCCTAGGGAACTCTTATTATCTAACTTTAACATTATCCAAAGAAAGAAAAAATCCATTTATAAATGTTGGATTTATTATCACACTTCATGAAACCAATAAAAAACCAAATATAAAAAATGTGATTAAAACTAATAAAACTTAAAGGAAATTTGCTAGAAAATAAATAATTTGATAGACATCATAGACAAATTGTGACAGCTAAAGAGAAGGCCTACACTACAGAGATGACTTCTTACCTGTATAGGTAACCTAGATACAGTCAATGCACAGAAGTAAGGGTTGAGACTGTACCATCTGTTAAAATGTTCCCTCTTCAGTAACTGTACTTCTTGAGGAACTAAAAACAAAAGAAGTCAGGAGCTCATTACACAAAATCAACAAACCCATTAGCAATCTAAAATTGTGCAAATTATTAGCCTTTAGGGACATTATTAATATTAACGCAGGGTTTACATTGATATTATTATAAATTATTGTATATATTTTTGTAAGTATAAGTTATATTTTTCTGAAACCGTGTTAAGTCATCTTTAACTCTGTGCTGTGTTTTTACAAGTTGTACAAATCTTCTATTTTTGTAAGGAACATTAGTTTTCACTTTCTCATAGTAGTATAGAGAGTTATTGTGATGGGTGTGTTGTGTGGATGTATCCCTTTTGTGTCTAATAAAGTGGTTTAACACGTTAGCTGCCATATCGGTCCGATCAGACCGAAACTAAAGGTGAATGTACATGCAGCGTTTCGGCACGATCGGACCGATAAAGTCACAGACATAATGTTTTGTTTTGTGGCTCACAGTTCGATAGTGCAGCAACCTATCGGCCAATTTTGGTATTCTCTGGATTGGGTAAAGACGTGTGTTAGACATAGTATATTGTATGCTTTAATAACCGTTACCATGGTTACTCAATATAATAATAAAATCAGTGGATATTTTCACTTTTTTGTCGGCACGATCGGACCGATTAAAAATTTTATAAAAACATTTTGGTTTAGTAATGAATAATTCACAAAGAATACAGTTGTAAAATGAATATAGGTATTTATAAAATTAATATTAGACAAATAAAATAGTGAGCGTTGCCAACATAAAGAAATGAAATATCCCGTTTAGATTTTTTTTTTACACTAAAATTACCTCCGTCCGATCGGACCTAAACGTTATACTACGATTAAAATTAAAGCCGAAAAATTGCATTTCGATCCGATCGGTCTCGAAACTATATATGCATAAATTAGTAAATACTATTGCCTTATATTATTTAACATAGGTAGATGCAAAAATAATAATGGAAAAATAATTTGGTAATCGTGGCACTCCAGGCAAGAGTATCGTAATAGGCCTCGGCAGCTAACGTGTTAAAGAATTATGTCTGTCAGTTGTTAGTGCACTGCTCTATAGCCCATAGAGATGGACAGATTTTAATTTAATTTAGTATCTGGGTATATTTTGGCTGTGTCTCAAAATTGGGGGTAGCCGCCATAAGAAAAAACAAAAAAGCTTGAGATTTTTTCTAATAGCTTCATGGTTGGAAGAGAATTAGAGTTGGGCAAAAGAGACTTTATAGAAAAGATAAAAGAAATGTGCTAACTAAATGAAAAAAAGCCATTTATCCAGCTAAGTACCTCAGGATTCCTACACCTGTACTCACTATAGGAACCCATGAGAGTAAAATATAGTCATGTTACAAATAAAGTGTTTGTTGTAGAAAATGATGTTTTCCTTTATTTGGGGACTTTGTAGAGAGGTTATACGAAATTCTTGTAGCTGAGAGATACATTGAATGTTATTTCAATTTTAAAACCTCTTAGTGGCTCATTTATAGTGAGTAGAGGTGTGGTATCTTAGCTGGATCTACACCTTTCTGCATTTTGTTTTGGTTTAAAGCACTCTCTTTTCTCATGACCAACTTATGTTCTCTTCCAAATCTGACACTATTAGAGTAAATTGAAATTTGTGTTTTCCTTAAGGTGGCTATCCCCAATTTAAAAAAAAAAAATTGAAGACAGTGATCAAACAACAAGAATAAAAAGAAAAGGACCAGGAAAGTGATATTAGATTAAATTTTAGTTTACAACTAAAATACCAACACAACTAAATTTGAGCTTTAAATTATAATTCACTTTAAGAAGTAACTTTTCTTAAGCACCTTGTTACAATTTGATATTTCAAATAAAATTGAAAGCAATAATGTTTTAAAATTCCATGAAAGAGTTTTTGAACCTTGTTTAGCCTAAAATGGAATGTTTTCATAAAGTTGCAAATGGATTAACAGCTCTTTTGAGGTTATCTTACTTACATTGTAATAAAGCAGGAAGCATGGGGATGTACATAAAGACAATGATTGTAACAAAACAAAATCCAAAATTGAAAATAGTTTTTGATCCGTCGTTGCCCATCTGATAGAACAGTCCTCCTATGATAAGTCCAACAAAGACATGCATCACTGCCTTTAATATCACATAACCCTGAAACCAGAAATATAATATTTTATGAAATATACATTTAAAATGGAAGTGTCACTTCTTACCTCTTCTTGTAATGTAACAAAAAGCTTGGAAATTGGGAAAGTTATGAAGTTGGAAAATTTAAAAAAATGCAATGAAGTTACTATTGCGATCATAACATTCTCAAACATTTCAAAAGATTTTCCGATCAATTACAACATTGTCATAAAAGTACATTCATCACAAACAAATAAATAAAATTAGAAAACATTAAACTTATACAATCAAATATTTATACAGTCCAAACCTTTAAAACATTAACAATTTAAATACAATTTACTGTAAGGGGAGATCACAAATTCTATATTAAATCTAAACATTATTATCTTTAAAAAACATATCTGGATATCTATTATGATTTATTTTCCCATTTTAAAACATTGCCATTAAGCCTCTATTCGATTGACATTACCCCTCTCCCATTTTTTAGAACCAATCACGTTACCGCATTGATTTTTCATTCACCAATTATGTTGTCCCTTTTATTTCCATTACTAATATTCAAAAATTCAAAAAAGAGTTACCTCCAAAATTGCGCTCATGAAATATCGACAAGCTATATTTGTTTGGATATATGCCCTCATTTCCAAGTCATCTAAATTATGTAAACTGAGGGTAAACATATTTGAGGCTAATTGTATCAGATAATGCCATTAAAACCGGGACAAATTGCACTCTAATGGTCTTGTATGACTTTAGCCACTGGAGAGGGAGTCCTCCCTCACAATACAATTCAAGTCACAATCAAATGCTTTATATAGATCGAGAAAAACACTAAGTACATTCTCTCATCCGTCCTTGGCAGACAGAATAAATTCAATTAAATTCATTGCTTGATTTACAAAATGGTTAATGAGTTAAAAACTGAATTAAATTTGTTAGAAAAAAATAATAAAAGGATTTCCATCAAATATATTGGATTTGATTTCTTTAAGTCTCAATACTCTTTCTACATGAAGTTGTAGATTTTAAATAAAAATTGTTGTTCTTCTACAGTTTAAAAACTCTGACTTGGTTTACTGGAAACTCCGTACAATTATTCCAAACCTAAGACAGGTGTAAAAGTGTGAATAATATACACATTTTTAGAGCTGTTTTTACTTAGTATGTGTTCCCATTTACTAGTCAATGTGTGGACACCAAATGAGACTAATGTCTCATTCAATGATGAATCACAAGACCCAAGCACTTAGTGATATAATCATTACAATCTTTGTTGTAAACTGGTTTAAGTTGATGCAATTACATAAAATATATAAGCTTGGGAAATTTAATATTTATAAATCTTGGAATGCCTTCCTACAGGATTGTTTCTTTTTAAAACAGCCATAACCTTACCGATTGAAAGATTTGAATTCGTGGACAACCTGTACTTTGTAAGAAAATGACTTTAATTTCTTTTTTTACTACCTTGTGAGAACTTCATAGATTAACTTTTGTTTTCTATATTAATTTTTATAGTATCACTGATGGGCTTGTCAAAATTTATTAGAAATATTGAAAAATTTGTCTTCTGTCGGAACAAACACTAGGCTTGCCACTTATTGGTACATCTGCTACTTGGTCCTGTGTTTTGCAATTTTATTATCAAATCCAGCACTGTGTCAGAAAGTGGAACGACAGTATTTGGAAATATTTAATTGTACCATTGTTTACACAGGTTGGCAAACCCGAAAAACCTAACTGGATCTACACATTTGTTCATGTAGTCTTGGGAGAGATCCTTCTCTTTCATCTCTGAGCAGCCTATATAGGATGGTCTTTCTTGACCATCCTATAATTCAATTCCGATGCTGATGCTATTAGAGTATTCGAGGGCTAAAGATGAATCCGGCTGGTCTGGTGGTTAGCACTCTGGCTTACCCAACTGAAAAGCCTAGGTCTCATGGAGTTTAGTTTAAAGAGGTCTTTATTTCATACTCTTTTCTTCTTCTTTTTTTTTTTTTTTTTTTTTTTTTTTTATAAAGTGATGATGACCGATAGGGTTTTACCTGTAAAAAAAAATCATAGTAACTGTGTATTTATCTCCAGCTCAAAAAACCTTCTTGACCAAAATCATATGTTCTTCAATCATATAGACATAGTAAATACAAACACAACAGATTAAACTGCATAGAGGAACCAATCAATGACAAAGAGCTCATTCAGAGGGACTAGCAGAGGGATTATGTTTGCTGAAACACTACACACACATTTTATAAATTTACAGTATGACATTCATTATACAATTTACTCACCAGATCTCGCCAGATTTGTAGCATCATTCTGTACATGAGTATTCGGAATTGTAACCATGATGAACTGTCAAAGTCATACATGTGTTTCCCTCCTTGTGGCATTGGAGGCGGCATCATGGGTTCTATTTTGAATAAACATAATACATTATAAAAACGTTATGGGAGAAAACTGCTATTAAAGTACTGTGAATACAATAAAACATTTACATTATCTATTGATTAATGGGAGGGGATATGATGAAAAACCGTTCGAGTCAGGGTTCATTTCCTTGGTATAGGGGTTAACAAACGTATCATCCACTGTAAACAGTCTCATCAGGTCATCACCCTCTATGTTGTTCTCAAGTCTTTCCAGATACCATGTAGGTGTATTTTTCTTTATCTATTCTGTTATGTCAGGCTCCCCCCCCCCTAACTCCTTCCAATTATGTCTGCATCCTTTTTTTCTTTTCTTTTCAGTCCAACCCTAAAGTGTAAAGCACACCATACTGATGGGGTAAATAATATCAGGCAAAAAGTGTTGCAAAAAGGAACTTGTGGGTTGCTTGGATTACCTTTCACAGTATTTAGCTTTACCCAACTAAGCAGGGCACTGGGTGGGTGAATCATTTAAATGAAACTAGCTTGTTTGGGTGTTACTGCAACTCAACGTGATGATAACATTGAGCACGACCTCCATGTTGACTATCAGCATGGGGAGTTCTCAAATTTATCGAGATTTCCTCGACAATTCAGAGATAATACAAGGAAATACTAAGGAAAGATGAAAATACCATTAGAGCACATGTATGGGAAATAATCCCAGGACTGACAGGCCAAAGTATAACAGGAGAAGGTTGAGACTGACAGGATTGTAGACGCAGGGAACACCTTAGAGAATGATGGGATCTGCCAAGAGGGCAAGGGGACCCAGTACTGTCTATTAGTTAAATTCGCTATAGTAATGGACAAAAGGGCTAGAAGTCATAGAGGGTACCAGATTGATGTAGATACCTACCCCTTGACCCCTTCATTTTGCTGCACTTCCTAAAAGAGATTGGGCTTGAAGCTTCTATAGATGTGAATTCCCCATCGTAGAAGTAGAGGAATACAACAGATCTCTAGAGGTCCCAGGGCATTTCACCCCCATATCACTACATACAGGGTTCATTTCGGTATTTTTTAAATTACTGACAAACAACAATTTTCTTTCATATTAAAGTTTGTAACATTGGTTTGAGTTACTAAACTTTACTTTTCACCAAAAATTTGATCAGAAATGCTTGCACCAATTTTTAGATATTTCAATATTTAAGAATATAGCTATATTTCAAATTCCATTTTTAACCGATAACGCCCAAACCAACATTTTTGACAAAATTGTAACCAATATGTTTTGTTTTTTTTTGATAAAAATTTATGAACTTAATTAAAGCTGATTTCGAGGAAATCAACCAAAATTTTAAGTAGAGAGATATGGCTATATATATGCCATTTTTTCAAAATCAGTTCATCCCTTTGAGTTGTAGCTCATTACAGACCATAGATGGACAGATTTTACAAATACACTTTTATGAACTGGAGGGGGGGGGGATATTTCAATGTAGACTTTGTTTTGCTCTAGAAAATTTTCTCTATTCTAGCCTATGTGATAAAGTAAAAAATAAAAACAAGTTGATGGGTGGCATTCAAGCTTATCATCTAAATGTCATCCCCGAAAATTGGTCTCTTGGTCCTTGTAGGAAATGTTAACTTGTATTGCTAGATAAAGAAGTCTTATCTAGTAGGATGAGAAGGTTTCTGAAGCTTATAGTTGTGTATAATACTACTTTTTTGACATTGGCTAAGCTCTATTAAGCCTCTATTAAGATGTGTGTCAGTGGATCTCATATCTTTAGGGATATAACATTGTCTTGTAAAGTCACATTTTGAAGCTACATTTTTGACAATAAATTCGCTATAAGGCATCATAGAGAGATGGGATTACTATTATTACATGCAGAATCGAAATACGCACATTTTATATCTTTGTATCATGTGTGTTATTCAACTTATGATACAACTTTGCAGCCGTTTTGATATTTTCAATTAAATTTTTTAAATTTCAATAGGATTTTTATATGAGGACACTATATACAGTAGCCCCCTATATCAAATATTATATTACCGTCTTAATTTTTGTGACCGCTATCGTGCTTGTGTACAGACGACAACAGCTGATAGACGATATATCAAAAATGGCTTTTTCGATTTCCTGAGGTCACAAAAAGTGAAGAGCTGTCAAAAACAGAAGTGGAATATTACCAATCTTACCCTAAACTTCGTATATTAGGTAAGTAATCTTCATCTTCATCTTCATTGTGCGTGCATCCAGCCTCAGGTAATACCGACCGCACGTTGTCTCTCATACACATAGCTAGCCAGTTATTAGGTAAGTAAAAACGATTAACAATCAAAATTTAGGACTAACAACGGATACATTTTGTTGTTGCTTATTGCTGAATTTTTTTTCCGTGAGAAAGTTAATGCAATCCTGTTTTAAAAAAAATCCATCAGCAAATAAAGTATTAAATGCCGGTTACAATATACAATAAAATACAAAACATTTTGAAAAGAAGAAGAACTGAACGTAAACTACCAGTATAGTTTTATCTGTGTGGCAATAGGTAGGCTTACATCCTTGTAGTTCCTCTCTGCACCGCGAATAGCTTGCAGCGTAAGTTGCATTGTTGAAAACATTTTGATGAAATATAGTTCTTTATGAATGAATATGTAAGTATTTCAGTCAATGTTATTATATGTTACTTTTAAACAGAACTTTTTTTCTTATTAATTCATTATTTACTCTAATATCATACTTCAAAACAATAGTTCAACTATTAAATGAAGTTGTTAGAATAACCAAAGCTTTTATGTGTTTAAAGGTTATGTCTATAAGACATAAAATATTACTATTGATATTGCATTGTTGGTCTATTGTCAAAATATTGATAGTAATATAATAAATTGTGTTTGCGAGGTAAGCCTAGGCCTACAAGGAGGCAGTAGGCTTTGTTTATTTGATTACAAATTACTAATTGTGTCCTGTGTATATTTCGGCTAAATACTTTGTTTGCTAAAAAGTCAATATTAAATTACATAGGCTTTAAAACCCTCGACCTGGCGAACAACCCGCTAGCGGGTTGGTATGTGACATATGGTTTTAGTTCACTGACTCTTAACACTTTTTTTGCAATTCAACATTTCGCCCACTTAGAATCGTCCTATCACAATAAATAAAATACCGTTGGAAAAGTAATGTTCCGTAGATGCATAATCATGCAAAAAAATACCACAAAACGTTATAAATAATATTCCAAAAATTGGTGAAGTTTGCATATTTTTTATGCGTAAAATCGAAGATTTGAACTGTGCGGTTTTTAGTAAAAGCAACGCCATTTTCCCCCATATTATTACAAATCTATTTTTCTGTCAAATAAGTCGACCAAAACACTGTTCTATAGATCACATGTTTCTCTTTCTAACCGTAGATTACAAATTTTTCTGCGTCTCACAGATCGAGAGATATTTCTACTTGACGGTAGTAGAAACCTGACGGGACGAAATTCACTTGGCATTCGGTGTAGTTTACGAAATGACATAATCCATTTTTCTATCGATATTTTGTATCCGTTCTTTATAGTATGTTGTAGAGGAGATTTCATTCTACAAGTTGGTAGTACTTGATATAGGCAATAGAAACTTAGAAGTTTTTGTTTTGATTTCGCAACATATGCAATTGTGTGACGTAATTACAATTTAATTATTATTTAATTATTTAATTATTATTGGCACATATTGTTTTGGGGTTAGATATTTGTTATTTTGAAGGTTTGTGTATACAAATTGTATATAAATTGTGTATACAAGTTACAATATATGTGTTTTTATTTCTAAAGTTTATGTTTTTGAGTGAATTTCTAGTTTGTGAATGGTTTATATTTGGGATAACCTAGAGGAATATTGTAAATCTAGGCTAGAAGCAAATTTTCTTATATTGAGTGTTTTATTTGATTATACAAGTATATATGTGTGTTATTCTTTGTAGAGTTTATTGTTTTAGTGACATCTAGTGATTTTGTCTTAGACCTAGCTTTAGAAAGTTACTAATTACTCCTAAATTGTCGAGGTGTCAAACCTAATTTTACTTGTGAAAGCTACCTTTTAGGGGAAATCATTATTTTTATTTTGAAAATGTAACAAATTATTATTTTTTCCCCCCTAAATATATTCACAAATATATTACAAATCTCTAATAATCGTTGAGAAAATTCAAAAAATCTATTTGTATGGTGTAAATTACCATTTCTACAAGATTATTCTCTTCTTTACTCTCCGATTTTTTGGTATTTGACCAAAAAACTCCAAATGTTTTACATCTAACATTTTTTTTCACTGCACACCTAAATTCTATGCTCCTTTCTGAATATAATGATTGATAGAAGTTGTGTATAAAATATGTTTTACTATTTTTTGTGATTTTTTGAAAATAAATTGATCATTTTACCTTTTTTCGTAAAATATTTTTATATTTTTCTAAATATATTCACAAATATAACACAAAACTTTTGTATATCTTAGAAAAAGGTAGTAAGCTATTGATTTTGGATGATACAGGTTTTTCTGAAAAATGATAACTTCAGTTTTTGACATCTAACATACTTACTCCAAAACCGTTTCAAAATTTTTTTAATTTTATTACATAGATGAATTCTATGCATCTTTTTGAGAAAAATGATGTCTTATAAGTTAGGTTTTGTATAAAAATAATATATTTTATTAATTTTTAAACAAACAAAGAAAATTAACATTGACAGTTAGAGGGTCTTCAAGACTGAAGTGTCTTGATACGATTTGACAATTAATTGTTGTGCCTAACAACAATCCGATAATTGTGGTTTAAATATTACAAATTTTTCCGAACACCTATTTTGTTAGATAAGCTCTAAACTAAATAGATACACTAACATTATTACTTTTCAAAATGAAAATGATTGTATTTTACTTAAAATTTAATATAATTTTGGAAAATAATACAAAAAGTAAAAATAATTGGTGACAGGAAAGTTAATAAGAAAATTGATTTTTTTGCCACGTTATTTTTGCAAAAAAGGAAAAAAAAATACTTCCAATACAAATTCAGTGAACAGATAAGTTTTTACTTTGTATAGTGTGTACTTTTACCCTAATATTTTTTTGACACTGAGAGCCAATCACCTGTATACATATTATTATCAAAGACAGCGTTCCTGGTTCATTTTCACTGTCATTTTTTCGTGACGAACTGTTTTGGTTGGTTTTTATTTAATTTTTTTGATGCAGTGAAAAATAATGTGCATTATTTCTAAGATGATGATGATCATGAGATTATTTAAATAAGAAAAATATACTGAACTCTTACCTTCAATACCAACAGGGTCCATTGTCCTGAGTTGTCTGTTCCATCTGTGACAACGGCCGTTGTCTATAGCCATCATCATGCGTTCCGTGTGGTCACCATACTCCCCACTCGATACCTCTATCACTGCAACACACAGACATTAATAAGGGATATGTGTACTCCCATCATCATGCATTCCGTGTGGTCACCATACTCCCCACTCGATACCTCTATCACTGCAACACACAAACATTAATAAGGGATATGTGTACTCCCATCATCATGCATTCCGTGTGGTCACCATACACCCCACTCGATACCTCTATCACTGCAACACACAAACATTAATAAGGGATATGTGTACTCCCATCATCATGCGTTCCGTGTGGTCACCATACTCCCCACTCGATACCTCTATCACTGCAACACACAAACATTAATAAGGGATATGTGTACTCCCATCATCATGCGTTCCGTGTGGTCACCATACTCCCCACTCGATACCTCTATCACTGCAACACACAAACATTAATAAGGGATATGTGTACTCCCATCATCATGCATTCCGTGTGGTCACCATACACCCCACTCGATACCTCTATCACTGCAACACACAAACATTAATAAGGGATATGTGTACTCCCATCATCATGCATTCTGTGTGGTCACCATACTCCCCACTCGATACCTCTATCACTGCAACACACAAACATTAATAAGGGATATGTGTACTCCCATCATCATGCATTCCGTGTGGTCACCATACACCCCACTCGATACCTCTATCACTGCAACACACAAACATTAATAAGGGATATGTGTACTCCCATCATCATGCGTTCCGTGTGGTCACCATACTCCCCACTCGATACCTCTATCACTGCAACACACAAACATTAATAAGGGATATGTGTACTCCCATCATCATGCGTTCCGTGTGGTCACCATACACCCCACTCGATACCTCTATCACTGCAACACACAAACATTAATAAGGGATATGTGTACTCCCATCATCATGCGTTCCGTGTGGTCACCATACTCCCCACTCGATACCTCTATCACTGCAACACACAAACATTAATAAGGGATATGTGTACTCCCATCATCATGCGTTCCGTGTGGTCACCATACTCCCCACTCGATACCTCTATCACTGCAACACACAAACATTAATAAGGGATATGTGTACTCCCATCATCATGCGTTCCGTGTGGTCACCATACTCCCCACTCGATACCTCTATCACTGCACCACACAAACATTAATAAGGGATATGTGTACTCCCATCATCATGCATTCCGTGTGGTCACCATACACCTCACTCGATACCTCTATCACTGCAACACACAAACATTAATAAGGGATATGTGTACTCCCATCATCATGCATTCCGTGTGGTCACCATACACCCCACTCGATACCTCTATCACTGCAACACACAAACATTAATAAGGGATATGTGTACTCCCATCATCATGCGTTCCGTGTGGTCACCATACTCCCCACTCGATACCTCTATCACTGCACCACACAAACATTAATAAGGGATATGTGTACTCCCATCATCATGCATTCTGTGTGGTCACCATACTCCCCACTCGATACCTCTATCACTGCAACACACAAACATTAATAAGGGATATGTGTACTCCCATCATCATGCATTCCGTGTGGTCACCATACTCCCCACTCGATACCTCTATCACTGCAACACACAAACATTAATAAGGGATATGTGTACTCCCATCATCATGCATTCCGTGTGGTCACCATACTCCCCACTCGATACCTCTATCACTGCAACACACAAACATTAATAAGGGATATGTGTACTCCCATCATCATGCGTTCCGTGTGGTCACCATACTCCCCACTCGATACCTCTATCACTGCAACACACAAACATTAATAAGGGATATGTGTACTCCCATCATCATGCATTCTGTGTGGTCACCATACTCCCCACTCGATACCTCTATCACTGCAACACACAAACATTAATAAGGGATATGTGTACTCCCATCATCATGCATTCTGTGTGGTCACCATACTCCCCACTCGATACCTCTATCACTGCAACACACAAACATTAATAAGGGATATGTGTACTCCCATCATCATGCATTCTGTGTGGTCACCATACTCCCCACTCGATACCTCTATCACTGCAACACACAAACATTAATAAGGGATATGTGTACTCCCATCATCATGCATTCCGTGTGGTCACCATACTCCCCACTCGATACCTCTATCACTGCAACACACAAACATTAATAAGGGATATGTGTACTCCCATCATCATGCGTTCCGTGTGGTCACCATACTCCCCACTCGATACCTCTATCACTGCAACACACAAACATTTATAAGGGATATGTGTACTCCCATCATCATGCATTCTGTGTGGTCACCATACTCCCCACTCGATACCTCTATCACTGCACCACACAAACATTAATAAGGGATATGTGTACTCCCATCATCATGCGTTCCGTGTGGTCACCATACTCCCCACTCGATACTTCTATCACTGCAACACACAAACATTAATAAGGGATATGTGTACTCCCATCATCATGCATTCTGTGTGGTCACCATACTCCCCACTCGATACCTCTATCACTGCAACACACAAACATTAATAAGGGATATGTGTACTCCCATCATCATGCATTCTGTGTGGTCACCATACTCCCCACTCGATACCTCTATCACTGCAACACACAAACATTAATAAGGGATATGTGTACTCCCATCATCATGCATTCTGTGTGGTCACCATACTCCCCACTCGATACCTCTATCACTGCAACACACAAACATTAATAAGGGATATGTGTACTCCCATCATCATGCATTCTGTGTGGTCACCATACTCCCCACTCGATACCTCTATCACTGCAACACACAAACATTAATAAGGGATATGTGTACTCCCATCATCATGCATTCTGTGTGGTCACCATACTCCCCACTCGATACCTCTATCACTGCAACACACAAACATTAATAAGGGATATGTGTACTCCCATCATCATGCATTCTGTGTGGTCACCATACTCCCCACTCGATACCTCTATCACTGCAACACACAAACATTAATAAGGGATATGTGTACTCCCATCATCATGCATTCTGTGTGGTCACCATACTCCCCACTCGATACCTCTATCACTGCAACACACAAACATTAATAAGGGATATGTGTACTCCCATCATCATGCATTCTGTGTGGTCACCATACTCCCCACTCGATACCTCTATCACTGCAACACACAAACATTAATAAGGGATATGTGTACTCCCATCATCATGCGTTCCGTGTGGTCACCATACTCCCCACTCGATACCTCTATCACTGCAACACACAAACATTAATAAGGGATATGTGTACTCCCATCATCATGCATTCTGTGTGGTCACCATACTCCCCACTCGATACCTCTATCACTGCAACACACAAACAT
Source organism: Aphrophora alni (assembly GCA_963513935.1). Taxonomy (NCBI): domain Eukaryota; kingdom Metazoa; phylum Arthropoda; class Insecta; order Hemiptera; family Aphrophoridae; genus Aphrophora; species Aphrophora alni. Next base: position 31,751,676 of record OY740778.1, read on the forward strand.
TAATAAGGGATATGTGTACTCCCATCATCATGCATTCTGTGTGGTCACCATACTCCCCACTCGATACCTCTATCACTGCAACACACAAACATTAATAAGGGATATGTGTACTCCCATCATCATGCATTCTGTGTGGTCACCATACTCCCCACTCGATACCTCTATCACTGCAACACACAAACATTAATAAGGGATATGTGTACTCCCATCATCATGCATTCCGTGTGGTCACCATACTCCGCACTCGATACCTCTATCACTGCAACACACAAACATTAATAAGGGATATGTGTACTCCCATCATCATGCGTTCCGTGTGGTCACCATACACCCCACTCGATACCTCTATCACTGCAACACACAAACATTAATAAGGGATATGTGTACTCCCATCATCATGCGTTCCGTGTGGTCACCATACTCCCCACTCGATACCTCTATCACTGCAACACACAAACATTAATAAGGGATATGTGTACTCCCATCATCATGCATTCTGTGTGGTCACCATACTCCCCACTCGATACCTCTATCACTGCAACACACAAACATTAATAAGGGATATGTGTACTCCCATCATCATGCATTCTGTGTGGTCACCATACTCCCCACTCGATACCTCTATCACTGCAACACACAAACATTAATAAGGGATATGTGTACTCCCATCATCATGCATTCTGTGTGGTCACCATACTCCCCACTCGATACCTCTATCACTGCAACACACAAACATTAATAAGGGATATGTGTACTCCCATCATCATGCATTCCGTGTGGTCACCATACTCCCCACTCGATACCTCTATCACTGCAACACACAAACATTAATAAGGGATATGTGTACTCCCATCATCATGCGTTCCGTGTGGTCACCATACACCCCACTCGATACCTCTATCACTGCAACACACAAACATTAATAAGGGATATGTGTACTCCCATCATCATGCGTTCCGTGTGGTCACCATACTCCCCACTCGATACCTCTATCACTGCAACACACAAACATTAATAAGGGATATGTGTACTCCCATCATCATGCGTTCCGTGTGGTCACCATACTCCCCACTCGATACCTCTATCACTGCACCACACAAACATTAATAAGGGATATGTGTACTCCCATCATCATGCATTCTGTGTGGTCACCATACTCCCCACTCGATACCTCTATCACTGCAACACACAAACATTAATAAGGGATATGTGTACTCCCATCATCATGCATTCTGTGTGGTCACCATACTCCCCACTCGATACCTCTATCACTGCAACACACAAACATTAATAAGGGATATGTGTACTCCCATCATCATGCATTCTGTGTGGTCACCATACTCCCCACTCGATACCTCTATCACTGCAACACACAAACATTAATAAGGGATATGTGTACTCCCATCATCATGCATTCTGTGTGGTCACCATACTCCCCACTCGATACCTCTATCACTGCAACACACAAACATTAATAAGGGATATGTGTACTCCCATCATCATGCATTCCGTGTGGTCACCATACTCCCCACTCGATACCTCTATCACTGCAACACACAAACATTAATAAGGGATATGTGTACTCCCATCATCATGCGTTCCGTGTGGTCACCATACTCCCCACTCGATACCTCTATCACTGCAACACACAAACATTAATAAGGGATATGTGTACTCCCATCATCATGCATTCTGTGTGGTCACCATACTCCCCACTCGATACCTCTATCACTGCAACACACAAACATTAATAAGGGATATGTGTACTCCCATCATCATGCATTCTGTGTGGTCACCATACTCCCCACTCGATACCTCTATCACTGCAACACACAAACATTAATAAGGGATATGTGTACTCCCATCATCATGCATTCCGTGTGGTCACCATACTCCCCACTCGATACCTCTATCACTGCAACACACAAACATTAATAAGGGATATGTGTACTCCCATCATCATGCATTCCGTGTGGTCACCATACTCCCCACTCGATACCTCTATCACTGCAACACACAAACATTAATAAGGGATATGTGTACTCCCATCATCATGCATTCCGTGTGGTCACCATACACCCCACTCGATACCTCTATCACTGCAACACACAAACATTAATAAGGGATATGTGTACTCCCATCATCATGCATTCCGTGTGGTCACCATACACCCCACTCGATACTTCTATCACTGCAACACACAAACATTAATAAGGGATATGTGTACTCCCATCATCATGCATTCCGTGTGGTCACCATACACCCCACTCGATACCTCTATCACTGCAACACACAAACATTAATAAGGGATATGTGTACTCCCATCATCATGCATTCCGTGTGGTCACCATACTCCCCACTCGATACCTCTATCACTGCAACACACAAACATTAATAAGGGATATGTGTACTCCCATCATCATGCGTTCCGTGTGGTCACCATACTCCCCACTCGATACCTCTATCACTGCAACACACAAACATTAATAAGGGATATGTGTACTCCCATCATCATGCATTCTGTGTGGTCACCATACTCCCCACTCGATACCTCTATCACTGCAACACACAAACATTAATAAGGGATAATGTGTACTCCCATCATCATGTGTTCCGTGTGGTCACCATACTCCCCACTCGATACCTCTATCACTGCAACACACAAACATTAATAAGGGATATGTGTACTCCCATCATCATGCATTCCGTGTGGTCACCATACTCCCCACTCGATACCTCTATCACTGCAACACACAAACATTAATAAGGGATAATGTGTACTCCCATCATCATGTGTTCCGTGTGGTCACCATACTCCCCACTCGATACCTCTATCACTGCAACACACAAACATTAATAAGGGATATGTGTACTCCCATCATCATGCATTCTGTGTGGTCACCATACTCCCCACTCGATACCTCTATCACTGCAACACACAAACATTAATAAGGGATAATGTGTACTCCCATCATCATGTGTTCCGTGTGGTCACCATACTCCCCACTCGATACCTCTATCACTGCAACACACAAACATTAATAAGGGATATGTGTACTCCCATCATCATGCATTCCGTGTGGTCACCATACACCCCACTCGATACCTCTATCACTGCAACACACAAACATTAATAAGGGATATGTGTACTCCCATCATCATGCATTCCGTGTGGTCACCATACACCCCACTCGATACCTCTATCACTGCAACACACAAACATTAATAAGGGATATGTGTACTCCCATCATCATGCATTCCGTGTGGTCACCATACTCCCCACTCGATACCTCTATCACTGCAACACACAAACATTAATAAGGGATATGTGTACTCCCATCATCATGCATTCTGTGTGGTCACCATACTCCCCACTCGATACCTCTATCACTGCAACACACAAACATTAATAAGGGATATGTGTACTCCCATCATCATGCATTCTGTGTGGTCACCATACTCCCCACTCGATACCTCTATCACTGCAACACACAAACATTAATAAGGGATATGTGTACTCCCATCATCATGCATTCCGTGTGGTCACCATACTCCCCACTCGATACCTCTATCACTGCAACACACAAACATTAATAAGGGATATGTGTACTCCCATCATCATGCATTCCGTGTGGTCACCATACACCCCACTCAATACCTCTATCACTGCAACACACAAACATTAATAAGGGATATGTGTACTCCCATCATCATGCATTCTGTGTGGTCACCATACTCCCCACTCGATACCTCTATCACTGCAACACACAAACATTAATAAGGGATATGTGTACTCCCATCATCATGCGTTCTGTGTGGTCACCATACTCCCCACTCGATACCTCTATCACTGCAACACACAAACATTAATAAGGGATATGTGTACTCCCATCATCATGCATTCCGTGTGGTCACCATACTCCCCACTCGATACCTCTATCACTGCAACACACAAACATTAATAAGGGATATGTGTACTCCCATCATCATGCATTCCGTGTGGTCACCATACACCCCACTCGATACCTCTATCACTGCAACACACAAACATTAATAAGGGATATGTGTACTCCCATCATCATGCATTCTGTGTGGTCACCATACTCCCCACTCGATACCTCTATCACTGCAACACACAAACATTAATAAGGGATATGTGTACTCCCATCATCATGCATTCCGTGTGGTCACCATACTCCCCACTCGATACCTCTATCACTGCAACACACAAACATTAATAAGGGATATGTGTACTCCCATCATCATGCATTCCGTGTGGTCACCATACACCCCACTCGATACCTCTATCACTGCAACACACAAACATTAATAAGGGATATGTGTACTCCCATCATCATGCATTCTGTGTGGTCACCATACTCCCCACTCGATACCTCTATCACTGCAACACACAAACATTAATAAGGGATATGTGTACTCCCATCATCATGCATTCTGTGTGGTCACCATACTCCCCACTCGATACCTCTATCACTGCAACACACAAACATTAATAAGGGATATGTGTACTCCCATCATCATGCATTCCGTGTGGTCACCATACTCCCCACTCGATACCTCTATCACTGCAACACACAAACATTAATAAGGGATATGTGTACTCCCATCATCATGCATTCCGTGTGGTCACCATACTCCCCACTCGATACCTCTATCACTGCAACACACAAACATTAATAAGGGATATGTGTACTCCCATCATCATGCATTCTGTGTGGTCACCATACTCCCCACTCGATACCTCTATCACTGCAACACACAGACATTAATAAGGGATATGTGTACTCCCATCATCATGCATTCCGTGTGGTCACCATACTCCCCACTCGATACCTCTATCACTGCAACACACAAACATTAATAAGGGATATGTGTACTCCCATCATCATGCATTCCGTGTGGTCACCATACACCCCACTCGATACCTCTATCACTGCAACACACAAACATTAATAAGGGATATGTGTACTCCCATCATCATGCATTCTGTGTGGTCACCATACTCCCCACTCGATACCTCTATCACTGCAACACACAAACATTAATAAGGGATATGTGTACTCCCATCATCATGCATTCCGTGTGGTCACCATACTCCCCACTCGATACCTCTATCACTGCACCACACAAACATTAATAAGGGATATGTGTACTCCCATCATCATGCGTTCCGTGTGGTCACCATACTCCCCACTCGATACCTCTATCACTGCAACACACAAACATTAATAAGGGATATGTGTACTCCCATCATCATGCGTTCCGTGTGGTCACCATACTCCCCACTCGATACCTCTATCACTGCAACACACAAACATTAATAAGGGATATGTGTACTCCCATCATCATGCATTCTGTGTGGTCACCATACTCCCCACTCGATACCTCTATCACTGCAACACACAAACATTAATAAGGGATATGTGTACTCCCATCATCATGCATTCCGTGTGGTCACCATACTCCCCACTCGATACCTCTATCACTGCAACACACAAACATTAATAAGGGATATGTGTACTCCCATCATCATGCGTTCCGTGTGGTCACCATACTCCCCACTCGATACCTCTATCACTGCAACACACAAACATTAATAAGGGATATGTGTACTCCCATCATCATGCATTCTGTGTGGTCACCATACTCGCCACTCGATACCTCTATCACTGCAACACACAAACATTAATAAGGGATATGTGTACTCCCATCATCATGCATTCCGTGTGGTCACCATACTCCCCACTCGATACCTCTATCACTGCACCACACAAACATTAATAATGGATATGTGTACTCATATTTTAACTTAATATTTCATTACACTTCTCATTACACATATGCGTAAAATTAAAATAAACTAGTATAATTTTTAAAATCAAACGTGTTTTACCGATAATGTCCGCCATCTTCAGTGATGCATGAGCTACAATAATAAAACTAAAACAAAATGTTATCGATAAGAAAAAACAGTAAACGGTATATCGATTTCATTCAAGTTTAGTGAAATGTGAAGTTTAACGCCCTAAACCTGTCTGCAAAATCGTAAGTATATATCGTAAAAAATATTTTAATTCAGGAATAATTGGCAAAAAATCAAAATGAACCTTGGCCACTATAATTAAAATCTAGATTTTAATCAAATAAGATTACGATGAAGATGCACTTTAAATCAAGTTATTTATTTAAATATATACAGTGTGTTAGTAAAGTCCCTCCCTCCCTTACCTTAACTTTGTACGAACTAAATCAAATCAAAACCTTTTGGAAGTGATAACTAGGTCACTTGCGAGTTTCTTTTATGGTAGTTTGGAATTTCATACCTACCCCTAAAGGAGGGTACTCATTAACCAAAACCAAATAAAAGTGTCAACAGCTAAAACCACACAACTTAAGGTCCATAGGCATATAGGGACCATCATTTATATAAAGTTGAAGTTTTTTAAGCGGCCTAGGCCTACATATTAATTTCTTCATCAAATAAACATACATATTTCTAAATGAGAATAACTTCGTTTCATTTGATACTCCACACATAATATTTCCTATAAATTTATTTCAGCTATATAGTTTTTGCCTCTTAACTACCCCAAGGTAATTTTTTTTTTTACCGCATATTTTTGATATATGTGAAACAATACAAAGAATATAAATACAAAGTTTGAAATACAGTATATAGGATTTATCGTCTTGTCTGTGTAGACTGGTTGCGGCTTACAGACAGACAGATTGACAGCCATGACAATAAAATTTTAAGGATCCTTGGTCTTACCACGGACCAAAACTAATCATCACCAATGTTAGCTCCGTAGTTGTCAATAATAAAGCGCAGATGAACCAAGGACACTGTCTTTGGAAAAGTATTTATAGAGAGTGTTAATAAAGTCTCCCCCCCCCCCAACCTTAACTTTTGTATGAACTTAAATAAAGCCAAACCCATTTGGGACTGTTAACTAGGCAACCAGAAGTTTCTTTTATGATAGTTTGGAACGCTTAACCTCCCACTAAAGGGGAAATTTTGAGTAGTACTCAACATTTTCAAATGGGATCCCGCATCTTGTGAAATGTCAAATTAAAGGGCATAAAGAGACAAAATTAATGGCACTCGTGAAATATTTGTTGGATGCCTATAATCAAAATGGCGGCACAAAACGTATTTCATATTTGTAAATTATAAAATCGCTTAATATGTGAAATCAGAACACTAAACAGTTTTAAATGTTCGTTAGACTAAACTGAGAGAAGGATTCGACATTGAACTGAAATTTACTTGTCCCCCAAAAGTGTGTTACTTTTGGACACATTCAAAATACAAAAAAGAACCACGTCATGTGATATATCTAATTTAATTGTTTTTTAAAACAAAACTAATGGCAACAACAAATTTCACTTTTAACTTTATTAAAAATGTGGATGACATTTTCAAAAATTGCATTGTATTTTTACTGTTGGTATTCGTATCCACAGTTGTTTTGTTGTGATTATTTAGGTTAAGTGTTCAAACGAAAAGTATCTATGCTGCTGTTATGCTCAAGAGAAGTTCGGGCTTATTGTGTATTTAAATATACAATCAGATCAACTTGGTGACAAATTACTCCAGTGGTAGTATCGGTGGACATTTCGTGGTCTCCCCTGGCTGTGTTTCCATGAGAGTTATTGCAAAAGTTCAATTTTATCTTTTCAAATCAAAATCTTGAGTTTAAAAATTGTATTTATTACATATTGGGGATTTTTATGTTTGCAATGTGTTACCTACTAAATAGTGAGTTAGATTTTAGTAGACATTTTTAGGTTAAGAGATTTTGAATTATACAGTACATGGAAAATTATTGTTGCATCTTTTATTATTAATTTAGGTTCTAACCTGTCAAATAATTTGTTAAACCTGATATTATTTTTAATAAAAGAGAATGTATTTTGTTATTTTTAAAGATAGGTGCAAAAACAAGCCATATTTTGCTTTGTAACGTTCTGGACAATAATTAAAACAAAGAACCATCATAATATTAAAAATATTAAAAGAGAAAATACTTAATAAACTTTTGAACCATCCTGTAGATACAGCTGAAATCAATATGTTGCAATGATGTGTCACACATTTTTTGAAGTTATATATATAACTAGAGATATAAACTAGTTTCAATACTTTTCAATCACCCTGTATATTAAGAAGAAAAAAAACTATTACCACCCTGTAAATATACCTGAAGTCAATATGTTGCAATGATGTGTCACATGTTTTTCTAAAATATATAAAGCCGTTTCCAAACTTTTCAATCACCCTGTATATTAGGAAACGTAACTTTGGAAACACCCTGTTGATTTAGCTGAAGTCAATATATTGCAATGACATGTTTATAAGTCATATAAAGCTGATACATACAGATATAAAGCTGTTTCCATACTTTTCATACACCCTGTTATATTAGGAAATGTAAATTTTGAAACATCCCGTGGGATGGAAGGGTAATAACATATTATTGTATGTATAAATGGCCGTGGGTAACATTTCGTTATTGTAGGAAGACCCACGTAATTTATTTGAATTTCTTGACTATATTTTGTACTTTTACTAAGTTTTATCACGTAGCCTGAAAGTGTTTAGTATATATCATCAAAATAAGTGTTTAAATTTAAGGTTATATTTTGGTCCAAGAGAACAAATTTTTTCAGAAACTCCCTTCTTTAGGGCGTCTACATCGGCGTAGTTATTCATGAAACACAACTGCTAAACTTTAAAATTATTAATTTTTTGTTGTTTTTTGAGCGTTTTCCTGCGATGAACAATCAAAGCTGTTTAGTTGTGCGCTTGTAGTACTGTATATAGATATGCAATTTCAACCTTCATGTGTGATTTTCACAAGATTTAACAGATACTGACTGACTTCTGTGTATTACTGGTGGCCTGTAAATATTTTTGAAGGCAGTTTTATTTATTTAAATTTCCAAGATGGTTTACTATAAGTTTTGAATTTTGATATTATGGAGACAAAAAAAAAGTATATTTAACAGTGTACTAACTTTCTCACACACCTATTTAAAAAACCAAAAATGTTATTAGTCACGTTCTTCCCAAAAAGGAATCAAGGCTTTTCGTTGTTTTCTAACGCTCTTGTTGTCTGAACTGTAACAGCTTATTTTGTGCCGTTTGTTGACGTTATTCCCTAAGAAGGATGTAGGAAGCGATACCGGTACCTTCATTCTTAATTTCCTTTTACTTAATTTCCTTCTGCAGTTGTCGTTTTCCTAAAACTTACTGAAATCAGCCGGGTTGTAGTGTTTCGGGCAGTGAAGACCCAAAGTGGCCAGGAATGGTACGATGTCCTCCCCAAGTCCTTGAAAGACACACTGACCTTCAGCTACAATATAGACATTATCAAACAAAGCGAAGAGACGAGCACTGGGCGTGTGTATGGAACATATAACTGTTCTGCCCCCTTCAGCCAGTGTTTTAAGCAAAGATAAGCATTGTGAGCTGGACATGTCGTCTAACCCTCTGAAACAGAAATATTACAAGTTCAAAATATAGCTTATTAAAGATTTGCTGGATGTTTCACCATGATTTCATATTAAACACTACACAAACATGTATTCATTCACACAGTCACGAAACCGAATGAAAACTAATCGTTACTAAGGAAATTGTAAACCAGAAAGGGAAAATGAAACAAGGAGGTCATATTCGAAAAACTAATTTATATATACATGCTAAACTTGCTTCTCTGAGGCATAAACAAACTTGTACTCAGTGTGTTACGAAAGTCCTCCCTCCCCACCTTACTTAACTTTTGTATAAATTTAAATAGAGCCAAATCCTTTCGGGACTGACTAGGCCACGTGAAGTTTCTTTTATTATAGTTTGGAATTTTGCACCTTCCTCTAAAGGGGGAAATTTTGTGTTACTAAACCCACATCTTGTGACAAGTCTAATTAAAGAGCATAAAAAGAGCAAATTAATAGCGTTCACGAAATATTTTTGGATGACGGTAACCGAAATGGCAGCACAAAATGTATTGCTAGATTTATATTTCGTATTCACAGTTAGTTTGTTGTGATTATTTAGATTAAGTGTTCAAACGAAATGGAACTATCATATTAACTGTAAAAATAGAATACAATATTTTGAAAATGTCATCCACATTTTGAAATAAACTTTTTTTTACAGTTAAATGTGAAATTTGTTGGTGCCATTAATTTGGCCTTATAAAGTAATTAAATTTGATATGTCATATGACGTGGTTCTTTTTTGTATTTTGAATTTACCTAAAAAGTACCACACTTTGGGGGACAAGTAAAATTCAGTTCAATGTTGAATGCTTCTCCTCGATTAGTCTAGCAAACATTAGAAAACTGTTTAGTATTCTGATAATTTACCGATTTTATAATTTAAAAACATGATATACATTTTGTGCAGCTAATAAATATTTCATGAGCGTGATTCATTTGGTCATTTTACGGCCTATGATTTGATGTCACAAGATGCGGGACCCTATTTGAAAATGTTGAGTATTACTCAAAATTCCCTCTTTAGGGGGAGGTGTAAAATTCCAAACTATCATAAAAGAAACTTCATGTGACCTAGTTAACAGTCCCAAAAGGGTTTGGCTATATTTAAGTTCATACACAAGTTATAGTGGAGGGGGGGGCTTTATCAACACACTGTATTTTTTCTTGTTTTGTTAATTGGTTATCATCGCTTATGAAAAAAAGAACATAAAATAAAGACTTCTAGCTCTCGAATATTATAATAGCGTCAGGGTTGAAAAACGAAAGAGTTGCTCAAGAGAGACCTAATAGGAAAGATAAGAAAGAGAGAGATCTAACCTATGACTACACAAAAAAAAAAAAAAAAAAAAGGTGTATGATTCCAAGTGTTGGATTAATTGTGTATATCACTAATTTCTTGACACCGGCTATAGCTTCGTAGATGTGTGTATATATAAAAGTCTCTATTCGCTTCGACCCTTACGGGCCTCGAAGCTGTAGATATGTAAAGAACCCACGCATATGTTGATGACTCGCCCTTCCCTGATCTCGTAACTATTCGAATATCACATTCCCTTAGATAAGGGTTCTAAATTATATTTGTCGTAGTATAGAGATCGTGTTGGTACTATTACATGCAGAATTACACTACCACAACAATCAAAGCAAGCTATCGTAAGCAGATTGCATCAAGAGCCCGGCGCGCTTTACCTGTCCCATATCATCAATTAAAATACTGAGTTTTTCTTACTAATAAAAAATACTAATTTCTTGCAAATACTGAGTAAGTAGCAAATTTATGATTTAGTTTTTATTAAAACAATAATAATTTCATCGGATAATATGTTTTAAGACCATCAATTTCATTTTCAGCTAAAACAAATATAAATCATACAAATAAATTGATATTAACTATAAAATTGAAAGAAAATCCTTCATCTGAAATTAAGGGCTGTAAAACTTACGTTGTGGGTTCGTCCAAAAATATGACGGGCGGATTGTTGACAAGTTCAAGAGCTATAGAAAGTCTCTTCCTCTCTCCACCTGACAGACAGCTGGTGATGGTCTTTCTGCATTTTGTTAGTCGTAACATGTCCAGAATATCTGTAATCTGAAATAGTCTTTTGTTATTACACAGTACACTACTAATCTTTTAATCATAAACTACGTTTTTCTTCTCTCAGTCACACAATATTTAATTTATTACTGTAAGTCATTCTAAATATCATTAGTCTTACAAAGTAAGACAACACCTCCAAGACAGTCAAGGCTTAATATATCAAATGTCAAGAAATCAGCCTCACACAATTATGCATTGTTAATGCAAAATAAATATATAACCTATAACATGAAATTATCAATACTGCTTGAATAAAATCCTTTATTCATCAAAACTAAGTAAGTCACGTGACCATATAAATATGAAAAACAAAACAAAGTATAACATAAAACACTGTACAATAATTTCACATATTTAAAAAACACTGATATGTATTTGTAGTGGTGCGCATCTTGTGGATCACGGACTGTCACGACAAGGTGTGCACCACTACAGATACATAACAGTATTTTTTAAATATGTGAAATTATTGTGCAGTGTTTTATGTTATACTTTGTTTTAATGTTCGACGATCTATTCACAACTATTCCTGTAGATGGAGTTGCGGCTACGAAACATGTTGAATCTCGACTAGAAAGTCACGTGACAGACCAAATAAGGTAATTAAAAATTATAAGTAATTTTAAACAGTGACTTAGGATACCACAAAATGCAAATTAAATTTCCTATAACGCCTAAAACTTTTGGGTATTAAGTTTAGAAGATGAACATTGTACATCAACTTGTTATATTTTTAGCTCAGACTATATAGTGTGAACAGTAGTTGAAGATTGATCGCCATTTTGATTGCAGTAAATGTTAATAAGGAGTAGTTAATTTCATTTCCTCATATATACGTGGTGTAGAAACAGTTATTTGATGGATAAATCAGACCCCCCCCTCCCGAGTCCATTAAAGTGCTGTACATCTGTCGTCTGTGCAATGTTTTACGGCCCAAATGTATGGACCGATTTCAATTAAATTTGGCATGAATGTAAAATTTTCCATATCTCTTTTCTTTTATATGAAAACTCTAAATATGGAGGTTATAAAAACCCCCTTAAAATTACGAAATAGACTCTAAGGATTTTAACCGAATATTTCTTTAAGTGTTGCTTGTAAGAACATAATTGGTTGTTGTCGATAAAATAGAAGAATATTTAGTATCTTCTACATTTTAATTTCGACATATTTGAATTTAAAATTTAAAGCGGCAATCATTTAAAAAATGTACAAAATGAAGTTTAGACTGTTCAAAAGTTACATCATAAAGAATGTTTATACCAAATCTGGACTCAATATTTCATCCTGTTCTGAAGTTATAAATTGTAAAATGTGGCAATCCCGAGCAGGACCTACACTTTTCGTCATGTACTCCTTGGGTTAGTCCTCTCTTGTTGCTATTAGAGTATTGATGAGTATTTTTATGCCTTTTTTTAAGACTATAAAAACAAAAACATAAAACAGAAAGACATATGGAAAATGAGCTTTTTTTTCTTTCTTAAAATAATCCAAAATGACCACATAATTTAGTACACACTCTGTAGAGTATACTTATAGTTACGAAAACAATTAATTCCCAAAGTACAAAAACAAAATTTTAATTTCCCCTTATATATGTTTCGATGATAGTCATCATCCTTAGAGAGTTACAACTAAACTGTAATGGACTAAAAATAAACCTAAAGCTAAGTGCTAAGTAGCGCCCCCTCCCACTTTTAACAGGCCAATCTCACGGAGAGCACAAGCTTGCCTTAGGCAACCGACCCAAAGGATTAATGATTACTGCAACTTTATGGACTACCTCAACAACTAGAAAATCATATAAAAATATAAATCAAAACCAACAAATAAACTGTGTTATAAAATGTAGATAAGGGTATTATAAATTCCTGTTGGGAATTATTTTTCCTTCTTATCGCCACATTACTCCTAGGATGTAATTAGATCTGTACTTACAGTATCCTGTTTTTCCTTCCAGGATACAGTCTTGCCCAACTTGAGTGCTGCAGCTATATTCATAGATTCCTGTACAGTTATCCTGGGTTGCAGAAGATCTTCTTGCATTATATACCTGGACATCTTCCTGAAGTGTTTCAATACACGAGGCATTCCATTTACCATAATAGATCCACTCCCATCACCACATCTGCAACACCGCAACGACTCGGTTATTCTCAACAAGTAACAAAGTAGTTCCACACACTTAACCTCATAGCCTGACATCTGCAACACCGCAATGACTCGGTTATTCTACAATCCCTGTCAACAAGTAACAAAGTAGTTCCACACGTAACCTCATAGCCTGACATCTGCAACACCGCAATGACTCGGTTATTCAACAATCCCTGTCAACAAGTAACAAAGTAGTTCCACACACTTAACCTCATAGCCTGACATCTGCAACACCACAATGACTCGGTTATTCAACAATCCCTGTCAACAAGTAACAAAGTAGTTCCACACACTTAACCTCATAGCCTGACATCTGCAACACCACAATGACTCGGTTATTCAACAATCCCTGTCAACAAGTAACAAAGTAGTTCCACACACTTAACCTGATAGCCTGACATCTGCAACACCGCAATGACTCGGTTATTCAACAATCCCTGTCAACAAGTAACAAAGTAGTTCCACACACTTAACCTCATAGCCTGACATCTGCAACACCACAATGACTCGGTTATTCTACAATCCCTGTCATGAAGTAACAAAGTAGTTCCACACTTAACCTCATAGCCTGACATCTGCAACACCACAATGACTCGGTTATTCTACAATCCCTGTCAACAAGTAACAAAGTAGTTCCACACTTAACCTCATAGCCTGACATCTGCAACACCACAATGACTCGGTTATTCTACAATCCCTGTCATGAAGTAACAAAGTAGTTCCACACTTAACCTCATAGCCTGACATCTGCAACACCACAATGACTCGGTTATTCTACAATCCCTGTCAACAAGTAACAAAGTAGTTCCACACTTAACCTCATAGCCTGACATCTGCAACACCACAATGACTAGGTTATTCTACAATCCTTGTCAACAAGTAACAAAGTAGTTCCACACTTAACCTCATAGCCTGACATCTGCAACACCGCAATGACTCGGTTATTCTACAATCCCTGTCAACAAGTAACAAAGTAGTTCCACACACTTAACCTCATAGCCTGACATCTGCAACACCACAATGACTCGGTTATTCTACAATCCCTGTCAACAAGTAACAAAGTAGTTCCACACTTAATCTCATAGCCTGACATCTGCAACACCATAATGACTCGGTTATTCTACAATCCCTGTCATGAAGTAACAAAGTAGTTCCACACTTAACCTCATAGCCTGACATCTGCAACACCACAATGACTCGGTTATTCTACAATCCCTGTCAACAAGTAACAAAGTAGTTCCACACTTAACCTCATAGCCTGACATCTGCAACACCACAATGACTAGGTTATTCTACAATCCTTGTCAACAAGTAACAAAGTAGTTCCACACTTAACCTCATAGCCTGACATCTGCAACACCGCAATGACTCGGTTATTCTACAATCCCTGTCAACAAGTAACAAAGTAGTTCCACACACTTAACCTCATAGCCTGACATCTGCAACACCACAATGACTCGGTTATTCTACAATCCCTGTCAACAAGTAACAAAGTAGTTCCACACTTAACCTCATAGTCGGAAAGTGAAAAACCAATGTAATTCAAACCCAATTTAGACATTTCAAAAATTGTATAAAAGTGAACACATTTCTTAATGTTAGCATGAGATCTTCTGTCAGAATCGAAGGTTATAAACGTCTTTAAAATGTGAATGGTAGAAAAGGAACATTGTATAATTTATAAAAGGTATCTTTATGTATTTTTCAAAAATAGGTTGGGTGGAATCAGAAATGGGTCAAAAGGAATTGGGTGGGTTCAAAAAGGGTCGAAAAGAGGGGGAGGGAGTATTTTTTCAAAATGGATTGAGTGCATTTAGAAACTATTTGGAATAAGCTTAAAACGGGGGGGGTTTAAATTTTCACAAATAGTTGGGTGAGAAAATCAATAAATATATACATAAGGATAGCTCAGTTGGTAGAACATTGATGCGACTAAAGGATAGCTCAGTTGGTAGAGCATTGATGCGTATACGCAAAGGTGATGGACGTTAAACGGCTGCGGGAACTCGATGTGTTTACCACTGATGAAAAGACAGCCCCACAATGGGCTGCTAAGGGTGTATTTATTTTGTTATTGTTTGTAGGACCTACATAAAACCTATGAGTAAATCATAGTCTAGGGTTTTGATGTTACGATAGGAGAGACTCCTATATTTGAATTTGTTTAATAATAGCTTTCAACTATGAATACCCTCAAAGGCTCACTTAAGTGTATACGGGCTTGAAAATCCCGAGGTACCCTTAGTTGGATCTACAGATTTTTTCATGTAGTCTTGGGTTAGATCCCTTTCTTTCATCTTTCCAATGAGGTCTTTCTTCTTTAAATCTTGTTCTTTTCCTACCCTGACATTATTAGAGTATTCGAGGACTAAGGGTCTATATTTATATTCTGTTCGTTTTGTTTTTATTAGGTGATGATGATCGAGCGTTTTTTGAATTTAAACAACAAGGAAAAAATGTATAATGCTCTGAAATATTAGACATTTAAACTCACTTGTATCCGGCAAGCACATTGAGTAAGGTGCTCTTGCCTGCCCCTGAAGGTCCCAGAATAGCTGTCAATTGTCCCGATTTGAAGAGACCACTCACACTTCGAAGAATTACTTTGGAGCCTGTAAATAAAAAAACATACTGTATTTTACTGATTGTTACGGTACTATACTAATATCAAACGGAGAGTCTGAATGAAGGGTCGCACACGCCACACATACATGAGTTACCTACTGTGGTTCACTTGTTCAAACTTTCATTTATTTAATTTGATATTTTAAAATATAATTTGTAATATTTGTTTTCTACACTTCGTTACAAGAAAAACTAGACCGAACAATGTATAATTTACTTTGAGTCCAAAATCAAAAATATTGTTACAAAATGAATGACAGTATGATGACTAATAAGTGTGAATAAACTACAATATCGTATACCTTTATCAAAAAATATATACTTTTAGATTTTAATGAAACAAAGGAGCACATTATAATAATAATAGTATAAAACATAATTTGCATTTTATTATTTATATTGTGATAAGCTGTGTATGAATAAATGTGTATTAAAACGGCAATATTGGCATTTAGTCAATTTATTTTTTGTAAATAACATTCGCTCATCGAAGTAAATATAATACAGAGAATAATGTTGAAAACAGCAAAATATTCCCTACTAATATTGAAAATATAACAAATATTTTTTTAAATGCAAAAACGTATATTTCTATTTTTTTTTAATGTGATAAGATATAAACATTTATTGCTATTTAAATAAAAACATTGTTGATTCTTAAACTATACATTGTTTGGTCTAATTTTGCTTGTAGAATGCTTGTAGAATAAAAGTATATTATACATTTTATTTTCAAATGTCAAATTAAATAAATGAAAGTTTGATCAAGTGAAGCCCACCAGGTGAGTAAAGTGACCCTTCGTTCAGCCGCATTCCCAGTTTGATAATAGTATTTAGATTTTAGTTTGTTACTATGTCACATATAATATAGTATAGAGATAGATATGTGATGAGCCAAAAATATCCAAGTGGAATTTTTTTACGGATCTGTTTTGAGGAATCTGCCTGTCGTATGTGCAGTGCTCTATAAAACTCAAGGTGTGGACAGATTATAATCAAATTTGGTGTATGAATGTATTTTGACCATATCTCGGGACTCTATTTTTTGTTATTTGGTTTTAATAATTATTTGGAGGGGGAGCGTAACTGCCATAAGACCTCGATTTTTATAAAATTTTGCTAATATTTAGTTTCTAAAGAGACTAGAGACTTTACACATCTTCGAGGGTCTAGCCGTTGTCAACATAGTAGTTATATACATAATTATGAAGTTCAGAAACCCTGCGAAACAACTGATTTAAAAGTACCTTCTGGATAAGATTCCCTGATCTACTAATAGAATATATTATTTCCTTTCGTACAAGGCCCAAGAAACAAATTTATGAGCATTAAATTTATAGGATTTGTTTTTGTTACATTATATGATGGGACTGTGTGAATATCATCAGCATATAACTTTCTCTACACATTCAATACATCTTTATTGAAAAAACGTCTTGAATATTTATTTAAACATCTTAATTTTTTATACAAACCCACGACTTTCTCTAAAAGCGAGAAAGTCAAAAGCAAATTATATAAACAATGATGAAACTTAAAAAAAAAAAATTGAAATAAAAATAAACCAGAAACTAAAACTAGACAACCGCTTTCGTTGAAGCTATAAAACAGGATTAGAACTAATTTTATGGACCAAAAAAAAACATTAACTAAATGTGTAGTGAAAGCTAATGGGATTGGCTAATGTTGCCTTCAGGATAAGCAATTTCAATTAGAACAAAGTTCGCTTCTAGAAACTATGTTTATAATTTGTTAATGCATGGTTATTAATTCTCAAATTTCAAGATTGGGGTCAGACACCATAATAATAAGAAATAACAGTTGTCTGTACCCTTTGTAAGAAGTTGAACTGAATTTTACGTGGGGGTGATCATTTTGTTGAGACCACTGTTGGTAGCCAATACAATGGTGGCCCTTCCTTACCTTTTATTCGTGGAATTTAAAAACTTGTTTTGCAAACGTTTAAAAGTCGCAGTCATGGCAGCTAACTTTAAAATTTCTTTGGTGTTTTCGAATTAAACTAAATTTAAAGAGTTTTTGATATTTTTAAACAAACCGAGAGTTAAAGGCCTTTCAACTTTCGAAAATTTTAAGTTTGGTACTTCTATGGGAGGGGATTTTCAGAATTTTACATTGTTACATTAGTTACAAATTTAATTATGCACAGTCTAGGACCATAACTAAAATCTACTGTAATTATAAACTATAAGTCTGGAATTAAATAGCCAGAGAAAATAATAAATATGGCTCAAAACAGTTTAGCAAGTGAAACAAATTAACAAATTATTATTTAAGACTTCAGTTAAAATAATTACAAATAAAATCTAGCGCTAACAGTTTCAAACAACATTTAACACAATATTACTTAAACAACCTTTAGGGGAAGCATCAAATAATAATTTGTTAATGAAACTGATTTTTTATAACAATTTCTCAAACTATCATTTTTAGAACGCATGTGGTCTTACGAACATTGTTTGTCGTTTTAAATATTGTTTGATCAATGGATTCTGTATCTGTCCCTTCAATTCCTCAACTATTGCACTCCTTTCTTTGTAATGGTTGTCCTTCAAATGAATACCGGTCAATTGCGGACACGGACTATTGCGGACACATCATTAAAGCGGTCAATTGCGGACACTAGGGATTACTGCTACCTGACAAGGGTTTGACAGGTCTCTGCAAATATTTCAATACTGGAAAGTTGCGGACACTATCTTCTGGAAAAATAAAGAAGTAATGTGATTAATACAACAACAGCTTTGACTGGCGGACTGGCGAAATGGCTCAGCCCTTTATATAGGGTCTACGGGCCTGGCTTGTTGCACTGTGTGAATAATCTTAAAATATTTGGCAGTTTCCTGTGACTCATAGCGGGGAGAAAGCGAGCCTACCTCGGCTCGTTTCCCGCTTACCAGCTCCTTCGCGTGGGAATAACAACGTTTAACAAATGTAATCTCATTACAAATCTCTATTACATTATACTCTTTAGAAACCATGTGTTTCGTTCTTACAATCAATTGATAGTCAAAACGCTGCTTTGAACGGGAATTCTGTTTGTACCTGTTGTACCTGTAAAACCCTTTTCAGGTTGCAGTAGTCTCTGTTGTCCGCAATTGCCCGCTTTAATGATGTGTCCGCAATTGTCCGTGTCCGCAATTGACCGGACACCCCTTCAAATAGGGTTACAAGAAATGGTCAAGGGTTATTGAGAACCTCTGCAACACCTGTTTTACATTGTATTTAGAGTCAGAAGTTGATTATAGTGAGTACGTGCTTGGCAACTGGATTTATACATTCTTTCAAATAGTTGGGTTAGATCTCTCTCTTTCATCTTTCCTATCAGGTTGACCGACCCTAACGCTATTATAGTATTCAAGGGTTAGGGGCTCTTTTCTCCCATCTCTTAGGCGATGCTGACTGCAAGGTTTATCCTTTTGGGACAAACAATATTTTCTTTGGCTATTTATTATGACTTTAAGGCAAAAAACCATGAGGATCATCGTCACCTTTCTTTGGCTACTTAATGCCCTATTTATGCTTTATAATTACAGTAGATTTCAGATAGTTTTTATCTGTTCCACAAACTTTTAAAACGAGTTGGTTCATCAAAAAATACCTTAGAATAAAAAACTCTTGTAATTTGGTGTAAAAAAGTTTACATAATAAATTTTAAAGTTAGCTGACATATATGGCGGTCATTTTTAAAACTTTGAAAAACGGGTTTTTAAATTTAATGAATAGCAAAGAATATCGTCCATTTAAAGTTTATTTTTATAGGATTAATAGTTTACACCAGTAATGTTCACATTACACTTGAGGAAACTCCACTCACCTGTGATTTTATATAGATATATCGTCCAAACTGAACAAATTAAATGACGTAAAAAGTAAAAATTATTTTAAGATTGGTTTCGTATTTGTTCAAACTGATAAAGATTTGGACCACAACCGTTAACAAAGTTGATGGAAATCGAGTTTCTCTGAAAATTAAAGGACTTCAAAGCACCGTAGCGTCTCGATTGGCTACATAAAGGCTTCTTGAATCTTTATTAGTTTTTCTCTTGACTACGTAGTTTCTCCGTCGTTTGACATCATCATCAGGTAATCGAGGTATATTAAAAACACAACATCCCCATGACCAACTAAAACGTTTCGTCACTAAAAACGTCAGTTCGGTTGTTATAAGTCAAAAAGTGAAAATAAAATGAACCATGGCCGGTGTCTTGTATAAATTTAAATAAGCCATAAACTTGCATCGATTTGTTACAGCCGCGTTCTGGGTGTAAATCCTATTTGATTCAAATCAAACTTTCAATGACGCTGTTCATTTTGCTTATTTGATAAATCATTCCTAATCTTTAATTTTTTTTTTATTTGACATTTTGCGTGATGGTTTTGAGTAATTAATCTTTACATTTCACTTAAATTTCAACGAGATCGGTAGAGCCGATTTTGTGACATCTCGACTTTTATAAGATAGATATCCTTTCATAGATAAATCTCGTACCTGAATTATGGAGAAAGACAGTTTTCTTTGGATCCTTAAAGGCTAAATTTTATCAAAATGTGATCGTTAAAACATATTTTGAGAAAAATCGTAATTTTGTGTCATGGCAAATACCTCTAAATTTTACGTTATCGGAAAAAAAAGTCCAAAGATGGTCAAAATATGCCCACATGACAAATAAAAACTTGATAAGTTTTCCAAAATATTGACCTCACAGAGCCACTTTATAATGGTTTATAATGGGGATGTCAATCCCGGGGTAACCTAGCTTGTAGTCTTGGGTTAGATCTTTTCCTTTTATATTTACTACCAGGTCTCTCTTGACCAACTCTTGTTCTTTTCTTACCCTGATGCTGTTAGAGTCTTTAAGGCGACTATAACCGAGGTTTATCCAATAAACAAGTACAGTATGTTTTGTTTCTTATAGTTAGACTCTAGACAAGAGAGGGGATATTCTTCGTTACACTGTTCTAGAAATATAAATTAGAAACAATCATAATCTGAAGTTAATTCCGGGCAAAATTGCAACTCGTTTCCGGTTAAATGACTTTCCCTCAATGTACAGGAATTAAGTCAACAATGAAGTATTGTGTAATGATATCAAGGGATAATACACTTCAGATCGTGTTCCTAGCTTCGTCACGACTTCGTGATATTCCGGCAAAACTCGGCTGAGCGATATCAACATTATAAGGAACAGGAACTTATCTATTTTTTCTTGCTGTTTAAAAGCAAAACACATTTTGGTCATCATTGTCTTGTAACTATGACTCCAGGGAATGGTAAGAAATGTAATTTTTGAACTCTGATCTTCCAAGAATATGTGGTATTCGTAAGTTACGAGCGTAGCGAGTGAAGGCGCCTACTGTATAAAGCTTCGAGGCCCGTAGAGCCGAGATACTGACACCACGCTTTAAAAATAGCTGCGACTCGTCAGTTGGCAATACTTTCACCGCTAACCATTACTTCCATCCACACCCAAACATGTTTAGCTTACGAAATTTACTTCTAAAACTATTTTGAGGTTATGTCATCCTGCTGCACACCTTTCTCTGTGTTCAAGGTTAGACAGGCGCTGTATCGCTAAAGCAGGTTTATATAATGGCTGCCGAACCTTGACCTACGACACAATGGCACCTGTTACACTCCGTGCGACCTTGAAAACAACTGGTTTGTGCGTGCGAGCAGTTGTTTGACTTGGAGTCAGGTGTCATTGATTAGACCGGCTAGGCTAATTAGGAATGGATACCGTTGTAGCTGATGGGGGGGGGGCTCATCGCTTTCTGGTCTTTACGAATAGGAAAGAAAATAAACGGTAAACAAACATTGCACAAACTTTCTCCATTCACCCATCCCCAAAACCAAATAACATCTCATTTTTTGTAGTTTTTAGACAAAAAGTGAAAATAAACTAAGGCGGTGTTTAAAAAAAAACACTTGCTTCGCTCTTGCCATAACGTGGTCAAGGTTAATTTTTGTTTTATTGTTTTAGTCTTGAATTGTAGCCTAATAGATTTTTGGATACGTGTTGGGTCGAAATCAGTAGAGTCGATTTTATAACAGCGCGATGGGAGATTTTTAAACCGGTATTTTGCGATCAAAACGTTTTGTTTGTCCTTAAAACAAAATTAGATGAAAAGCGTTGCATACAGCAGATTTGGGGAAATTCGTAAGTTTGTGTTATTTATAACCGAGCGTCGTATCTCCAGTTGACAAGGGTCAGAAGGGTTATCCGCTGAGGCGTACATTTATTTGCTACATTCTTTCCCTCCCTGCACATGTTGTTAACTGACACACTGCCTGAAGGTTTATTACATAAAAACACATAGGCCAACATTCTTAGACACGATAGGTAGTACTAATAGACGATAAAACACGTCCCAATAAATCTTTTCGGAGAAAGCTTAAACACATTATCTGTTTTAAACTTTAAATTGTTGTTATTTTTTAAATCTTCAAAGTAAATTTTAGAAATTAAAGTAAGGAGATAAAACGTCAATTTTGAGGCTAACCTATTAAAAATCTCTTTTATCAGAAAAATGTGCCGCTCAGCGGAAAGCCCCTATACCTACCAAACCCTTCTGACACTGGCCGCTCGGCGGTAGACACCCTTTATTTTATAGACTACTCTTTTTTTATAAGGCATTGATGACCGAGAGCTTTTTGCTTTTAAACAACAAGGAACCAAATACTGAAGGACTGAAAGACTCAAATACTGATATTATTCCGAAATATATAGCGGAGTGTAAAATAATAGAATCAATTCACATTTCATAAACACCCTAACCTATCCATGTTACTTATTGAGGGACTTCTGAGTATATCAAATAATAGAATCAATTCACATTTCATAAACACCCTAACCTACCCATGTTACTTATTGAGGGACTTCTGAGTATATCAAATAATAGAAACAATTCACATTTCATAAACACCCTAACCTATCCATGTTACTTATTGAGGGACTTCTGAGTATATCAAATAATAGAATCAATTCACATTTCATAAACACCCTAACCTATCCATGTTACTTATTGAGGGACTTCTGAGTATATCAAATAATAGAATCAATTCACATTTCATAATCACCCTAACCTATCCATGTTACTTATTGAGGGACTTCTGAGTATATCAAATAATAGAATCAATTCACATTTCATAATCACCCTAACCTATCCATGTTACTTATTGAGGGACTTCTGAGTATATCAAATAATAGAATCAATTCACATTTCATAAACACCCTAACCTATCCATGTTACTTATTGAGGGACTTCTGAGTATATCAAATAATAGAATCAATTCACATTTCATAAACGCCCTAACCTATCCATGTTACTTATTGAGGGACTTCTGAGTGTATCAAATAATAGAATCAATTCACATTTCATAAACACCCTAACTGAACTGAACATCGAGAGACTCTCCAGTAGCTACTTTCAAATATTGACTCTATAATGTCACCTACAGATTGGCTCCTTTTATGGTCTTTTCTTCCTTTTTTTACTGAAGGGGAAGGTGTACTGTGGAGATAAACCACAAAATTTTCAAACTGTAACTCCAATGTCACAACATTGTATAGTTTGATTACTGTAGCTCATGCAACAGTTTGTAAAAAATTTTCTGTGTAACAAATTGAACTAACTGCCTGTAACAGTGTAACATGGCACATTAACGCACTAGCTGCATGGCACAGTGTCAGATAATACTGCTAACTGCATGTCACAGTGTGACATGGCACATTACCGCGCTAGCTGCATGGCACAGTGTCAGCCAATACTGGTAACTGCATGTCACAGTGTGACATGGCACATTACTGCGCTAGCTGCATGGCACAGTGTCAGCCAATACTGGTAACTGCATGTCACAGTGTGACATGGCACATTACTGCGCTAGCTCCATGGCACAGTGTCAGCCAATACTGGTTACTGCATGTCAGTGTGAAATGGCACATTACCGCGCTAGCTGCAAGGCACAGTGTCACATGCCACATACAGCTAGTTGCTTGACACAGTGCCACATGATACATTACCTCTAGCTGCATGTCACAGTGTCACATGCCACATACAGCTAGCTGGATGCCACATTACCGCTAGTTGCATGACACAGTGCCACATGATACATAACTCTAGCTGCATGTCACAGTGTCACACATGCCACATACAGCTAGCTGGATGCCACATTACCGCTAGTTGCATGACACAGTATCACATGACACATTACCGTTAGCTGAATCCACATTGTCATTTGACACTTTCCCATTAGTTTCAAGCTATATTACCGCTAACTCTATGTCACAGGATCACATGTTACAGTGCCACACGCCAAAATTACAAAAGTTGCACAACGGTCTCTTGATGTAATCACCACTTTACATAAACTCTACAATAATTGTTCACCAAATTCTAATACATAACCTAACACAAGACCTAAGTTCTTTTTAAAATGATGATAAGAAAAGAAGTTGTAAACCCACAGTTCTCAGTCTATATGTATTTCGCTTCGCTTCAACGATTGGGAAAGTTGAAATCCACGCGAAAAAACCTTGCCTGGTTGGTCAAGTTTTGGTCGCGAAAGAAACCACACTTGTGACCAACGAGAAGAAAGTAGAACATTGCTGATTGTTAATATTTGGCCATAAACCACAACACGATTTGGCCAAGAAATGACTTCCGATCGAATTTATAACTATGTTGCATACAAAATATATAATAACCGATGCAAAAACATTGCACAAACTTTCTCACAATAGACAAATAATCGTTACAAAACTTCAGTTCGGTAGTTTTGTAACGTGGACGCCGTCATGGAAATATATTATTTAAATTGAAACCTAAACCGGCTTCTCTTGAGCCATGAACACATCTTTGGCGTATAAAATGGTGTTTGATTAAAATTAAGCTTTCAATGTCGACGCTCAAGGTATAGCTGAAGTATAGAATGTTTTTGTTGCTATTTTACACTCGGTTTTGAGTAATTAATCTTCCCATTTCGAGTCACTTTTGAGAAAATATGTACTATATAAATAGCTAAAACCAAATGTTTGGGTTTTTACAGATAACTCGCGAACTCCCATTTTTGGAGAGATTGCGACCAATGTTTGGGTTCATGACCAAAATATAATCAAAACTGTATTGAATAAATTTTTATAAAATCTTAATTTTGTGAACTTTTATAGCATCTTAAATTATGAGTTATCGACCAAATAAATAAATTTAAAAAAGTCAAGATATGGTTGTATTACGCCCACATATATACACAATTAATTCTAAAAAAAAACACTTTTGTGGACTGAGGAGACCTCAAAACGGATATATCAGCAAAACATTATTTTTATTAAATTTAATTAATAAAATTAATTTTTACATAATGGGACACAAAAAAATTGAAAGCAAAACATGCAAAATCTTATTTGTATTATTTATCTTGTCTTTACATATTCCTTCTTCCATGTTCTTGAAAATTTTCTGGTCAGTCTTCCCCTTTTCGGTGGATGTTTTTTTCTATCAGGAGTGTGATTCCTCCTAAGTGGATTGTTTGTTGTTCATTGCGTGGCCACGACGAAGCGGTGGATTCCCCATGTGGATTGTTTGTTGTTCATTGCGTCCACGACGAAGCGGTGGATTCCCCATGTGGATTGTTTGTTGTTCATTGCGTGGCCACGACGAAGCGGTGGATTCCCCATGTGGATTGTTTGTTGTTCATTGCGTGGCCACGACGAAGCGGTGGATTCCCCATGTGGATTGTTTGTTGTTCATTGCGTCCACGACGAAGCGGTGGATTCCCCATGTGGATTGTTTGTTGTTCATTGCGTGGCCACGACGAAGCGGTGGATTCCCCATGTGGATTGTTTGTTGTTCATTGCGTGGCCACGACGAAGCGGTGGATTCCCCATGTGGATTGTTTGTTGTTCATTGCGTGGCCACGACGAAGCGGTGGATTCCCCATGTGGATTGTTTGTTGTTCATTGCGTGGCCACGAAGAAGCGATGGATTCAATATCTTTATAGTAATTACAAGAGCATACTCCATTTTATCAGGACGTTTAGGTGCAGTCGGCCAGAGCTTTGTCGGGTAAGGTATTGGTGAGGCTCTGAATGCTACACCTTTACACTTTAGAGTTGGGCAGAAAGTAAAATATAAAGAAGAAACGGAGGTGGGGGGGAGGACGAAGACATACTTACTTAAGGTGACAGAATAGTTCATAGGACACCTGCACGGGAGTGAGAAATAGTCCAGGTCACTGGAATGACCTCATAACAAAGAAAGTTTGAGCAATGTTTCATTTCCGCTGTATAATATAGCCGAAGATGAATTGCTAAATAATACAAAAGCTATTGTAGACAAGGAGACGTGTAATGTATCGAACATAGTATAGAGTTTGGAATTATATTTGTCTATTCAACTGACTTAAAGCCTAAACCGTTGTGCAAGTCAAAGAAACTACTGTGCAGGAGTCTTATTTTAGAGGCTACATTTTAAGTTTTTTTTATCTTATCTCAGTTATCCACTTAAATTCCAGATTTTTGGGGACCGTAAGTAAAATCAATTGTCCTTATAATGTCTATCTAAAAGTTGCAACCCATCTACACAGAGAAGACGATAAATTAAATATATTTCAACTTAGTATTTATATTCTTTGTATTGTCCCACATTATAGGAAAAATGTAACTGTAACAAAACAAAGAGCAATCGTGTAGTTAAGGGGCAAAAACTATCGAGTTTTTTTGGAAATATTATGTGCGGGGTATCAAAAAAAAACTAGAAGTAATTGTGATTACGAATATGTATGTTTATTAAATAAAACACTTTTATTTTTTAGTATAACCACAAAAATTGAAGGAAACTTGCCGACCATGGTTTCGCTAGTTATAACATTGTCAAGGTATTTTACAGGTATTTATTAAAATAACCTATAACTAGCGAAACCATGGTCGGCAAGTTTCCTTCAAATTTTGTTTATACTGAAAAATAAAAGTGTTTTATTTTTTAAAACGGAATACCACCAAGTACCTACCGTCCTTAGCGTAGAGTTTTTGTGTGTTTATTTGTCGAAGAAATTAATATGTTGGTGCAAGGCAACTGAAAAGTTTTCTAT
Source organism: Aphrophora alni (assembly GCA_963513935.1). NCBI lineage: Eukaryota > Metazoa > Arthropoda > Insecta > Hemiptera > Aphrophoridae > Aphrophora > Aphrophora alni. The sequence goes on from OY740778.1 coordinate 31,779,188, forward strand.
TTTATAAAACAAACTGTCGCAATATGCCTACAGGACCCTAAGTGACCCTTTATTACAAACAACAGACAGACCATCATTAAAACAAAACTTTTTGATCTTACAGAACATATCTGTAAAATCCTCACATACAATTGACAAAATTGACCAACAATGTTGGAGATGATTTTGAGAAAGATGTTCGCGTTACTTTCCTTACACTGGCTATAAGCACAAAGTATACGTAGTAATTTGGTTAACAAAATTTTCAGCTCTTTTACTTTGGTACATTGGTTTGGGCCAATTGGCATTGTTGGTATATTTATTATCAGGTCGCTTCCCAGAGTAGATACTAGATATAATAAAAGATATCTGCGCATGCTCAGTGAAAGTGCAACAAACTAATGTCTATGATTTAACAGATGCAACAACAGCAAGTCTTGTATTCTGGAAGGTTATGGTTTACATCACGTGATTGTGTATATCGAGATATCGAATCCATGTTGCAATCGATTTCATAACATTGCCTGCAGTGTTATTGTTGTGATAACGACAGAGGTTAAATCTCCCACAGAGCTAAACGGTCCCCCCCCCCCCCTATTGTTATGAACGTTGGACAACTGTACGACATTTGGCTGAATTTAATAAAAAATACAAATTAATTGTACAAGTTTAATTTAAAATGTATTTTTAAGTATTTTTGTTGCGCTTTCAAATGGCGAAATTAAAGTTTTATAATGACAGAGGTACCAAAATTTTTTTTTTTTTTAACAATTTTAATCATCCGCCACTTAGAAATGTATTTTACCGGGTTAACAAACTTTACTGAGTTTGTAATAATCCAAATTTATTATCGAGACCTTTATAAACTAGACCTATGTAGAATTGAATTTATTGGTTATTCTCTGTTTGAAGTTATTGGTTAATGATGGAAGATCAATTTTATTATTATACATTTTTCGGACATTTGCCATCATTTGTGTGTTAAAAATCAAAACACGACGTTTCGGGAATAAGAATCAATTCCCGTTATCAAGTGACTAAAAATTAAAGAAACATGAAACTAGAAACTAAGCCTATGTAAGAAGTAAAATTAAATAAGAATACCACCAACCTTAATATCTAAGCATGCATCTCAGACCTAAAACTGAGAAGTCAAAACACACAATCACGGTAACGCACAACTAACGTCAAATACTTGTTGTTGTATCTAAGATACAGCAACAAGTGACGTGGTCCAGAAGGCGTGACAAACTATTAGGGGATTGGCCTATTGTTAGTTGTATTAAGCTTCCTAGCCCGAGAGCGGGTTACCACCCCTTGTAAGGATTTAACAGGTAAAATTTCAGCTTGTTTTTTAGTAGGGGTATTATAATCAAATTTTAGTTCTTTTTTTTAATAATGGGAGCCATAATGGCCTTCCTTCTATACTTGATTGGCTGATAGGATTGTCCGTTAGTTTTTTATATGAGGCTTCAATTATTTTACGTTTGTATAAGTTACTTTCCTGGTGTATGATTTTGCCTCTTCCCAATTAAATTTGTGATTTTCGGACCATATATGTTCTGCAATTTTCGATTTATCGACTAGGCCTAACCGCACTAGTTATGACCATATAATGGTTATGTGATAAATTGAAGGTGGCTAGTTTTTTGCAGAAATATTAATTTTAAGTCCTCTAAGTAAAAAAGTGTTTTTCTTTTGGAATAATGTCTGTCGCTTAATATCGTAAGTGACAAGATATCTAGCGGTACAAATGATGTTTATGATTTTAGTTTCTTAATTTCTTTCATCAATAGTGTTGGAAAATATTGTTTAAAATAGTTTCTGGAATTTTAAACTAAAAGACTCCCGTAAAACTGACGTGATAGGTTTGGCATGATCGATCTATAGTTCTAGTGTGCAACCGGACTTAGAATTATTGTGATTTTTTTTAAATAACGACCTGCAGGTGTCAGTGGATCCGCATAGGTTTTTAAGACATCCATGATTCGGACTGTTTTTAACTTGTGTGAGACCAACCTAATATTCAGTATTTGGTGGGAAAAAACTGTTAAACTTTCTCTCTAATTCATTCCCAAACTAACAAAATTAATCGTCAACCAAAAGATAACCTCAAATAAAGACAGAAAGGACTCCCCGTGTTATAAATAAATTGCATGGTAGGTAGTTTTTTTTTCATTATGAGAAAGTTAATATTAATTTGTTTCCCTTGAAATGGCAGAGATAGTGGTGTAGTGCTCTCTATAACGATGCCACTTTCTTAATGTAAATTACTTTAAAATATAGATTAAATAAATCATAGACTAACATTAAAGTCAGTTAGAAAGTTAAAAGCGTTTTAAATATCGTTTCACTTTGTAATGAAACTACCGGTCACTGCGCACAAGTTAGACATAACCTCAAAATATGCTAATATTAAATGTATATTATGATTGCCATTGTTATAATGAATTACTATGGTAACGATTTAGATTGCGTTTTTAGAACTTTCAAACGTTTATTTACGTTTTTCCGTTCAACTTATGGAAAAAATGTGTCTTATCATCAGAGCGCAGAGATTTGTAAAATGAGCTATCTAAAATACTTGTAGGCTCAATCGTTGTTGTACAATTTTCAAACAAAAATAACGCTTAGGTAATTAAATAGGAAATCTTGCAACCAGTAATATCTAAAAACGTTACCATGGCGATCAGTATAACAATGAATTTTCCCCATCAGCTGTTTCACTTTCTTATTTTAAGGTTATGTTTAGATCACTACACGATATGAATGGGCTATGTTTAATATAGACATAACTCTTCCTCCAGCACACAAGTCTCATAAACCCCGTGTACTACATAGCTTGTCATACGACTAGCAATTAATGTTTGCGGTGTTGCCAAGTGTAACATTATGATATGAAGGTGAGAAATATACAGGACTTGGAATAAAAATTTATTGTTTATAATAATGACCGTCCATTGTAAATTAGAAACTATTTTTGTACTTCCCATTATTATACGAGTAGTTTATTTGAGCCTAGGTTTAGCCAATTACAGTATTTCTCTTTAGCAGTTTAAAACTAGTCGGTGATTCATTAAACAGTGATTTTATCATAAACGGTAGTAAAATCGTGATCAATTGTGATTTTCATCGCTCACAATCTGTGACGTAATTCTTGAACTTTTTCGGTTGTTCTGTTTTTGTTGTTGATAAAATAGCTTTATAAGTGACTTTGAAATCCCATTATTCTTATTGATGATGGGATACCTATACTAATTTCATCGATCGCTTGAACTGTGTCGTGGTTCTCTCCATTCTTGTCATTGGTTAGTTTCACTTTTATTTCCTTAAAAAGTAACGGAGACTGTAAATCATCATAACCCTTACTGGTGGTAGGTTGCACGAAATGTGATAAACAGTGATTAATAATTTCTTTTGCTTGTTTTAGTTCTTTCTGATGAGATAGTTAACTGTTATTTTGGTGATTCGAATTCAGTCAGTATTCGTTTGACATTTGGTTTAACGTGAATGGATGAATATTTTGATGTTCTGGATTCTCTTAGGCAACTTAAAAGAATTCGGTGATTCATTGATTTGTGATTCTATCACATGATTGATGATTTCATAGCTCCCTTGAATAGAGACGTGATTTGCGATAGTTAACTGTAATTTTGTTGATTCAGATTCAGTTAGTGTTTGAATGTTATGATTCTCTTAGACAACTTATAAGAATTCGGTGATTCATTGATCTGTGATTCTATCACATGATTGATGATTTCATCGCTCCCTTGAATAGAAACGTGATTTGCTTCAGTACTTTCTGATGCGATAGTTAACTGTTATTTTGGTGATTCGAATTCAATCAGTACCTATTCTTTTGACATTTGGTTTAACGTGAATGGATGAATATTTTGATGTTCTGGATTCTCTTAGGCAACTTAAAAGAATTCGGTGATTCATTGATCTGTGATTCTATCACATGATTGATGATTTCATCGCTCCCTTGAATAGAGACGTGATTTGCGATAGTTAACTGTAATTTTGTTGATTCAGATTCAGCCAGTGTTTGAATGTTAGGCATCTTTTAAACTAGAAGGTGATTCATTGTGATTATACAAGCGAAGCAAGTTTAGGGCTACTTAAAGTTCCTATAAATATATGTACGGAATTGCTTAGTTTTCCAGACATCCGTCATTTTCTTCTTTCACAAAATATGTTTTATCTCCAGAACGGTTTAACGGATTGAATTGAAACTTGGCATGGTATCTAATAATGCAAAGAACTAGTTAAAAGAAAATAACCAACCTAATCCAATAACCCATGTCAAAATGTTGGCTGCCTACATTTAAAAATCTAAATAACTCAAAAATGGAAAATAAAAAAAAAATTAAGCAGCCGCCATTTTTAAACGGGTTATTGGATGAGGTTGGTTATTTTTCGATGTGGGAAACCACCTCCTGAAGTTTAGAAACACAATTTTGCAACACTCGGCGTCCATTTCTTTGCTCAAATTACCGTTGCTTTGACGATTAGTTTTTATTTGGTTTCAAATTGAGTGCAAAGTTTCTGCATCATTAATACTTTCTAGGTGTGGCTCGACAAAGTGTTCTTGTGGATGAGAAATCGTCATCGCAAGTTTCTACATTTGTATGTTTACTTACGACTAACAATTACCATAACAAAGATTGAAACACACGAGGGGGAGGGGGGGTTGTGCGCAGTTTATCATATCAATAGCTTGTTTTCCAATAGGTTGAACTATCGACTTGAATGTGTCAGATGTTACATACTTACAAGTACGGGACATTAACCAATGATAAATTGCTTAGATTCGCAATCATAGAAATACTGTAGGTGATAAATAATTAATAACATTTAATGTTGTGAGAGAATGTCATTTCCTGTTTACATACGTTACTGTTCGATGATTTATTGGCGATTTTGTTATGAAATCGATCGCACAAAATAGTGTGATAATTAAAACAACTTTTTTAAGTAGGACTTTTAAAATTAAAAGAATTGTCTGTAATAGGTAAAATATCGCACTAACTTTCTTACACATAGCTATAGAAATATTAGTTACTGGACAAATTTCTTTTTCCATTATTACCAACAGGACCGGTTGTACAATGATCACAAATATTGTTCTTCTTAATGTTTAAAAAAAACCTTTGAATCATCATCGTTTTACAAAAAAAAAAAAAAAAAAAAAAACAAAAACGAAAAGAACAATAAGATAATGACTCTCTCATAGTGTCGGAAGAGAATAATAATAGTGTTGGTTGAGAGAAACCTGCCAGGAAAGTTGAAAGAGAGGGATCTAACTTAAGACTACATGAAACCTTCGGTATTGTCAAGCTCGTACTCACTATAAGTGAGGCCCTCAGGGTTTCCGTACATAAATGTGGCAACCTAACCTAACCTATAGTAACTGTGCTTACGATTATTTCTGTTTTATTTAACCTTTTGACAACATTTATTCCCAAAAAGCATAGGTTTTTTCAATTACAGTTAATACTAATGCAAAAAAAAAATCAAAATTAACGTTTCCTAAACAGTTGGTTTCTAACGAACGTTGTCAACCACCGTTTATTGAATTGGGGCCTTCACCTTACCCACAAGTAACATTGATCAGAGAAGTGACTACTTAAACTTTATAGCTACCAGCACACACACCTATCAGTAGTTTTAACTGTTCTGTTCGACTAGAAACTACAAAACAAAGGGTGTTACGCCGACTAAGAAGATCAAACAAAGATTCATTGAGGTGAATCACTCTCTTTGGACTTTCTAGTTCGCAGTTCACCAATACCTTCCTAACCAACCTATCCTCAGGGGCTCACTTATGGTGTGGCAAGTCCGACAGACCCCAGCTGGATTCGTCTTGTGTTACATTCCACTCTATCAACTGCCCTTTCAGGTCTCTCTTGTTCTCGTCCAACCCTGACTCAATTGGAGTACGTATTCGAGGACTAAAAGTCTTTTAGGCTCTTTTTTTTAAGGTGATGATGACCGAAAGGGTTTTCACTTCTGAACAATAAAGGAAAAACCTTCCTATATTCCTATATTGTTCGTTGAAGATTTGTTTGGGGTATACAAGATTTCAATTCACCCCTAAACCGATTGAACCAATTCAGTCCTGCAACAGACCACAGACATTCCTCTAGTAACAAATAAAATAAAGTTTTATAAAGTAGATGACTTATACGGGTGCATTCTATGGTATATTACGAGACTTTCATTCACAATGCATAGTATATTTTAGAACTCGCAGAGAAACACAATTGATGCGAAACCACTTTGATGACCGCGGTCGTAAACTCTCTACTGATCCAACCCCGTGATTACCAGCTGTAAAACCAGAAAGCGAAGTAGATATATGGAGATTTGGGTTTATTGTACACTCAAGAAGGAAAAGTAGCACAATACTTAAAAAGCAATAAAATCTATCGCGATAACGACTGCATTGTGTAACAGATGATTTTTCACAGCTGTGCATTCTTTGTTGGGAGAGATAAACTATACGGAGGCTAACATCCGCATATGTTAACGGTGTGAAAACTTTTCTCACTCGCCTATCCTATAAACCAAATACAAATAAATCAAGACTAATTGTCATAAAATATGTTAGTTCAGTAGTTCTTATCTTAAAGTAAAAGGGTCAAAATCACACGACTTTAGGGTCTGTGAGCAGAGAGGGACAGTTATTTTTATAAAGTTGAAATCTTTTAAGTAGTAGCAATGACTACATAAATACTATAAGACACGACATAGGATAGGGAAATAGTCTACGCTTTACGGGTGCTGAGTTTGACACACAGCTATCAGAAAGCGCTAGCAGCAGGTGCTTGACTGTACGCATCCCACTTGGTTGAGACTGTACAACTGTTGACCTCTCTCTCACAAACCTTCTCACTTACTTCCGTCAGCATAGTCAGTGTTGTCAGTTCGTGCGCTGAGATAAGTGATTCTCGACCTTCCCTCGCATCTCTGGTCCCATATGTGGCATCAGTGCGTTTTCTCTTACCCGCCTGAAACATTGTTTGACCGTAGAGCCACCTAGCGCCAGTCACATCAACTTCAGATTCTCTAGCAGAGCGACCTAGCGGGTATTGGACAACTCAAGAATAAGAGTAGAATATTTAACATGGCCATGTCGTGTCAGTCATTGGTAGTAGTAGCCTATAAATTGCACAGACAAGCGCGTGAAAGGGTCTATAACAGAGAGAAATTTATGAAAATGCAATCCATCTTTCAATTGGTATTGCATTATCTCACAAACACTGCTTTTAAAACTTATACGCTAAGCATTTCTCATTGTGTGGTTAAATTAAGTTGTATTCGTCATACAAAAATATACTCTAATATATTATGATTTCGCACTGCAATTTAATTTTTCAGGTTTTTTTAGGTCACGCCGTGTTCAAGTTAGAAGGCGGGGGAAATGATATGTGACACTTTATTTGGCCTAGATGCAACATTAATTGTTTCCTCAAATAAACAATCAGAATAAGTTATAGATTTATTTGATACCCCACACATAATATTAAAAAAAAAAAAAATCATCCCGATAGTTTTTGCTCCTTAACTATATCCCAATGTATTTTTTTTTTTTGTTATTTCTATATTTTTCCATCTAAGAATATAAATGTAAAGTTTGAAATATATAGGATTTATCGTCTTATCTGTGTAGACTGGTTGCGACTTACAGACACACGCGTGCTTGGTTTTAGTGACGGATCTTAATAAAAGTTGTATATTTCAATAGGGCCTAGCAGACTTCTTACAGACAACGTAAATCGCATTTGATTAAAATCAAGATTTTAAGAGCCAAAGTTTACGTTTGTTTTATTTCAAATTATCCCTAAACCGTAATATTTTTGACAAGATTGTGTCATTAATCTTCACACCCTAGTATCATTTTAACATAATGTTACACTAGAATCGTCATTTTTGACGAGATGATTAACAATACGTTAAATTTTCTCAAAACTGTCGTAGCCGATTTTGAGGAAATGATAATTATCCGTTTTTACACAGCTATCTTCATATTTTTTAGTTATAAACTTTTTTCTAAAACTCCCGAGATATGTTCAAACAACAAATTTTATTAAAATTGGTCCTCGGATATTTGTAAAAAAAACTCGACATCCATTTCGACTTATCACTTAACTTTCTTTAAGGAAAATATAAAAAAAAAACATATAATAACATTACAAACATATAATAAACTACTACAAGTTTGACACGTATTTTCTACCATACACTGCAAATGAACTCATTTTAAAACAGCTTGCCAATACGAAGATTGGCGCCCTATCATGTCTGAAGCGAGAAGATTACGTGTGTCAGATCTCTGCACCAAGATCGCATTGATAGACAAGACTCTTACGTGCAGGATGTAGCTGTGAAGCGTGAAACCGATTGTCTGTAGGCTGTGCTTGATCTGTGGCCATATTTTGTCTTTATCTAGTTTTAATAATCCAAATCATCGAAATATTTGAAACGATATACGTGTATAAGGATTGTTTTATATATTCAAATAACCCCGTAATGAATGGTTTCTTTTGGTTATAAATCATCTACAAAAATTTGATGTTTTCCTTTTGAAAATATAAGTGTGCTAACACTACACGATTTACAGTGTTTGTAGGCATATAGAGACAGTATTTTTATAAAATGGGATAGTGCCAACATGACGCTATAATATATAAAAATAAATACTCGTAATCACAATAACTTTTACTTTTATTTCATACTCCACACATATTATTTAAAAAAAAAATCTATTTAAACTCGATAGTTTTTCTCCCTTAACAAGGTCATTTATATAAACCGTATAAGTCCAGTCACTTTTTTTTTTTTTTTTTTTTTTTTTTTTTTTTTTTTTTTTTTTTTTTTTTTTTTTTTTTAGAGTAAAAGAAGGTAAACAGGGCACACAAGGTAAAGTACCAACTCCCTTTAGTCATTATTATAATTAATTGGAATCAAAACCAATATGGGAACAAAGGTATGGACTGGTTTTATCTCACGTGATCGCATTAAACATATGTTTGGATAATCAGCTGACTCTCCTAGCTCTACTTGATTATAGTTTCCGATCAGCTGTTTTTCAAGGTCATTCAGATATCATGGTCATGAGGATACAAAAATATAGTAATTTACCACTTTAACTGCAGGTTTGGGTTAAATTGCCTGCGGGGCTGTGTTTTATTACTCTACCTCGAGATTAGTCGCTGAGGTCAAGGTTCAAGTTGGTGTTTTGTTTTCCTAGTTGTTTGTTGTTAAATTTAAATGTTTAAAAAAACCATGGGTAGTTGATTCAAAATACTTCCTTTTTTTCAGAAATCTATGTCTCGGGTTCGGGTGAAAGGATTCAAAAATCCCTTTTTTTCAATTATCTCTTAGTTTAATAATTTTACGGAAAAACATTACAAAAAGTTTTAAGATCATGAAATTCCCTACAATTTGGGTTTTATTAGTTTCTTCTACACGATTAAAAATACAACCGAGTTGAGTTACATTACCCCCTCCCTTCGGTGATAATTTAACGTGCTTTAATAGTCAATAACTCGTAGCAAAGTATTTCTTTTAGATAATTTAAATGTTTTGATTTTGATTTTTTTCTCTATGGTGAAATTGAGCTATGATTACACAACTAGTGAACAGTAAGTTTTCATTATTATTCAATATACAATATATGTTTGTTATTATTTTGTACTTTGAAAACTCAACAAAGGTATCATAGGCCATTAGGGGCCCACTCACACTGAGTACAGGTGTGGCAAACCCGACCTACCCTTGCTGGATTTACACCTTTATTCGTGTAATCTTGGGTTAGATCACTCTCTTTCTATCAGGCCTCTTTGAACAACTCTTGTTCTCTTCCAGCCCTGATTTTATTAGTGTATTTTAGGACTGGGGATAAGACATTAAATGAGCGAAAATACTGCTATTATTTAAAAATCGAATAATAAATTGCCTCCGAGACTCTCCAGTAGCTACTACAAATGTTGACTTTATAACCTCACTTTCAGTGTTAGTTAACACTTCTGAAGATGTCGAAACATGTTCAATATTTGACTTGTCTGTCGCAACGTTTCATAGAGTGCAAATGTCTAAGATTTAACGAGAATTTTAAATGTACAATAAGACACTTGTAGTTTGGTGTGAGAAATAATTAACTCAAGAATAAACAGTGCTTAATCATGCACAAACTATCTCACTCACTTTTCCTCAAAATAAAATAAAAACGAACTATGATTGTTTTAGAAAGCATTTTGACTACCCAGGTGGATATTAAGGTAATGAAATATGATTGTTTTAGAAAGCATTTTGACTACCCAGGTGGATATTAAGGTAATGAAATATGATTGTTTTAGAAAGCATTGTGACTACCCAGGTGGGTATTAAGGTAATGAAATATGATTGTTTTAGAAAGCATTGTGACTACCAAGGTGGATATTAAGGTAATGAAATATGATTGTTTTAGAAAGCATTGTGACTACCCAGGTGGATATTAAGGTATTGAAATATGATTGTTTTAGAAAGCATTGTGACTACCCAGGTGGATATTAAGGTAATGAAATATGATTGTTTTAGAAAGCATTTTGACTACCCAGGTGGATATTAAGGTAATGAAATATGATTGTTTTAGAAAGCATTGTGACTACCCAGGTGGATATTAAGGTAATGAAATATGATTGTTTTAGAAAGCATTGTGACTACCAAGGTGGATATTAAGGTAATGAAATATGATTATTTTAGAAAGCATTGTGACTACCCAGGTGGATATTAAGGTAATGAAATATGATTGTTTTAGAAAGCATTGTGACTACCCAAGTGGATATTAAGGTATTGAAATATGATTGTTTTAGAAAGCATTGTGACTACCCAGGTGGATATAAAGGTATTGAAATATGATTGTTTTAGAAAGCATTGTGACTACCCAGGTGGATATTAAGGTAATGAAATATGATTGTTTTAGAAAGCATTGTGACTACCCAGGTGGATATTAAGGTAATGAAATATGATTGTTTTAGAAAGCATTGTGACTACCCACGTGGATATTAAGGTAATGAAATATGATTGTTTTAGAAAGCATTGTGACTACCAAGGTGGATATTAAGGTAATGAAATATGATTGTTTTAGAAAGCATTGTGACTACCCAGGTGGATATTAAGGTAATGAAATATGATTGTTTTAGAAAGCATTGTGACTACCCAAGTGGATATTAAGGTATTGAAATATGATTGTTTTAGAAAACATTGTGACTACCCAGGTGGATATTAAGGTAATGAAATATGATTGTTTTAGAAAGCATTGTGACTACCCATGTGGATATTAAGGTATTGAAATATGATTGTTTTAGAAAACATTGTGACTACCCAGGTGGATATTAAGGTAATGAAATATGATTGTTTTAGAAAGCATTGTGACTACCCATGTGGATATTAAGGTATTGAAATATGATTGTTTTAGAAAGCATTGTGACTACCCAGGTGGATATTAAGGTAATGAAATATGATTGTTTTAGAAAACATTGTGACTATCCAGGTGAATATTAAGGTATTGAAATATGATTGTTTTAGAAAACATTGTGACTACCCATGTGGATATTAAGGTAATGAAATATGATTGTTTTAGAAAGCATTGTGACTACCCATGTGGATATTAAGGTAATGAAATATGATTGTTTTAGAAAGCATTGTGACTACCCAGGAGGATATTAAGGTATTGAAATATGATTGTTTTAGAAATCATTGTGACTACCCATGTGGATATTAAGGTATTGAAATATGATTGTTTTAGAAAGCATTGTGACTACCCAGGTGAATAATAAGGTATTGAAATATGATTGTTTTAGAAATCATTGTGACTACCCATGTGGATATTAAGGTATTGAAATATGATTGTTTTAGAAAGCATTCTGACTACCCATGTGGATTTTAAGGTATGAAATATGATTGTTTTAGAAAGCATTGTGAATACCCATGTGGATTTTAAGGTATTGAAATATGATTGTTTTAGAAAGCATTCTGACTACCCATGTGGATTTTAAGGTATTGAAATATGATTGTTTTAGAAAGCATTCTGACTACCCATGTGGATATTAAGGTATTGAAATATGATTGTTTTAGAAAGCATTGTCACTACCCATGTGGATTTTAAGGTATGAAATATGATTGTTTTAGAAAGCATTGTGACTACCCAGGTGGATATTAAGGTATTGAAATATGATTGTTTTAGAAAGCATTCTGACTACCCATGTGGATTTTAAGGTATGAAATATGATTGTTTTAGAAAGCATTGTGACTGAGGTGGATATTAAGGTAATGAAATATGATTGTTTTAGAAAGCATTGTAACTACCCAGGTGGATATTAAGGTAATGAAATATGATTGTTTTAGAAAGCACTGTGACTACCCAAGTGGATATTAAGGTATTGAAATATGATTGTTTTAGAAAGCATTGTGACTACCCATGCGGATTTTAAGGTAATGAAATATGATTGTTTTAGAAAGCATTGTGACTACCCATGCGGATTTTAAGGTAATGAAATATGATTGTTTTAGAAAGCATTGTAACTACCCATGTGGATTTTAAGGTTTGAAATATGATTGTTTTAGAAAGCATTGTGACTACCCAAGTAGATATTAAGGTATTGAAATATGATTGTTTTAGAAAACATTGTGACTACCCAGGTGGATATTAAGGTAATGAAATATGATTGTTTTAGAAAGCATTGTATCTACCCATGTGGATTTTAAGGTATGAAATATGATTGTTTTAGAAAGCATTGTGACTACCCAAGTGGATATTAAGGTATTGAAATATGATTGTTTTAGAAAGCATTGTGACTACCCATGTGGATTTTAAGGTATGAAATATGATTGTTTTAGAAAGCATTGTGACTACCCAGGTGTATATTAAGGTATTGAAATATGATTGTTTTAGAAAGCATTGTGACTACCCAAGTGGATATTAAGGTATTGAAATATGATTGTTTTAGAAAGCATTGTGACTACCCAGGTGTATATTAAGGTATTGAAATATGATTCTTTTAGCCTAGCCTAAGTTTTTTTGTTTAGAGTTTTACTTTTTCTCGATTTCCTGAATAAAAGTTTTCTCTAACTTTCGGTACCTATATCTCTAGAACTATTTGAGATAATGAACTGAAAGTTAGTACAGCATATTACTGTACTAATATCTACCGCCTGTACTGCTATATTTTAATCAAAAAAGTCCATAAAAAATATAAAGTTTTGTAAATTATCTTTAAAAAATTAAAGCTTTTAATAATTTGTTGCTTTACTATTTACTTAGCTAATTTAATGCTTTTACTACAGTAACTCTACTATGTACAGGTAAACAAGTATACAAAATGTCAAGACTTCTTCTTTAACAATCCATGAGCACCACGTTAGTAATTTAACATTGGTGCTATACTCCCTTTAATTAGTATAAAAAAGAAATTACGTAATTCCAATAATATGAGATAAAGTACGCTGGTAAAATTTGGGTTATGATGTCCGTCTAAATTGGCAAATATTGAAATGGAAGTGCTCATCTTAGAAAGTTCATACATACTCACAGTGTGTGATTCATTGTCAGAATCAGCTGTTTTGGTTGCGCAACGTAGTTATATAATCCTCCGCTAGGAGTATTGTGGGCGGATTATGTCTTGTTTTATCCGTATATGTATGTTGTCATTCTGTCCAACAAGATGTTTTGAGTAAACATTCATTAATTAAATCCTTCACAAAGGAAATTGGAAGATCGTAATACGGTAATAATACGATTATTAAATAATGTTTGTGTTAAAAATAAGTGTTGATACTAAAATTTTAAAATGTAAAAAATAACTGAAATTTACTTTTTTCTCGTATGATAAAGGAAATGTTGTGAGCTTAGTAAAGAACAAAATATTTATTGATTTTAACGCTTATACATTTTTACCAAGTTAGTATTATTAATTAAATTATTAATTCAAGTGAAAAATATAAGATGTAAACTGACTCAGGACGTTTGGCTTTACGCACTACTAAGCTATTCTTGGTTGCAAGTAGAGTAAACAGATTAATTTCATGTAGTTTGATAACGAGGTAATTAATCTAATAACTTAAAAATTGCAGCAAAAACAAAGTCAAGTGAGAAGTGACCAAGGATTTCTCAGTTGGTAGAGAATTGGCGTGTAAAGCCAAAGGTCCTGGGTTCAATTTTAAGTATATTTTTCACTTGAAACAATATGTTATATTTCTCGTATTAACAAGTTTAAACAGTTGTTTATGGAATGACGTTGTCGGACGGTTTCTATATCCGACATTTGAGCGATGAAATCAACATTTTGAGAGGAATGGTAACATATACAATTTGTTTGGGTCCTTAAAGTTGTAACAAACATCTCATTAAAATCGTTAGTGTGAGTCGTAATTTTTATTTTCCACTTATAGTAGCTCTCTCTCTCTCTCTCTCTCTCTCTCTCTCTCTCTCTCTCTCTCTCTCTCTCTCTCTCTCTCTCTCTCTCTCTCTCTCTCTATATATATATATATATATATATATATATATATATATAATTTCTCTCATAAATGATTGACTCTACATATAAATATTGGCATGTAATACCAAACTAATTTATTGTTAAATATTCTAAGCTTTAGATCCAGAGGTATCCCAATGATTATGACAGAATCCAGACTTCAACATTAATTACAAAGATTTACAAAATTGGTTTACACATCCAGCTTCCGAACTGGCGTGATCCCTTGTAGCAACCTGGACTCGACTGAGTACCCGGCCACTCCAGTCACCGAAACACCTTGGAGAAGGTAGTGGAACCTAACTTTATCTACTCTGTCGTAATAATTCTTTACGCTCTAGTGACTATTGGATGAACTTTTAACTTAACTTTAAATATTAAATTAATCTGAAATCCTCAATCGTAACAGTTTTTTGGTTTTTTTTACCAAAACGGTTAAACGGTAATCGTTAAAACGGATTAAAAAAAAATCATAATTTTGTGTTTTTTATTTAATGGTAGTTAAATTCAAATTTGAGAATCGAAAAAAATATTTAAAGTTAAGACCAAGATATGGCCACATATCAAATTTGATTAACATTGACCAACACGTTTAGGATGTGATAGTCAGAGCAATAAAGGCGGCCTATTCAGAACCAGAGTGACTCTACGCGGATTTACTTATGTGATAGCTAATTTTGTTCTTTAGAATGTCTAGAACAAAGTTGAAAACAGTTTATTGAGAGGCAACTCAATAATTTATTTATTTTATTATTATTATTATTATTATTATTATTTTTAACAATTAATTGAAACTGAACTTAGTCCATCTATCAATATTTCTATAAAATGAAAGCGTTTTTTGGCTGCACATCCTACGACGCACTCCGATACACAAAATCACTTGTTCTTGTGTTATTCACGTATTAGTCTTGTCTTAGGCCAAATCAAACGGTTTTATCCTGTCCAACCGCTGAACTTGAACTGAATTGTCGAGAACTTGTAGCATCTCGATGTTATGGTGCTTATGCAATCTTTCTTCATGCTTCCTAGCAAATCGCCGAACCTCTTCATAAACTGTAGCAATTTGTAAATCCTTATGGAGATCATCATTGCGTATATACCATGAGGCATTAACAATGCGCCTCAGTATTTTATTTTGATATGTTTGAATAATTTTGATGTTGCTTCTTTTTGCGCAGCCCCAAAGCTACACACCATAGGTCCAGATAGGTTTTAGGACTTGTTTATAAAGTAATTGTTCATTGTGCTTTGACAGCTCTGAATGCCGCCCAAGAAGCCAATGCATTTTCCTTACTTTGAGATTTAGTTCATTACGTTTCTTTTTAACATATATATTTATTAATGACTTATAAACAATTAGAACGCTGGACGACTGAACATAACTAAAGAAAAAAAAATCTTTATAAATTGTTGTAATTTCTGGACTAATATGTCATCTTTAATATTTTTTGGGTCTCTGATTTCGATTCTGTTGTCAAAAAGATGTAAATCCTTGAGGGCGCCACAGGAAAAGCCAATATCAGCGCAAAATAGCGATAAATTATTGAAAATGTTATCCTGTAAGTTTTTGAGGTCGCTGATTTCAATTCCGAGGTCAAAAAATCCAATGTAGGACAAAATGTAGTTGACCGTATAATGATGGCGAAAGGAGAAGAATGAAGGAAAACTAATCAGAGGGTTCAGACTAGCGGCGTGCATACTCCATACTCCCGACATAGGCCTACGTATTGGGTATTTACATTTGTGCTGCATACAATGTTTGGTTTCTTATACAGGGTGTTACAAAAAGGTTGGGCTGGCTATGCATTTTCATGTTCTATGTGTGATTCTAAGCTGAAAATGGAGAATAAAAAATTTTCAATTTCCACTTTGTTTAGCAGCTAGACGCCATTTTGTTTTTTTACAAAAAATCACTGAAACTCCGGAAATAGATAAGATATCGAGTTCAAATTTGGAATAAGCATTTTGTATGTTACGATTTACAAGTGTACCAAATACAAAGATTTAATTTTTATAATTTTTAAAATGGCGGCCGTTACAAATTTTAAAAAATAAAAATATTTTGTCTCTTGTACATTTTTTTGTTAAGTTAACGGTTTTGAAGATATTCTACGTTAAAAATTTGTAACGGCCGCCATTTTGAAAATAATAAAAATAAATTCTTTGTGCTTTGTACACTTGTTAATCGTAACATGTAAAATGCTTATTCCAAATTTGAACTCGATATCTTATCTATTTCCAGAGTTACAGTGAGTTTTTGTAAAAAAAACAAAATGGCGTCTAGCTGCTAAACAAAATGGAAATTGGAAAAAATTATTCTTCATTTTCAGCTTAGAATCATACACAAAATATGAAAATGCATAGCCAGCCCAACCTTTTTGTAACACCCTGTATATGTTGTCGAGAGACCAATATTGATTTGCCGAGTGGCGCGATAGCACAGAATAAGAGACGAGTGAAATTATAGGTGGTAAAAAAATATAACAAAATCTGCCATGGGGTTGTTATAAAATACGCAATTTATCAAAACTCACCAAACTTTAATGAAATGTGAAATAAAAGAAGTATTTAAAAACAAAAACAAAATGAATCTCTACGACTGTCTAAGCTCGATACTAACCAATAAGATTTACACGAGCAGAGCAAGTTTAGGTTAAATATATAAATCTGAGACGGTATCCAACTACCGAGCTGATATTTTTGTCAAGGAATAGTTTAGTTTTGATTAGTGTATGTTAGAAAGTTTAAGGTAATCTTTAAATTGCTCCTTTCTATTGAATGTTGTACCGGCGTAGAGGTTAATAACCAGCAGGTGTGACGTCATCAGCGACCTTCACGATTCCACTGAAACCAACATAACACGCTGCAATGTCATCATAACACCTAATTTACATCAAAGTGTAATAAAACATTCTTAAGTGCAATTTGTATCCTACACGTGTACGACCATGAACTCGAGACAGTTTGACGTCCGCGCATCTATTGTGCGCATACTTTTGTTGTTATATTTAAGTACATTTTGTAACAAAATGATTAGTGTTTGTGAAGTCGGCTGGGAGCCAGAATTAAAAAAAAATTGCAATTTTGTAATCCACGAGAAACGTTTTGGAATTTAAATTTCTACACATCCTAAAAATGCGTGTAGTTTGTTAGTTGTGCATGTTTAAAAAAATTGAATTAAAAAACGTAAATATCGTTGAAGTAAATTGTCATACAATGCAAATCTATTTTAGAAGAATTTACTTGCTTAAGACGTCCTCGAATTAAATTCACAAGTATTTTAGTCCATTGCCACTTATAAGCTCCTATATAGTGAGTTCGTGTCGGCAATACTGAAGAAACCTAGTTGGATCTACATATGTTTTCTTGTAATCTTGGATTAGTACCTCTATTTCATCTTTCCTATCACATATCTCTTGATCAACTCATGTTCTTTTTTTCCTCTGAAGCAATTAGAGTATTCAAAGGCTAGGGGTTTTTATTTTAGGTTCTTTCCCCCATTTTTTATAAGACGATGATGATTTAGATGTTTTCGACTACAATAAGGAAAAAAGGAAATTACCATTTTCTAATAACAATGTAGGTAGTTAATCTTCTGATGCCACAGACAGGCTGTGGTAGCGGTTGTTGGGTAGTTGATCTGCTGATGCCTCAGACAGACTGTGGTAGCGGTTGTTGGGTAGTTAATCTTCTGATGCCACAGACAAGCTGTGGTAGCGGTTGTTGGGTAGTTGATCTGCTGATGCCACAGACAGGCTGTGGTAGCGGTTGTTGGGTAGTTGATCTGCTGATGCCACAGACAGACTGTGGTAGCGGTTGTTGGGTAGTTAATCTTCTGATGCCACAGACAGGCTGTGGTAGCGGTTGTTGGGTAGTTGATCTGCTGATGCCACAGACAGACTGTGGTAGCGGTTGTTGGGTAGTTAATCTTCTGATGCCACAGACAGGCTGTGGTAGCGGTTGTTGGGTAGTTGATCTGCTGATGCCACAGACAGGCTGTGGTAGCGGTTGTTGGGTAGTTGATCTGCTGATGCCACAGGCAGACTGTGGTAGCGGTTGTTGGGTAGTTAATCTTCTGATGCCACAGACAGGCTGTGGTAGCGGTTGTTGGGTAGTTGATCTGCTGATGCCAAAGACAGGCTGTGGTAGCGGTTGTTGGGTAGTTGATCTGCTGATGCCACAGGCAGACTGTGGTAGCGGTTGTTGGGTAGTTAATCTTCTGATGCCACAGGCAGACTGTGGTAGCGGTTGTTGGGTAGTTAATCTGCTGATGCCACAGACAGGCTGTGGTAGCGGTTGTTGGGTAGTTGATCTGCTGATGCCAAAGACAGGCTGTGGTAGCGGTTGTTGGGTAGTTGATCTGCTGATGCCACAGACAGGCTGTGGTAACGGTTGTTGGGTAGTTGATCTGCTGATGCCACAGACAGGCTGTGGTAGCGGTTGTTGGGTAGTTAATCTTCTGATGCCACAGACAGGCTGTGGTAGCGGTTGTTGGGTAGTTGATCTGCTGATGCCACAGACAGACTGTGGTAGCGGTTGTTGGGTAGTTAATCTTCTGATGCCACAGACAGGCTGTGGTAGCGGTTGTTGGGTAGTTGATCTGCTGATGCCACAGACAGGCTGTGGTAGCGGTTGTTGGGTAGTTGATCTGCTGATGCCACAGGCAGACTGTGGTAGCGGTTGTTGGGTAGTTAATCTTCTGATGCCACAGACAGGCTGTGGTAGCGGTTGTTGGGTAGTTGATCTGCTGATGCCAAAGACAGGCTGTGGTAGCGGTTGTTGGGTAGTTGATCTGCTGATGCCACAGGCAGACTGTGGTAGCGGTTGTTGGGTAGTTAATCTTCTGATGCCACAGGCAGACTGTGGTAGCGGTTGTTGGGTAGTTAATCTGCTGATGCCACAGACAGGCTGTGGTAGCGGTTGTTGGGTAGTTGATCTGCTGATGCCAAAGACAGGCTGTGGTAGCGGTTGTTGGGTAGTTGATCTGCTGATGCCACAGACAGGCTGTGGTAACGGTTGTTGGGTAGTTGATCTGCTGATGCCACAGACAGGCTGTGGTAGCGGTTGTTGGGTAGTTGATCTGCTGATGCCACAGACAGGCTGTGGTAGCGGTTGTTGGGTAGTTGATCTGCTGATGCCACAGGCAGGCTGCGGTAGCGGTTGTTGGGTAGTTGATCTGCTGATGCCACAGGCAGGCTGCGGTAGCGGTTGTTGGGTAGTTGATCTGCTGATGCCACAGACAGGCTGTGGTAGCGGTTGTTGGGTAGTTGATCTGCTGATGCCACAGACAGGCTGTGGTAGCGGTTGTTGGGTAGTTGATCTGCTGATGCCACAGGCAGGCTGCGGTAGCGGTTGTTGGGTAGTTGATCTGCTGATGCCACAGGCAGGCTGCGGTAGCGGTTGTTGGGTAGTTGATCTGCTGATGCCACAGACAGGCTGCGGTAGCGGTTGTTGGGTAGTTGATCTGCTGATGCCACAGACAGGCTGTGGTAGCGGTTGTTGGGTAGTTGATCTGCTGATGCCACAGATAGGCTGTGGTAGCGGTTGTTGGGTAGTTGATCTGCTGATGCCACAGACAGGCTGTGGTAGCGGTTGTTGGGTAGTTGATCTGCTGATGCCACAGACAGGCTGTGGTAGCGGTTGTTGGGTAGTTGATCTGCTGATGCCACAGACAGGCTGTGGTAGCGGTTGTTGGGTAGTTGATCTGCTGATGCCACAGGCAGGCTGCGGTAGCGGTTGTTGGGTAGTTGATCTGCTGATGCCACAGACAGGCTGTGGTAGCGGTTGTTGGGTAGTTGATCTGCTGATGCCACAGACAGGCTGTGGTAGCGGTTGTTGGGTAGTTGATCTGCTGATGCCACAGACAGGCTGTGGTAGCGGTTGTTGGGTAGTTGATCTGCTGATGCCACAGGCAGGCTGTGGTAGCGGTTGTTCGCCAGTTTGAATGTAGGCTCGTTGCCCTCCACACCTTCGACATTGTTGAGACAGGCAGTGTGGAGAAAACATTCACAAACGAGACTTGGGTTGAATTAAGGGCCTTGACTTTTTTTAAGGCGGTCATCATCGCCTACAGAAAAATGAGCAAAAAATGCTTCATAACCCTAGTAAATAGAACAGTTCTAAAACAATTTAACAATCCATAAACTGTGATAAATAAATAATAAAAACAATAACATGTTACAGGGCTGTAACGGAACCCTGCAGCAAGTTAGCATTGATAAAACTATGGTAAAACAAACAACAATATAACATATTACAGGGCTGTAAATAGGCTCTGCAACGAATTACTTTGTTAAGATTATATAGACAACAAATATATTGTAAAAGGGCCAAGCAATAATCAAATTTTAAAAAAATTTCAGACGACACAAAAAAGACTATCTTGATCTAGGATCTCAGCATTATTCCCCAACATCGCCTGAATGAAATTAGGTAGGGCAAATATTCTACGTCAACAACACAGTCAATAAGCATGTGTCTAATCGAAATACACCTTGATAAAATGGCCATCAGAAATCTATGAGTGATATATTAACACGAGCAATCATCACTTCTTCCCTCAGCTTTATGGATTCTATATTTGTCCATTCTTCTACCTATTGCCTACGTAAAACTAATTTAACAGCCGCGCTAGATGGGTATTCATCAATTATATAATGAAACTCTTGACATTGAATAACCCGTGGAGGAACAAAACGTTCATTGGAGGAAGTACAAGTCCCGCATTGTCGAGGATTCTAAACGTTCTAATGTGAAATGGGGCAGACCGATTCTGACGTATTGTTCAGTCAAATAATTAAGCTGTCGTAATTGTAATAATCCCGTCGTAAGCTGGACGGTACTGACTGACTATGTAGTTGCTCAATCTACGTCCTGGTTATCTTATACACAAAGTAGCACTTTGCTAAATCCTCGATCTTACCGAGACATCAGATTATCAAACACTGACGGCAGTTTTGGGAAACAAACTAATCTACACTCAATCCAAGATATCTGTCCTATAACCGAAACATGTTTTAACCAACATATAATGGTGACAAAGTACCCTGCAGAGTGATTCATGTGTTATCTACATTTAGCTTTACATTATTAGCACTACACCGTAGCCTTGCATAGTGTGAAATTTCACACTTGACTTGTTTTTTTAAAATTACAAAAGTGAAAGTTGCTTTCTGCTGGTATTTTAATTTAACAGTAGAGATTTTTTTTTGATTTTCGTAAATGTGTTACAAAAGTTTTACGAGGTACAGAAGGTAAAAACTATTGGCTACCAAAATTTTCAGTCAAAAAATGAAAATCATTCAATAAACTCGACTTATTTGTGGCATAAACTTGTCCTATTTAGTTTATTTATATTTAATGCTTTATATATTATCCAAAACAAAACAGGATCATGATTTATGATAAAAGTGGTAAACAGTATATATTAAAATAAAATTACCTTTCTACACTGTAAACTGTTGTCATTAAATGACGTTCCATAATATCTATTTTAGTATAATCACAGATAAAATCTGAAATGTTTTCAGCTGTTCAAATTAATTCGCCTTGAAGATACAAGTAAAACAGGTTCTTTCAAAAGTAAGTTAAAACTTTATTTGACTAGTTTAACTTGTTCTTTAACGTAGAACAAAATAAAGTGCATAAATTTCTTAGGAATTAAACATAATTAAAAAACTTAAATTAATTAAGCCAAATTCTTACTTATAAAGACAGGTATTCGAAGAGGCCGCCATTCTCTTCCTGTAGAACCTGTAATCTTTCGTCTACGCTATGCACGGCATTTATTGTTGACGCGTCTTCGTTTTAAATAATTGCTTCTTACATCTCTTATGATTGAAGGTCTTCCAGGCCTCTTGATGTCTCTAACGGACCCGGTGTTTTCAAACTTACTAAGCTTTCTATACGCGACTACACTCAAACCGTTGCGAGTACGAAACTTTCTTAACTCGGCTGATAAACTGTGTTCGTATTTATAATAACACTGAATCACTACAATGTGTGTTTGTAAAGGTAAAGTTATGATGGAATAAAAAAAAACTACAACAAGTTTACCGCCTCTACTGGATTCCTGTGTTTGGGAATTAGTCAATAAATCCCAATTATATCTGCATACAAAAAAGAGTTTTTCTCGGCGATTGGACAACAAAATAATGAAACCACAACCGTTTAAAGTTTAAAGACCCGATATATCAAAAGTGGTATTTCACCCCAGTGACGTAATGTATCAAATAATGATTGTATAACCTTTTAACGTATACTTAGTTTATGTGAATGGATAAAACAAAATGGGGTAGAGTTTTTAGTGGATAAAGCTATTTTGAGAAACCTCCGGTCAGCACTCTGGCTTCACGAGGAGGAGGTTCAAACTTAACGGAGTTGACGCAGCTTCGTGAGGAAAATTGTAACAAAATAAGTAGCGAACTCTGATTGATCGCATTACCTGACAGTAAAGCCGTTTAACAGGCTAGGCTCTTGCGCCGTGGAGTTTAAATTTTAGTTTTGAGGTCCCCTGAATGCAAATAAATAGTTTTTCAAATCACGTTCATTTAGTTGTTTCTACAGTGCTTTATAATCCAAAATTGAGAACCGATGAATTAAATTTGATCTGTGGTAAAAATTTGTCAAGTTCTTTTCGTTTTTTCGATAAGTAAAAATTTGCGAGTAACTGTCACGAGATAAAAGTGTAACACAAAACGTATTAGTAACTTCTGTCTATAAAAATATCGGTTCGCAAAAAAATCCGCCATAGGGTGTCATTTCTCCAAATAGGATTTATCGATTCAATTCAAATATTAATTACTCAAATCCACTCAAATTAATAAAATCTTAGGGTTAAAGAATAATTGGCAAAACATAAAAATGGACTTCAACCTCTTCTCATAAATACTGCTTCCACGGTTAATTTTCACTATTTGATTGACAACTAACTTAACTGATATAACGATAGGCGTTTAATTGTCTTGGGAAACTTAATGACTACAACAGGTTAGGTTAGATATTATTTCCACATTTCAGGTTTTTAAATAGTTTAAACTATTGTTTACTAGGTACTTTTATACAAATATCATACCGGTGTTTTGGGGTTTGTAATATTGATATAAAGATTGGAAATTAAATACAATAAGGTTAGTGACCAATACATGCAAATAACATTTTAGTTAGATTTTTCTTAATTTCAATAGGATTCTATTTACCGGGTATTCAAAAAGTCTGGAAACTTCTTAATAGTAATTTTATTAATAAACGCAGAACAATGAAATTTTAGGATTACGTCCTCACTGTAGTTACTGACTTTTTGGTCATTTTAGCTGTCTTTTTTCGCTTTGGTGGGACGTTCTGTGGAGAAAGTCTAAAAAAATCTTAAATGTAAGCATAGGTCGAATTATACCTCATTTTAAAGGTCGTTGTTAGAGGAACACATTGCCGCAATCCCGACTGGAAAAGGACCATTCGTTTGGAAATGGCAGCCTCATAAAGTTTGTTAACTTTACGTTGCGAAGATTAAGAGGCAAAAGTGAATACTCAACCGTGTTGGTTATGTAAGTGTTTAAGCTATGAGAATTTCACAGCTGGAGTGTGGAGGGATAGGAAATTCTCCAGCTGTGAAATTCTCAAAGCTAAAACACTAACATAACCAACACGGTTGAGTATTCACTTCTGCCTCTTAATCTTCGCAACGTAAAGGTAACAAATTGTAAAAGGCTGCCATTTCCAAACGAATGGTCCTTTTCCAGTCGGGATTGCGACAATGTGTTCCTCTAACAAAGACCTTTAAAATGAGGTATAATTCGACCTCTGCTTACATTTAAGATTTTTTAGACTCCCTCCACAGGACGTCCCCCCAAAGCGAAAAAAGATAGCTAAAATTACCAAAAAGTCGGTAACTACAATGAGGACGTAATCCTAGAGTTTCATTGTTCTGCGTTTATTAATAAAATAAATATTAAGGGGTTTCCAGACTTTTTGAACACCCGGTATAGTCCTCTGTAGCAAATTTTATTTTCCAATCGTAATTTCTTTAGTCGCCATAGTGCAGACGACACGGCGAAAATATATCTCCGAGGTTATAAAACGTAAATATCATTCGAAAAACATAATTGTTTAACAATTACCCTCTGTAAATATAAAGTCAACTTAAATTAATACAGTTTTTAGTTCGAACTTACGAACATCAAACATTGAAATAACATCGTCATCCATTTTGATTTAAACAGTTGGCATTTCTTTAACTCTTGAACAGATGTGTACATTTCTGCCCCCCCCCCCTCGCAAAGTGAGAGCTAAAAATGCTCATCTAACAACTTTTTATAAGAAAGGATTAATTAAGTAAAAACAGCTTATTATCTTTAGTCCCACTTCCTATCAGACTAAAAACTGGTTTACGACAATGTACATAACATGGGAGACAAGAAAAATGAGTTGATTTTAAATTAACTACTTTCTTTCTGTTAGGATAACTTTAAAAGAGAGCAAGTACAATAACTCAGGTGGAGGTGTCTTTATCGGGTTCGTTACACAATTCAGTTATTTCAAACGTCACTATTATTTCATCCTCTAACTTCTCTTTTTCTTTGCCTTTATTCTTCCGATACTGTTACTCTTTTCACCTTTCTTCCTGAACCAATCTCTGTCGTCTATCCACGAGATCTTTCTTCTCTCTAAGCAATTGTTGTGGTTATTTGTAGAGTTTCTCATTGGTTGTTATTTTTTTAGCTCCAGTATTTACTTTTCTATGTCTTCTTGGAGATTGTTTCTTCCTCGGATAAATATTCCTGTCAGTAAGGTTTGTGTGCATGTATCAGCTGATGATGATGATTTAGTCATTGAAACATCGTCTTGTATTTGTGTTTCATAAATAAAGTGATTTTTGTGTGGAAAATTGTGTTTTAATTCATTTGGTTATTGAAGTTTCCACAAGTGTAGATCATTACAATTGATTATTGTTTGGATAAATTATTAAATTTCATTTAAAGGAATAAATTTCGCTTCATATGAAAGTGATCTCGTTATTTTAAAGTGGTTTCCAATTTTCTTTGCTCATTTTTCTATCTTTAATTTTTCGTTCTTATTTGGAATGTGTATTTCACCTGGATATTCAAAGTTTGATGTCTTTGTATTTAGTTTTCAAAATTCTGTTTACTACTTTTTTATCTAGGTTCATGTACTCTTCTTTGTTTCTTTTCCAAAAGGCATGTTCAGTCCTACTTTTGCTGCGCTAGAAGTCATTATTATATACATTTCTCTTCCTTTTTTATTATAACGCGGCGATGCCCGAGATGTTTTTCACTTGAAATAATAATAATAATGTGTGGCAGAAAGGAAATAATATTAGCCCTCACGTATCTTTCGATGGAATAGCACTTCTGTGTCGGATGAGGCAAACTGGTCTCGTCTTGCAATGCGTAATTACATCTAAAAAAAGCCCTCAGATTTGGGGCCCCAACCCTTTAAAACACACTCAGAAACCACAACAGAAAAAAGTCGGATTGACTTAAAGGAGAAGGCACGAAGCACGCCTATAGAAAACTATACAACAGCTCTTGATTGGATAGAGTGAGGGCTGATGTTGGCTCCGCTTCGTAATCATCGCCTTATTAACAAATACGGAAAAAGATCATTAAAATAAAGATTCGAAGGCCTCAAATATCGTCGGTGTCGAATAGAACAAGAGTTGGTTAAGAGAGACCTGATAAAGAAACCAAAGACTAGATGAAATAAAGTTGTAGAGTTCCTCAGGATTGTCATTCGCGTACTCACTGTGAACCTTTGAGGCCAATCAACTCTTTTAGAGATACATGGCATGACAAATTTTAAATGAACGCCATTTTGAAATGTTGAACTGCAGACTAATCTGAAAAATGAGGTATCTATATAACAATCCGTTGTAGAGAATTATAACCTGTTTTTGACACACAGACGGATAACAAATAATTTTTGACAAATGTTTACAGGAACTTTTAAAATTATTTTGATGTTTAAATTACACCCCAAAATTTGACACTCTATTTACTGGACACACTGTATATTAAAAAAACTTCCTCTACTAAAATCTGTGATTTGATGACGATACAAACTGCAATATTTAACAATTGAAAGCTGATAAGAAGGTTTAAAGGGCTAGAAAGTTTGTCTTTACATTTCATCACAACCACTGCCCAATAAATATTCATAACGACTCCTTGTACCGGAAACAAAAATCTATGACGCAAGGATACATCGAGAAGCCATTATTTTGGCAACTAATATATGCAATCGCAAGATCTTAACATTCAAACTATCTGGCAGTCTGCAGAAATTATGCATAATTTTAAACAACAGTGTAAACAAAACCTTAGTTTTAACTTAAATTGAAATCAGTTGTTTAAATAACAACCTTTTGTTATGAGACTGATGTTATTAATTGGAACATTTTCTTTTCATATATTTAAAAAAAAAAAAAAAAAAAAAAAACGCATTTCAAAACCGGTGTAAAATCACCGAATTTTTAATGTTCACTTTTACACTACATTAGTACGAATGAGAGATAGATAGTTTGTGCGACATTTGTACAATATTGTTTTCATAGACAAATTGCAATTTCAGTTGTAATATGTTGTATTGTGAACGTCGTGTACATATTTCTATGCAACTACCCTACTTCACGGAGTAAATATTTTTTAATTAAAGAAGTTTTGTAGATTTATTTGCAATTTTGAAACAAAAGTAACAGAATATTAAAATGCATAAATATTAAGACATGTTTTTCATATTAAAATTAATTTTAATAAAATCTGCCGATCGTAAATAATTTTACGTTTATAAAAATGTCTTATTTTACGTCTTGTGCTTGTTAGGTTGTTAAACCACTTTGAAAATGGGGAGGGGCTGTCACGCGAATCTATTTATTTTTGGTGTACAAATCTACGTGTATATTTAAATGGTAAATTTGAGTTACATTCCAGCTTCTATATTGTAAGAGTTTATGTGGTTTTTTCGTGGTTTAAAGGCAAAAAAGGCAAGGTTTTTTCGTGGTAACTGTTATCTTAAAAAAAAGGGGAAAAAAGTACAAAATAAAGATTCCTAGTCTTCAAATACTTTAATAGTGTCAGGGTCGGAAAAGAACAAGATTCGTTCAAAAGAGTCCTGATAGGAAAAATTAAAGAGAGGGATCGGGGGAGCACCAGATACCCCGTCAAACCATAAACCTGAGACTTTAGAATGAAGAAAGGGGATGAACGGCACTCGTGATAACGCGGACATGTGAAACCATGAAATGTGCACACATCACACCAATATATATGCAACCCCCCCATTTTATTATAAATCAATATAGCATTGCTATAAGAAAAAGACGAGTGTTTATTTTCCTAATATTATTTACAATATTTTTTATAACATTTTGTTGAAATGTGGACCATAAGTAAACGTAAAAAACGCAGAAGTTTCAATACTTAGCATTCCAAAATTGAAAATATTTTGGTTTTGTCACCAAACGTTGAATCAAAAATTACTAAAATATTTAAATCAATGTTTTAAATCTTAAATAAAAAAATTAAAAAAAGTACGAAGAACATTTTTGAGTTTCTTGTTTTATATGTGGCTAGTGAGTATATAGCCTAAGTGTGATTGAAACAGTTGGATAAAAATAGCGTAAAACTAACTTAATCAAAAATCTTTGCTTTTAACACGTTGGGTGCTCGCGCCGACTTTAGTCGGCGTCGCTAGCGCTGCCATGAGGCGCGCGCCTACAAAAGTCGGCGCCAGACCAACTGAAATGATTTGAAAAAATGACCAACAAACGACTATAAACAAAAGTTCACCCCCCCACACACACACCGCAAAATTTTCTCAAAATGTATAGGCTTGATTAAGCGACAATTTCTGATTTGATATATAACTGATATAAATAAATTTACAAATAATATGTATAGATTGTTTTGACAATAGCGTCACACACACACAGGATGTAGTGAACTCAACTTCCGGTCATGTCAGACTTTGTATGACCGAACACATTCCATAGAGGAGATGCCATACTGTACTGTATACCTCCCGTAAACCCCTTGAGATATAAATTTGATTTTTTCAAGGATTATTATTGTGCATATCATAATGAAAACTTTTCTCAAGTAAAAGTTCATATCATTACGATGAATACTTAGGGAATACACTTAACGATATGAAACTTTTACCTGACGAAAGAAGAAAGTTCAAATATTAATGTGGATTTTAAATCAATAATATCTCCTATATTTTCCATGAAATTAATACGAGAAAACAACCGATTTTCAACCTTTGCTAAATATAGTAATGGTCTTTGAAATGTTTTAAGCCCGAAAAGTGAGTTTATATTTTTATTTTTGAATGTTTCTATAACATAATAGGAGCATAATTAAATTTGAAGTCGAGGTGTGCTATTAAAACTTCTAATTTTTTAATATTTTTTTTCCATTTTTATCAAATATTCTATAAATATTTCACATCTAAAGATTTATAATTGGAAGGAGAAAGATCGGTAAAAAAATTACATTCAAATCTCAAAGGGTTTAGTTTTTTTCAAAAACATCATAATATTTTTTTAAACCAATGATATGGGCCAATTGAAAAGAGAGTTAATCTGAAAAAAATCACTTTCAAATCTCACGAGAAAATTGCTAATTTATATGTGAATAAAATACCAGATTTTAACATTTCACGTTTCGTCACTTGCAATACCTTTTTAAACGCCTTTAGCTCCCTAACCATTCATCCTAATCATATGACCTTTTACACGAGGAAAGAAGGAAGTTCAAATTTTACTGTGGGTTTTCAAATCGAAAATATCTGATTATAGTTTCTGAGAAATTAATTCGAGGAAAAAAAATTGAACCTTGCAAAATCGTTTATATCTCGTGTGACTTATTATAACACACAAAATTAGATAAATATTTACAGATTTGAATTCAGGATCTAATCAAGCCGAGTCACCGACACGAGCGTAGCGAGTGGATACTCCTTAATATATGTACAGCTTCGAGGCCCGGATGGAAAATAATTCATGAATTTTTGTCGAAAAAATCAATTTACCCTACAGTAGGCTTTAACGTTCATGATATAATAGTTTTGAAATACTAAATCAGAAGACTTTAGTCAAATACGACAAAAATCTATTTAAATACAAATAATATTCAAATTTTTGTGATTTTATTTAGACAAAGTTTATATAGGAGGACCCTGTATTTTTAAACAAATGTTGCTTCGTAAGTTATCGGCCATGGAGTTGATATGAGAGGTGTAATTTCAAAATCACGTCAGCGATTTCGTTAAATTTTTTCGTATAAATTCTATTCACCGATTTCGACGAGGACTGATTTATTTCAGAAGTAAATCAAGTTTAGACTTTAATTTTTTTTTCACTTTCACAACTACCAAACTGATATGTTATGGTGTTGAATCGTTATATGAGATAGTTTGTGCAATGTGAGATTATTGTTTATAATATAATCAAAACGCATTAAGACGGCCCAGATATAGAATAACCTTCAAATAATATTGCTCTGTCATAGCTGATTGCATGGATAAAGTGCAATTGCCGTGAATAGATCATTATTAAAAAAAACATAACCTTACAGGTTTGATCTTGACATGATTAGAAATAGGTAGGCTACTTGACATAAATTGTAAACTGGTGTAAGTCTGTAGGACGATTGCTAAAAAAAGTTCAATAGAAGGAAGTCGGTGAAATCGCCCTTCGAAAAATGTCAATATAATTTTTAAACAGCTTTGCATTTGTAAAATTTGCATAACAGTTGTTTGACGGAATAAAGAGTATCAAATAACTCTAAAGTATTTTTCCCAACATTATTTTTATACAAAATTACTTTCACAAAAACGCTACTAGTTTTTAGTCCTGCCGCGTAAAAACAACAAACTCTTGCTTTTTAAACAATTATTATTTTTTTTACAGTCTATCATGTTTTAATTTTAAATTCGATTCAACTGTTTTATGTATGGAAAATGGACACCTGAAAACGTCTCAAGTCTTGTGTTTTCACAACTTTAAGAATTTGTAACTCCTAAACAGTTAATAATATCTTAAGATAATCCAGATTAAAAAAGTCTTTAAATAATATGTTTTATCCAAAATTGCCACAAAAATAGGAGTTCCCGTACGACCGCCATATTGGATAAGAGGCGGGCGATATGAAAAAATCGATTATATCTCTAGTTTTAACTCAAAAGTCATGGCCTTATAAAATAAAACAGAGGTCACACCTGTTACAACCACCCTGTATAGTGAGAAAGTGATTCAATCTCGATTGTCGTGGATGTAGTTTTAGGTTGCTTCGATTTAATTAAGTTGTTTTGTTTTTAAATTTAAAAATTCATATCTTGAATAAAAATTAAGCTTTTGGTTAAAGAGAGTTTATAACTTCTAATTATATCCAAATAATATTTTTACAATAAAAATTATGTTTACATTTCTAATGATTTTGATTAAATTATTTGCCAAAATATACTCGAAAACAAAATATATTGGTCAAAAATATACTCCCCTCGCCCTCCAAAAAAAAATTAACAGTTTGGAAGTTATGAATTATAAAGGGGGGGGAAGCAAAATTGGTGCCTGTAATTTAATTTTGGCGATGTAAAATTTGAAAATGTATAAGATAATAAAAAAAAAGAAGAAAATGACTGATCATGAGTAGCCCTATGACGGTCAGTATTATTTCATTCTGTAACTAGACAAAAATTTCATTAAAATTGATAGACCCAATTATTAAAAATTTGAAACATTAATCTACAGAAACTGGTGTTAAAAGTTAATTTTAGTCTTCAGGATCAATGATGGATTGTTCATATCTGACATTTTCAATCATTTCTGTATAATATAGAAACTAATTACACTACGTTTCGAAAGTATAAATCAACTTCCGTTATCAAGTGTTAACCTAAAAGAAAAGGCTTCAGTTTTTATATACACTGGCAAACATCTGATTAAACCATATTAATACATAAATTTATCTTTTTTTAAAAAGAAAATCTAGGGAAAAAAACATATGCTGCTGATATAAAAGGTTTAATATTTTACATTGATATAATTTGAAGATTATCCCATAAAGAAACGTTAAATTGCTATGTTACGGTTTGACAATGGATGTCTCAAAATGTGAACGATCCATGAAAAACCAGTTTATAATCAATTATGTGGAACACTTGGAACGAATTTATGTCACGAAGAAGTTTGACCTTGTTGAAATGCCTTTTTGACTTGGATGTGCATTAAAAATTTGCATTTTGACAAATTTGAATGTGATAAATGTGCAATAATATTTCAAGTGAAAAATATACGACCTAGACTGGGAATCGAACCCAGGACCTTTGGCTTTACGCGCCAATGCTCTACCAACTGAGCTATCCTAGTCGCTTCCCAGTACAGGGCGCAGACTTCTCACTTGACTTTAGTTGCTGCAATTTTGAGTTTCAATTAATTACCTTGCATATGCGAAATTGAAATTAATTTTTACTCATTTTTCAGCCCTTACGCATGTATTTAAAGATTTTTAATTATTTGATTTTTCCGCTTATACGTTTTTACAAGCAAATATTGAATTTACAATAATATTTCAAGTGAAAAATATACGACCTAGACTGGGAATCGAACCCAGGACCTTTGGCTTTACGCGCCAATGCTCTACCAACTGAGCTATCCTAGTCGCTTCCCAGTACAGGGCGCATCACTGAAATTCAAAATTGAAACTCAAAATTGCAGCAACTAAAGTCAAGTGAGAAGTCTGCGCCCTGTACTGGGAAACGACTAGGATAGCTCAGTTGGTAGAGCATTGGCGTAAAGCCAAAGGTCCTGGGTTCGATTCCCAGTCTAGGTCGTATATTTTTCACTTGAAATATTATTGTAAATTCAATATTTGCTAGTAAAAACGTATAAGCGGAAAAATCAAATAATTAAAAATTGATAAATGTGCATTTGGCAACTTTTCAATTATACTCCCCCCCCCCCCCCCAAGTAATCTAAATGTTTGAATTGATTTTTATCAAACTTTGAGCATAATTTCGTTATGTATATGTAAACAAGTGCATATTTAATTTTGTTTTTACAACAGGAAATTTTTTAAGAGTAAAACCATTAAGTGACTACGTTTGTAACAAACTATTTTAAACAAACGTACCCATCACAAATAAGATTTAACATTTCCTACAAGACTCAACGGATCAACTTTTGGGCATTTAATTAGAGGATATCCATCATTACATCGGCTGGGTCAGTGGCGGCGATAAGAACCCGCGGGCCCCCCGCAAATTTGTTCATCGGGCCCCCCTTTCCCAATAATCTTTTCCCGAATGTTTATCTTTTCGCCGGCCGGCGCCGGTGAGTCACCGCAATGCGCGACGTAGCGATAGCTGCATTACTTATCGGCCAACGGTAAACAATACACATACTTCGTATCATGACATTAAATAATAAATACTGCGCTCTAAAAAATAATGGTTTGCCGTTTTGGATGCATGATGCACAATCTTGTCTCAAGACATTTTACCTTATTTTAGTAATTTCTTGACAATACTCATAAAAATATTGTTATGATAGGGGGGGTCCGTGTGGCAGGGCCCGTCGTGGGTCCAGGTTCTGGTAAAATTTCCCGTTTTTATATACACTGGCAAACATCTGATTAAACCATATTAATACATAAATTTATCTTTTTTTAAAAAGAAAATCTAGGGAAAAAAACATATGCTGCTGATATAAAAGGTTTAATATTTTACATTGATATAATTTGAAGATTATCCCATAAAGAAACGTTAAATTGCTATGTTACGGTTTGACAATGGATGTCTCAAAATGTGAACGATCCATGAAAAACCAGTTTATAATCAATTATGTGGAACACTTGGAACGAATTTATGTCACGAAGAAGTTTGACCTTGTTGAAATGCCTTTTTGACTTGGATGTGCATTAAAAATTTGCATTTTGACAAATTTGAATGTGATAAATGTGCAATAATATTTCAAGTGAAAAATATACGACCTAGACTGGGAATCGAACCCAGGACCTTTGGCTTTACGCGCCAATGCTCTACCAACTGAGCTATCCTAGTCGCTTCCCAGTACAGGGCGCAGACTTCTCACTTGACTTTAGTTGCTGCAATTTTGAGTTTCAATTAATTACCTTGCATATGCGAAATTGAAATTAATTTTTACTCATTTTTCAGCCCTTACGCATGTATTTAAAGATTTTTAATTATTTGATTTTTCCGCTTATACGTTTTTACAAGCAAATATTGAATTTACAATAATATTTCAAGTGAAAAATATACGACCTAGACTGGGAATCGAACCCAGGACCTTTGGCTTTACGCGCCAATGCTCTACCAACTGAGCTATCCTAGTCGCTTCCCAGTACAGGGCGCATCACTGAAATTCAAAATTGAAACTCAAAATTGCAGCAACTAAAGTCAAGTGAGAAGTCTGCGCCCTGTACTGGGAAACGACTAGGATAGCTCAGTTGGTAGAGCATTGGCGTAAAGCCAAAGGTCCTGGGTTCGATTCCCAGTCTAGGTCGTATATTTTTCACTTGAAATATTATTGTAAATTCAATATTTGCTAGTAAAAACGTATAAGCGGAAAAATCAAATAATTAAAAATTGATAAATGTGCATTTGGCAACTTTTCAATTATACTCCCCCCCCCCCCCAAGTAATCTAAATGTTTGAATTGATTTTTATCAAACTTTGAGCATAATTTCGTTATGTATATGTAAACAAGTGCATATTTAATTTTGTTTTTACAACAGGAAATTTTTTAAGAGTAAAACCATTAAGTGACTACGTTTGTAACAAACTATTTTAAACAAACGTACCCATCACAAATAAGATTTAACATTTCCTACAAGACTCAACGGATCAACTTTTGGGCATTTAATTAGAGGATATCCATCATTACATCGGCTGGGTCAGTGGCGGCGATAAGAACCCGCGGGCCCCCCGCAAATTTGTTCATCGGGCCCCCCTTTCCCAATAATCTTTTCCCGAATGTTTATCTTTTCGCCGGCCGGCGCCGGTGAGTCACCGCAATGCGCGACGTAGCGATAGCTGCATTACTTATCGGCCAACGGTAAACAATACACATACTTCGTATCATGACATTAAATAATAAATACTGCGCTCTAAAAAATAATGGTTTGCCGTTTTGGATGCATGATGCACAATCTTGTCTCAAGACATTTTACCTTATTTTAGTAATTTCTTGACAATACTCATAAAAATATTGTTATGATAGGGGGGGTCCGTGTGGCAGGGCCCGTCGTGGGTCCAGGTTCTGGTAAAATTTCCCGAAAACTGGTCAAGGCTCGCGGGCCCTCCTAGCTCGCGGGCCCCCGCACCGCGGGCCCTGCGGGCCAGCTATCGCCGCCACTGGGCTGGGTAAGTACCATGATGGTACTCATCAACTTGTTTTGTAAATAATAATAATAATTGGAACGACAAGGGAATCATTCAGACGTAGTCTAGAGTTTAGGGCGTAACGAAAAATTTGGCACAAGTTTCATTAAAATCAGTCTATTATAAAATAATAAAAACTCCTATTTTGCAGCTTTTGTCATAAACAATACGATGGCGTCTGCACTACGGAAAGAAATTGTATACTCACCTAAACTCACCCCCACCCAATAAAAAGGAAAACAAAAAGAAATTGGATATCCCGGAAATCGTAATGTAATTTAAATTAATAAGGTTGGGATAAGTAATATTGAATAATTTGTAACCAGATTGCCTATCCAACCCCTTGCCCCTAAGCATGACTGAGTGTTATGGTGTTATTTTGCATAAGTCGCCCCTGAGCTACAACAAAATCATAGATTTCGGTTGCTTATTTTCAACGTAATAATTAACACTGTAAAGTATTCACAAAGATTATCACCATTTTTTGGAGATACTTAGAATACGTTGGTAGTACTGAGGGTGGACTTTAATTTTGACATCAGTCAAAAGTATTAAATGAACAAAGATTTCAGATACAGTATGTCCCACGAAAAGGTATACCACACCACTTTCATTATCAGTACCTATTTCTTTGAGATTTTGGATTCAACCTAACTATGGTAGTAAAAGTTTTTCTTTTAAATATTATCTACTTTGGGTACATGGCGGCCTTTCAAATAAAACATCAATTTTTATAACTGATACAAAATATCTGGTGAAAACATAAAGAACACCTGTTTTTTTACCGGATATAAAAACAGCTGTTCAAATTTAATAATTACTCATAACACTTCTTCACTTTACTGTGGTCAACAATGATTAAAATGGGATTTACGATTGAGCAAAAAGTTAAATGTTGGGTATTGCATTTGGCAATCTTGCAGAGCTTCTTTTACACCAAACAAATAAATCTCATCTTCCAAGTTTAAATGTTTGTTGTTGGAAAGAAACAGTGTTGATAGGGAAATGCAGCTGAATTAGTGATGTAGAAAAAGAGTAAATGGTATGTACTGCAATCTCCAGGTAATCATAATTCCTCGAGAAAAGTTTCTTTACATATTGGTGTCTCAAAATCGACTGTCCAGAGAATTGCAAAATGGAATAATAAAGTTTTTTTTAAAGCCATCTGGTTTATAATCTTATTGAAGATGACCAGGATAGGAGAGTCGAGTTTTGTTTGAGTATCTAATTATTAAAATTAAACGGGCACCAATTTTGATTGCTTTTTTCCCCTTCTATAATTCATAACTTCCACTTTGTTATTTTTTTGAAGGAGGAGGAGAGTATATTTTTGAACAATATCTTTAGTTTTGGAGTACATTTGGACAACTTATTTAATCAAAATCGTCAGAAATGTAAACATAATCTTTAATGTAAAAATATTATTTGGATATTATTAGAAGTTCAAAACTCTCTTTAACAAAAAGCTTAATTTTTTGTCAAGATATGAATTTTTAAATTTAAAAACAAAACAACTTAATTAAATCGAGGCAACCTAAAACTACATCCACGACAATCGAGATTGAAACACTTTCTCACTATACAGGGTGGTTGAAACAGGTGTGACCTCTGTTTTATTCCATAAAGCCAGATTTGTTTGAGTTAAAACTAGAGATATAATAGAATTTTTCATATTGCCCGCCATTTATCCAATATGGCGATCAGCTCTGAATTGTCTTACGGGAATCCCTATTTTTGTGCCAATTTTGGATAAAACAAATTATTTTAAAAACATTTTTAATCTGGAGGTTTTTTTAACTGTTTACAGAAAATGCAAGGCTTAAGACGTTTTCAACTTTCCGTACCTAAAACAATTGAAACAGATAGACTGTAATGAATAAAACAATATTACAAGTTTGAAAAGCATTTCTTTGTTGTTGTTTTTTTACTTACGTGGCAGGGCTAAAAACTAATAACTTTTTTGAGACATTAATTGTTATATTTCAAGATAAAAATAATGTTGACAATGCACTTTATAAATATCAGGTAGTTAATTAGTACTCTTAATTCCCTAAAACTGCTGTTGTACAGAACAGATCAGTTTTAAAGAAATACAATAAAAGGAAGTCCGTTAAAATGTCTCAACATTCTATTTTATACAATGTTTCAGGTAATTGTCTAGAACATATACTTGCTTACATCAGTTTGTAATTATTACTGAATATATTAGAACTTGTGGATAAGATATTATAGCATATTATAGCAGAAACACTGTATTAACAGTGCTTAATAATACAATTCACAAGTATTAT
This sequence comes from Aphrophora alni, assembly GCA_963513935.1. Lineage (NCBI taxonomy): Eukaryota > Metazoa > Arthropoda > Insecta > Hemiptera > Aphrophoridae > Aphrophora > Aphrophora alni. Next base: position 31,816,401 of record OY740778.1, read on the forward strand.
TATACATTTAGTAATAATAAAGACCTGGTATAAGCCAGTTGATGTTCTAGAGAATTACAAAAAAAACTATGATTTTTGTTTTCTACCGATAACTCTGTTATTCCTCTCAGCCTACAGAACAAATAAAAATAACAGTAGTGTTATTACAACTTTTACCCGAGCTCTAGTTTAAATTTCACCTAAGTTTGACTTTGAAAGATAAGAAAAATCGTCTCTAAAATCGCATTCCTAAAAGAAAATTTAGAGTTCGCCGCCATATTGGATAAATGGTAAGTGATGTAAACAATTTAGTATTACTTCTAGTTTTAACTCAAAAAATCCTGAAAGGTTACATTTTGAAGTTTTTTTGTTATATTTATCGAATAAAACAGCGGTCTCAATCATCCTGTAGATAGAAACGTAAATTAATAGGTATGTATGGGGGGGGGGGAGAAGAAGGAAATAATTAGAAAGTTGTCAAGACAATTTTAAAAACAAATCCAAGTCCAACAGACATAAATATTTCAACATGGCTGATAACGACGTATGATTGCCCGTGTTATGATTCCTAATCATGTCATTAAGTGTTTGTTATAACGCGTTGTCATAGAAACAGACTTTCATCTTCAATTAGTGAATATTTGCAGTGACTTGTCGTTTGTCATAGTGTAACTTGTGCACAGCTTAGATAATAGATAATAGTTCAGTTGTCGAAGAAAAAATAGCGTGTTTTGTTGATGTTTTTGAGAAACTGAGGGGAAATATATATATAAATAAATACTGAGTACCAGGTAACTTAGTTTATAGAGGAACTTGGATTCTATTATTTGTGTTCTATTTGTAGAAACTTTCCTAGTCATTCATTCTAAAAACCAAATAAAAACTATTCGGCACCAAAAATATCAATTTTATCAAAAAGAGAACATGGTAGTCGTAAAAAAAAGAAGTTTTTAAATAGGGACTGATCTTGGAATTACGAATTTTTAAAATCGGCTCTGACTATTTTGATCAAATACAGCTTCAAAGGACACATAGTGGTCTCTTCGAAAATGCCAGTGATTTATTAGTAAAGAAACCATTAGTGGCACCATGGGACTGTTATAAAAGTATCTAATTTCTCAACATCGTATCTACCAACTTTGTTGAAACTTTAATGAAATGTGAAGATTAATTGAATGTAAAGTCGTAAGTAAAAAAAACAACATTACGGTTGAGTAATAACCAAAATGAATTTAGTAAAATAAGATTTATGTTATGGAAGTGTTTATGGCACAAGTGGAGCAAGTTTAGGGCTTTATTTAAATAAATATTTTGTCAAAGACAGCAGCTTTGGTTCATTTTAATTGACAGTTTCGGTTGGTTTTCTGTGTTTCTCTTCTTGTCTACCTTTTGGTCACCATCCATTATAAAAAAATAAGAAGAGAACGTAACCCTTATAAAGACCTGTAACCCTCGCATAGTCTAATAACATCAGGGGCGAAGAGAACAAGAAGAGACCCGATAGAGAGGGATCCAAATCAAAACAACCCTCACGAGACTGATTATGAGGGTTTGGTTCGTTACCTGCCGCTATATCCCTACAGACCCTAAAGTCGTGTGGTTTGACCCTTTGATTTGGTTTGAGGTATATTTTGAAAGGTAAGCAGCAGATTTTTTCGCCAGATATTTACAAAAATATAGTCGAAACAAAAAAAAGACCTTGGGGGTAATTAAGGAGCAAAAAGTATCGACAGGGGTGTCGTCCTACTTGCGGTCAGTCCTATTTGCGGTCAGTCCTATTTGCGGTCAAGTGTAGTTTTATGAAGGATGATCAAGGTTCTGGAGGTGGAAGGGTTTCCAGTTTGCGGTCACATCTTGAGAGATAGTTAATTACTAATCACAAATCAAGTCGTTTGCCATCTTCACGTGTTGGTCTACAGTTCCCGGTTGGCAGAATCCACAGGGATTCTTACTTACCAAATTCACTGTTTTGACGAGAGGATAGTCAGTCAGAACGAACAAACGACTCTGTTCACTTAAATAGAGCCTAAAAAAGGGGAATAATAAACAAACACTGTATACATATATAAATAGAGAGGGAGAGAGCTACAACAAAAATAGATACTAATATTTATAGAATATACTCTTTCGCATTACAAGCATACTTCGTACTAAAGGTTCGCCAGTCCCAGACATTTTTAAAATAAGACTATAGATAAATTTGGATTGACTCAAAAAAACATTGAATTGAATCAAAAAAACAAATGGCATACGACGAATTTCGGTAAACGTTTCCCCCACTTCAAATCTTCAACACGACTTTAGGCTCACTATATGGGGTTCAAATATGTGACCGCAAATTGGACAAATATCTTTCGATTAGCCCACGACATTTTTGGGGTGACCGCAAAATGGACGGTTTTACCCTTGACCGCAAATTGGACTGACCGCAAGTTGGATACAACCTCGACAGGAGTATTTGTGCGGGAATATTATGTGTGGAGTATCAAATACAACTATAAGTTAGACTGATTACGAATATGTATGTTTATTTGAATAAAAGATATTATACGATTTACACTATTGACCCGAAGGTACTTGGTAGAACTCCATTTTAATGAAAAAACAAACACAATATTTAGTAAATTCTACAATTTTATTGAGTAGAATTCTCAATTTACTAAATTTTGTGTTTGTTTTTTCATTAAAAGATGATATGTTGGCGCTAGACCAAATTTAATGCATCTGATATTAAGTCCCTCAATTCTACCCCACTAACTTATTATAAAATATATTGTGACGTACAAATTAAAAAAAAAAAACATTTTTTATATTTTAATATTCTTCACCTTACTGGAGAGCTTTTAAATAATATTTGTTGTACTTACGTCTGCTCATCCAAAAGTGTTTCAATGCATTACGGCCGTTTCGACTATTTATTCAGCCATGGCCACATGCGTTATTTTCGGTACTATATGTAGCATATTATATATACATACCTCGTCAGCATTGTTATAAAATCATTTAAAACATTAGTACGTATTTGACACACATTTATTTACACACTTTTAATTTCTTTTAAAAAACACTTGTTTAGTTTATACGGAAATAACTTTACATAATCGACCGAATCCGGCTGTGATTAAAACTGTACTGACCCGGTTTTTTGTCAATCGCTCTTTGCTTCTCAAAGTGTGTAAATGTGTTAGTGTAATAAATGTGTGTCAAATACGTACTAATGTTTTAAATGATTTTATAACAATGCTGACGAGGTAGATATATATATATATATATATATATATATATATATATATATATATATATATATATAATATGCTATATATAGTACCGAAAATAACGCATGTGACCATGGCTGAATAAATAGTCGAAACGGCCGTAATGCATTGAAACAATTTTGGATGAGCAGACGTAAGTACAACAAATATATTATCATTTTTTATATGACGAATACAACTTAATTTAACCACACAATGAGAACTTTTAAAAGCAGTTTTTGTGAGTTGCGAGACAAACATTTCAATATCCATTTCATTTCCATTGATTTCTCTTTATTAAAGTCCGCAGGTAAAACCATAGACCCTTGTAATTTCACGCGCGTGTCTGTACAATTTAAATTTAGATGCTGCTTAAAGACTTGGACTTTATAAGCATAATTGTTCCCATAACCCTGTCTTGTGGTTTGAATATTGCAGCTAGTTAGTTCATAAAATGGCAGTTTAGACAACTGACAACTTTTATTTCTGAAAACGAGACTGTTGCACTTGTCATTTTAAGTTTTTATTATAAGGTTTGGCAAGTAAATAGTCTTCAATCCAACCACTTTGTATACATGTTTTCTAACTTTATTGAGGTTGCAAAGACTAAAAAATGAAAACAGTACTCAGAAATATTGTCGGCACTCCTGCCTGAAGTGCATGCTAAAGATGCAAAGTTACCCTTTTAAAGTCTATTTTAATGTCAATGGAAAGTGAAGACTGTCGGAAACACTTCTGTTAGCGACAACTTTGATTTATACTTTCTATGTTTTGATGACCACTGAGTTCTAAAACAATGTCTGTCTGTACGGTGCACACTGGAGAGTTTGGTAACGTTGACCATATCAAAGAGTGGTTTTTTTCTATAACTCAAATCTTCGGAGTACATCTTAAAAGACAAAAATCACCAACTTACGATTTTTACAAAATCATCTGCAACGATTTTGATCAAATTTTGCTCAAGTATAGCCTCTAAGGATCTAAATATAAAGGATTGGTCGCCAGTCTATAAATAACTGATCGAGAGCTGTTATAAAAGAAGTAATCGGCTCTACAGATTTCGTTTAAATTTTAGTGAAATACGAACATTAATTACCCAAATAAGTGAAGAAAATAGCACAATTCATTAATAATTGACAGAAAACAAAAATGACCTTACACCGCCGTAAATAAAATCAAAAATAGATTTACACTGAGGACGTGTTTAAAACAAAGGAAGGAAGTTTATGTCCTTATTTAAATTTATAAATACGATCCAAAGACGGTGCCCATGGTTCATTGATTGATATCTACTGAACTGTCAGTTTTGGGGACTGAGTTTTGTTCGATTTTATTGGTTTTGGGGACGGGTGAGTGAGAAAGTTTGTGCAATTTGCCTACCTACATCTTTTGTTATTTTACAGGTAAAACAAATATCGTCCATTTTCCTTATTTATTTTATTGAGTGTTCTGTGAAGGAAAGGTCCTGAGAACCGCCCAAATAAGGAAAGTATGCGACCAATATCAACATTAGTCCTCCACAAATTACACAAACTTGAAATATAAATAAACACGATTTGTTGGTTTTTTACTCTTTTAATAGTTTAAAGTAGAAATAAACCAAAAAGTTTGTAGAGATTTTAATATGTTCTTCATTCAAATTAAAACTGTTTAACACTTTAAAAGTACAGTACTTAAAAATAAACATTACACAATACATCCTACTCACCTCTTCTCAAAAGTAAATGAAAACCAACCTAAACATGTCATTTCGGTAGTTGTCAATTATGAAGTGAAAAAGAACCGTTTAAATAAGGATCTCGTTGTAAACACTTCAATGTAAATAGTATTGGATTAAAATCCACCTTTTAATGACGGTTGTAAAGGATTTCCCCCGAACTGTAATATTTTTTATTTGCGGTTTTGGACACAGGTTTGTGTTTCTAAAGACCCAAACAAAACTTAAATTTTATCTCACCATCCCCTAAAAATGTTGGTTCATGGAGTTATCGGTAAAAATAAAAGGCAAACAAATCTACTATTAGGGCACCACAAATTTCTTTAAATTTGAGTAAAATGTGAACATTAATGAGCCAAACCCGAGTGCAAAATTGGAAACAAAACAAAATTATAACAATTTGTAGCTCAATTTATGCCTCTATGGAAAACAAGCAAAACAATTTTAGACGCTATTTTACAGTATTACGCTATTTTTCAAAGATATTGGTCCATGGTTCATATGCACGTTTTTTCTGTTAATTAAAGAACTGATATTTTTTCTACTGTTAGCTTATTATTTCCATTGTGGGTGAGAAACTTTGTTTTTGCACCGTTTATTTGAGTTTTCACCCTTGGAATCATTTTGATTGGTCACAAGTATTGTAATCTCACCATTAATTCCACTACTAGTAATTTTATTTAAATTTATAACATCAGAGGTCTATCTGTCCTTATTGTTTGCTCAGCCGAGGGAAAAGGTTACAGAGATTTGTTTGACCGCAAATTACCATTGTTTAAATATCATATCAAAGTAGGTTTGCCAACATTACAGAGAGAAATCTAAAAGCTAATCTGTTATAAACAATTGTAAAATCTCTGATTTTTGTTTCCAAACTGTCAGACAGTGGAGGAATTTTAAACAACTGATTTTAAAGATCTCATCTGGGATAACAAACTAATTTCTTTGTTAAACTAAAATGTAAACAGAGTGGTTGAAAAATAAGAAGCAAACTTGCATTCCTACTTTATCTTTGGTGTTAAAACTAAACACGGTTTGTTTCAATGAGTGCAATTTTTTTTTTAATTTTGACTAATCAAGTTGGTTACACACCAATTGGCAAGTTGGCAATGAACTCTCTCTGACACAAACTCTGCTATATTTTTGGCCCATACATTATTTCATATTGTTTGCGTTTTAAAGGCGAAAAACTATCGCCCTCTTAACAAAGAAAAGAATAAAATAATTATCTCTGGAATACTTTAATATCATCAGGATCAAAAGAGAATCAGAGTTGGTCAAGAGAGACCTGATAGGAAGGATTCTAACCCAAGGATTCCAGTGAGATATCTCGGGACTGTACTCACTTTAAGTAGATCCCTGAGGGGACCAATTAAATGTTAGTATTGAAATCTTCAATATCTCAAAGTGAAAAAAATAATTATTTAAAAAAATTTTTTTTTTAAATAAACCAAACCTAAATAGAAAAGACCACATTGGCCCTTTTGCCTTCAAATTAACATGTCACACATAATCATGTGATCATTAGTATTCTGGTAATCAGTTAACATTGTTGGACATTAAATCCAAGTTGGCGGATCCTTGAGTGGGGAAAACTTGTAATAAAATACTTTATAAGGAAAAGAGTTAAACAAGATTGTATTGAAAATTCTTGTTTCAGACAAATACATTGTTGTTTTAATGGATTTCACCTTTGACCCATCATTTCCAGACCTTGATGTCAATATCTCATTTTACGACTCAATCCAATCCAAACAAGTTTCTTAGACTCGTTAATGCCTAATAAAACTAAATTTACATTTTCTCAAAACTGAATTCAAGAACAAAGTGTCTTTATGAGGAGGATACGTCCTCGTACCGTGGGGGGGGGGAAGCTACAGAGTGTCTCGTAAGTGTGGTGATTCTGTACATCAAAACACCAAAACAAAATTTCTAAAAAAGTGTGATTTACTATCTGGCTTTTTGTCAAAAATTATTTTATATCAGCTAGGATCTACATAATGAGTTGAATAGTATCAACAATTATATTTAGGTTTGTATTTGTACGATCCCCCTCTCCACTTCATATTAAATTCTCTTAATACATTTCCGTGCTTGACAACACTTGCAGGCCTTCATATATTGTATATTTCCGGTCGGCATTCTTCCACAAGGGCTACTTGATACAACAGTACTTGTCTAGAATATACAAACAAATGACCTTCACTCACTGTGTGACATTCCTAACAAGTTTTGTTATTATCTTCCTAGATTTATTCTACAACAAGCTCAAACCTCAGAGGTTGGATCCTTCTCTTTCCTAACATTTACAATTCATTTAGTTTAAGATAATAACTACAACTGAAAATATGGTTTTTTGTGTGTTGCTAGGCTACAAGCAAGCAATTATTCGTCTTCTATGAATAAAATATTGTGCAAACGTCAAACTACGACAAAAATAATCAGAAAGAACTTTGGTGATTTTTCACTTAACAGGGAGGCCTGGTGGCTTTTAAATGTTGTGAAAATGTAATTTAAAACACAAGTAAAGAAAATTGTAAAAAAAATAAAATAAAATAAAAATAAACATTACGAGTCATCAATGTAACAAAATTTATCTCAGCGTCAATTATTGTTAATGATGAAACAGCTTGGCAACCCGACCCTACCTGGATTTACCATGTAGTCTTGTCTTTCATCTTTCCCATCAGGTCTTACTTAACCAACTCTTGTTCATTTCCGACTCTGACACTATTAGAGTATTCGAGAACTGGGGGGGGGGGGTATTTAATTTATGTTGTTTTCTTCCTGTTAAGATACCATTAACTACTAAATATTCTTCAATAAATGTTTTAAAATACTAAAATACTTAAAGCTGATTTAGTTTAAATCGTGATCTCAATTGAAATAAGTTATTTTATTCTTCTTAATCATTTTATTTGTGTTAAAAACTATTTTAAATTTAAATAAATTATAAAAAAATTAAATTATCTTATCATTTGTTGGCTTGCAAACTTGTTTTTCAGTCTGAGGTTGCTTATGTTTTTTATTGCTCTAATCATTTTAATTAACAAAGATTAGGGCGTTAATTACAATTAGTATATTTTTTAATCATATTTTAAAAGGAAGTAATATGCGATGTGTTTTTCCTTTGATTATTTTGATCCACGATTTTGCGTTTACGCTCATTTGACTGACGGTAACTTTAAAACGGATTTGAATATTAAAAAACGGACTCGACCATCGTTTTTACGTCAAATTCTACATTAAAACCACGTGTCACACGACTAACTTCCCAATAAAAAAAAAATGAAGTTCACTTCAAGATGGCGGACAGAAAATTTAAACTGACCAAAAAGTGTTTTCTTTTATGGCCATGAATAACTGCATTTATTTCTATTACATTTTGAGATGTTAAACCGTTTCAACACCCTGTATATTACTGCAGTAGGACTCTCCCGTGATCACTCAGGATCGTCATGTCCGACATAATAACGTAGAGGGGGGGGGGGTAGGAAGAATAGACTGCTGATACGGTTGGTATATTGGTGGACTACAGGGACGTAATACTTGGCAAAGATAAATTATTCAGCGTTTTTAAATGATTGTCACAACGACAATCGGACAGCATGTTGAAAACTATTTGTGTTCAGGTCTTCCGAGTACAAAAAAGTCTGTCGTCCGTGGAGTACTTTAAACATGATTAAATTTGATACCTGGGTATATTTTGAACACACCCTGCTACTTATGTCCCATAACGGAAAAACAAATTTTGCTCAACATCTAAACTAAACATATTAGCCATAGGGTTGTTTTTTAAAACATAATTTATCAAAATTTGCTCTACCGATTTCGTTAAAATGAAATTTGGAAATTATTTACCAAAACCGTTTGTTAAATCGCCAATTAAAAAAAAAATTAATATCACTGCTCAGGAATAATTGGCATAAACGCACCCATTAAAAGCTCACTTTAATAATAATAATAACTGATTGATTTGATTTGATTGATTGATTGATTTTTATTGCCTCTTATCAACAAACATATAAATAAGTTTTTACAAATGAAATTAGGCTAAACATTTTTTTTTTAAACTAATAAACCTTCTCCAAATAGACAAGAAACAATAAAAGAAACCCCGAGGTAATAAAACCTGTCTGGGGGTTTTTTTAGATAAAGTTGAGGTCCGCAGCCGACCGAGTTCCCAATGAATATATATAATGTTTTACATTAAAATCTACAATCAAAAATATGACTTCTAGTCTTTTTATAAACAATGCATATTTATTTATAACTGAACTTAATAACTTACAACTTAATAAATATATCCCTGTATGTTATCTTGGATAAACATTATACACAAGCACTCCGCATACACACTTGCAAGGATACCAACACCCGAATATAACACCAAAAAGTAAGGTTCAGGATAGTACTTTAAAATACGATTGTACATCTTCAAGCTCGAGCAAAAAATTACGCAGTAAACCAGAGAACTTATGTCTGTTTGAACATGATCTGAATAATTTAGGTGCCAGATATGCATAAGATTTCATATAAATTGTAAAATTTGGTTTAGATACAAAAACATTTGACCTATTCCGCAATGTCAAAGCTCTTGGCCCTAAAGTGCTATCACTATTCCCGCTTCTATCAAAAAAGGTTCTCAATACTTTATAGATAAAAAGGTTTTTAAGAGGTAATATTATTAAGTTTTTTGAAAAGAGGTGCACTATGTTCTGTTTTGGGTTTGTGCGATAGGATACGAACAAAGATCTTCTGCAGTATAATTATTGGTTTTAGTGTTGTTTGGTAAGTCCCTCCCCTAAATTGCAAGACCATATTTTAACTTAGAACTAACCAGTGCAAAATAGATCATTTTCAATAACTATTATTATTAAGTTCTTTTTAACTAACTATAAATAAACAATTCTCAGACTTCAACATGGACACTTTTTTTTAACATAGGTTAAAATTCCACATCAACATTTTTATGTCGTTTAAATTCTTGTAATGAATAAAAGGAGTTTTTGACAATCCAAGTATAAAACTTTTTCAACCAAAACTTAATCAAATACGATTTACAAGAAAATGTGTTTGGTAGAGCGAAGCAAGTTTAAACATATAATTAGTTTTTTATTCATAACTTCCATGTTTCATTCTCACTTTATTAAGGACATTTCCGAAATAGCAAATTTGGTTGATTCAATTTGGTTAGTTTTTCTGAAGGAGAATGTTATTTGAAACAATTTGACGCACCGGTCCGTTTTTATCAACGACGATGGTTTTTGTAATACCAAAATTGATTAGCGTTAAATTCAAGTCATTCAGCCCGACATTTTTGGTGATTTGTTTTAGTGAGGGGGGAGAGTGAGAAACTTTGTGCAATATTTTTGCACCATTCGTTCAATTCATGAAACCTAATAACGAGTCAAATTTCATGTCTCATTCTCCAAAGTAAAGTAAAGTAAGACACTTACCAGATCGTCCTTGAGGTACGGCGTAGGTTAAATCCGTAAACTGTATGTCAATAGGTGGTCTCTTTGTAAAGTGAGTGCAACCCCTCTTCTCTATGTCTAACCCCACAGGAGCACTCACGTTGTCTGGACACATGGTCCTTTCTGAAACACAAAATAAATCTTACAGTACATCAGAACGATTAGCGATATGCGACAAATATCCTATAGATATCGCTAGTGCGCGTTCGAATCGTATTGTAGTGTATGATATCGTATCACACTCTGCTCGTACGATTAATCAAAGCGATAAGAAGTGTAGCGACCCCTTTGTTATCGGTTAAGGTTAGATTAAATTGTTGTACAGATATAGATGTAGTTATATTTAATTGTCAATTGTTTTGTAGTCTATAGTCGTTGGTAATAACGTACAGCGAGCGAGAGAGAGAGAGAGAGAGAGAGAGAGAGAGAGAGAGAGAGAGAGAGAGAGAGAGAGACCACAGAGAGGGGACAAGCCCGTGAAGATTGGAGGACATGCGCACGCCGCTCCAAATGTCCTAAAAACACCGGCCTGGCTCGCATAAAATTCATTCTCATCCACAGAGTCACCTACAACACACACACACACACTCTCTCTCTCTCTCTCTCTCTCTCTCTCTCACACACTCTCTCTCTCTCTCTCGCTGCCCATGTTATCTAAACTCTCAGTTTTCTTCTTTATTGTTCCTGTCTATCCTTCTGGGTCAGTCGGCTGATCCCGGCATTACGAACACCAAGTTCATTGTCTGAGGGCTGGTCCCCACGGGACGAGCGTTGCCTCCGTGCTCTGTCGGCTGATCCCGACAACACTCTACCTTGTTCACTGTCTGAGGGCTTCTCCCCCCCCCCCAGGGACGAACTTTCCTTCTAAATTCCCACCACATCATTCCTACCTTCTGATGCCTGACGGATAGTATCTCTATACTTTTTCACAAACTATCAAACTCCGACAAGAAGTTGTGAGGTACTGCTGATATTTTAAGTTTCTTAACTTAAAAGATAACATTTTAAATTGACGTGATATGTTTTGCCTGGAAGACCATTGCAGCCGAATGGTCGAAACACAAAATCACGTTTACCAAGGGAAGCAGTCACGAGTTGCAATTTAAGAAATGGAAACTTTCAGGACCAATCTTATAAATTTCTTTTCATGTTTAGACAGTTCTCTTGCGGAACTGTATCGCACATTCATTGAATCATACGACTGTAACCGATACCTTCTTCTTCTAATTTGCAGATACTACTACAACAGGAAAACATTTTCCCCGGTAGAGTTTAAGATTACAGCTGACTCCAGCCAACAGATCGTATTATAACGATAAAAATCGCGTATCGCGTCGATAATTCGTTGAACATCGTATCGCTTTGGTGTGTACCATAAAATGGCTCCTCAACACAAAACCAACAACTTTATCAAATACTCTAATAAGCGTTAGGGTCGGAACTTTTTTTTTCAAATTTGATTAAAACTGAATACATACGAACAAATATACCTAAGAAAAGGTTATTTCAAGGTGACAACAAATCATAGAGGTTATCGAAACAAGTCAGCTGATCAACAATCAGGTCATTAACTAATCATATGTTGTCAGTAATGATTAGAAATACCGGTTTCCTTGTAGTGTACGGGTATCTGGGTTAATGATTTAATGTAGTCCAGTGCAACGTGACGTTTTGACGAGTCATTCTACAAGGCTTTAATAACTTTTAAACATAAAAGTTAGACTGCCCGTTGGATTTCTCTGAATGTTAGCCAGTTTTTGGTGTTTTATAAAAGGCGCTATTGGTATCTCATGATTCTATGAACAACTTTAGCCCTTTGTTACTTTTTTATGGAATTTACCCATTTTACAAACTTCAAAAATGGCCACAATTTTCCAATATGAGCGAACTTTAAAATTCCTTACACAAACCTCTTTTTTATTGGGTTTTTTAATTTTACATCAAATTTCAAGACTTTATTTATTTTTTTGATGTTTTTTGATAAATCCACTCTTTTAGAAGTTATATACGCTTAAAACTGTAGACTTTTAGGAAGGGATTTTTCGTCTTATTTAATTAAAGCTTTACATGACAGAGGACGATGTTTATTATTTCTATTTTCATGATATTATTTCGTTCACCTCAATTCAAATGCCCTTTAAAATTATGTAATATCTAACGACATGTCCCATTTAAATCCGGCCCTCCTACCCCAATGTTGGCTCATTGGATCAGCCCCCTCACTGCAAATAAGGTTACTCCTACCCTTTTATAGTGAGTACGGGTAGAATCCTACCTGATCCTTCAACTTCTGACGCTATTAGAGTATTCGATGGCAAGGAGTCCCCTATTGTATCTTCCTTTTGAAGCGTCGATAACTGCGTCATTTTGAATGAAATATCTTTATTAGTCAACTATATACATAATACATGTTCAGATTACAAAACTTTACAAACTTAAGACTAATAAAGTCTGACCCCGAGGTAAAGGTTAGGTTCATTTTTCAGCTTTAAAACGAACAAAAAAACCGAAAAATAAACTGATATTTTCAATACACTTGCTAATAACAGCTACCAACTTTTCCAATTTCCTCTCAAATCCGTTTACATTCCAGTCACACCTCTCCAGATTAACAATCATAACTGTTTGTTATAAATTCACAAGTATTTAACCTCGACTTGACATAATGACAAAACGGAATAAATTATTAAAATTTCAAAAATAAAATTATACATGTTGTTAGAATTGATTATCTCAAACGATGTCTTATTGTAAGACATTATTGTTAATTGCATTAATTTTATTATTAACATGCTTGTCCAACCATTCACCATCCATCATTGCTTTTATTTCATCATCATGTATACTAATGGAAATGATAAACTAATGATTTAATTTGTAAAGTGCAAGGATTCACTATATAGAATCGATCCTACACATTTTTTCATACAGTCTTGGGTTAGGTTCCTCAAATTCATCTTTCTTTCGGGTCGCACTTGACCAACTCTTCTTTACTCCGAGACTTGACGGTATTGTATTCTATTCGAGGGCTAGGGGGGGGGGTCTTTATTTTATCTTCTTTCTTTCCTTTTTGTGTAAGGCTATGATAACCGAGAAGCTTTTCTCCTTATACAGGGTGATTAGAACTTACTGTCAAACACATTTTGGGTAAAAAATACACACTATACGATATAGAAACTCGCTTTTGAAAACAATGTCTCTCAATTTTCCTTGGAACTGTGAATTTCGTACTATTTTTAAAAAAAAACATCGTGACCATAGAGAGATGCTGTTGGTACCATTACATGTCTAACACGCAATATGAATAACACACGTTTTTTAATGGTCCCCACTTTGATTTTTTAATTTTAAATAGTGGGCACACTATAGTTCCCTACACCAAATTTCATGTTCTTGTCTTAATTTTGTGGGCGTTACCCTGCACGTAAGGACAACATATTGAAAATCAATTTTTCAGTTTTCTGAGGTCATGCAACGCGAAGTTCTGTGAAAAAAGAGGTCAAAATTTTAAACGGGAGAACAGAACAAACAGTTGGTCATATGAAAGAGAGGGATCTAATCCAACACTACATCACAAAATGTGTAGATCCAGCTACGCTACCTCGGGATTGACGTGTTTGTACTTCCGAGTTCATGAGAGATTACACTTCTTCTATCATCAGCTTTTCATATTTCACTTTTATCCACCAAGACTTTATTTATTTACATCCCTTACCTTTATCATTGATATGTTTCAATTGGATATTTGTCACGAGTAAAAACTAATACTCGAAGTTTCGTGAATATAAATCAACTCTCGCTATCGAGTAATAAAACTACAGCATAAAAGTGAAAAAACACCAACATAGCCAATAAAAACTTGAAGATTTTCAATCCCCTTCCTCTAATAACCCAAAGACGGATTCATCCCTTAAACAAACGTTTACACAACCCACGATTAAAAAGAAATAGTTTTGTATTCGGGTAGCGTAGTGCGTTGACTGACACTATCAGATATTGCCAAATCTCAACTCTGAACTCGACAATTGATTATTGAACCAGTCCAGCTGTGACAACCTGCTGTCAGGAATACTTTCTATAATAGAATCATCATACAGAGAAAGTTTTATAATCGTTTAAAAGTATCTAGTTCAACTGCTTCGGTCGCTTATCCACCGACAGACAAATATATCACGTGGAAAGTTAGTGCCGAGCTACCTAGCTGGATCCTTCTCTATCAAGTCTTTCTGCAACAATTCTTGTTATTTTCTGATCCTGGCGCAATTAAGTCTGACGCTAAGTCTTTAAACTATTAGAAAAAATATATAGTTTTATGTGAATGTTTTAAAAATCGATAGTGAGATTTTTGTGGAAAGTGGTTTTCGGAATGATGTTTGTCTGTTTTTTGTGGACTTTTCTACAAATCTAAACCGGCTAATCAAATTTGGTATTTGGACATATTTTGGGCAAAACTTAATACTTTTTTTTAATGTTTTTGCAACTCAAAATTTAGGGATAGAAAACAATTCCTATTTTTTTATTAACGATTTTAATCGATTTTGATAAAATATATTCTCTGACGTCCCAAACGAACCACTGCCAGATATATAAGTTTGGGCGTTATCGGTAAAATATGAGCTGTTATTTCTCAAAATAGGCTTTATCAATTTCGTTAAAATTTTCTTTAATTATGAAGCATACTGCCGAACACCACTGAGAAAATGCTCTATTTTAATATATATTTTTACTTAACCCAGTATACGAAGTATAGCGGCCACCTCCATTTTGTGACTAATCTTGAGGCTGTAGGAAAGCGTACTATTGTCGTATGCACGATAGCGGACACACAAAATGAAAATAGAACATGATGTTTGGTATAGGGGACTTGTATAGAACTCTGTTGAAATTCAGAAAAATCTAATTGAAAAAGTCAAATGGAGGAGATTTTAAACAGTTTTTGGTTCATATTCTGTATAACGAGGCCCGCTAGAGTACAGAAAACCTGTGTTAAAACTAATTTAAACAAATTTACCCCACTGGATAAGACCCCTTGAACATTTCTTACAAAGTCAAAGAAACTAGCATTTAGAGTATCTGCTTGTATTAAATTCTATTATGGGGCTGGGTAAGTACCATAACGAGGCTTTATCTCCCATGAAGGAAACTTCGTAATACAGTACATTATATTGTTTTCTTGCTTACGTATCCATTCTTTGTAGAGACACTCTTCGAAAAATTTCAACGAATGTTATTTATTTTGGTAAGTGTTGATTTTCATTATTTTAATGACAACTACCAGACATTTTGGGGGGGGGGAAGGAACATTTTTTTTGTTTAGTATTTCTATTGTGAAAGGTTGTAGGAGAAAGTTAGTGCAAATTTTCTGTAACGTTTATTATTATTATTTTGTTTTACATTTTGTACTTATGTATTATACTGACCTCCTTTTTGCAATAGAAGAGGAACTAATTAAAATAATACTGCAATTTATCATTACATATATATTTCATATATTTACATATATATTTATCATTACATATATATTTATCATTACATATATATTTCTCTTCAATAGCGATTTGTGTTGTTATTTTCCTGATTTATTAAAACTTATTTATTAACTTATGTTGGTTTTAAACTGAACAATTTCATAAACCATTTTAATATGTAACGTAACCTGGCCTAAACTAACCTATTCAAGTTTTGGTGAACAAAAAAGTATATTAGATTGTGTGTAGCAGTTAGAATTACCACAAATAGATTAAATTAAGTTATTATTTATATATATTAAATGTTAAATTAATTTATTATATATATATTAAATGTTTTTATTCTTTTCACTTTTTAATAGACAACTACAGAACTGACAATTTGTTGGTGACGTTTAATTTTGATTAGTTTTTTGAGACAAAATGTTTTTGCAATATTTATTATTATATTATTACATGGTATTGGATGACAAATCGCCTCTTTAAATTTCGATCAGTCAGTTACTTAGAGATTGTATACTTTTAAGATGTGGGAAAATGAGACCTACTTGCAAGCATGAGGAAACAATACATAATCCTACTTTTGAAGGTCACCATCACCATTAGGCTTACTGAATAGCGTAATTAATACAAGACAATTAGTAGATTACATCCGCCATAAAAAATACCATATCTACAGTGGATTGTTGTACAAGGATAACCTTAGTTGTAATATGCAGGCATTGGAAACTTAAATTACCTTTAATTCTCATTGATATACAAAGGGGGAAAACATTATTGGAGTTGAAATCACTTGTGATAATTCTGCTTGTATAATTAAATTCAATTGCATTTATTCAAAGAGATCAGACAGGAAAACATTATTTTCCCTAATGGTAAATAATGGAAAAATGGATTACAAAAAACGTTGCACTAACTTTCTAACACGCCTACTGTCATAATGCAAAATAATATTTGATGTGTACTCTATAAAAAAAAAGAATAAATAAAAAAAAAAAAAAAAAAAAAAAGATTCTGTATAATTTATACGTAAGGAAGAAAAAATGTAATTTGCTGTATTACTGAATGTTTACTCCAGAATTTCTTTAAGTTGGTGTAAATGAGTAAAATTTAAAAAATAGAGTAAAACAAAAAAGAGTAAAACTAAAAAAGAGTAAAACTATAATAGGGTAAAATTAAAAACGTAAACCTTAAAAAGAGTAAAAGCAAAAAAGAGTAAAACTTAAAAAGAGTAAAACTAAAAAAAATAATAAAACTAAA
This sequence comes from Aphrophora alni, assembly GCA_963513935.1. Taxonomy (NCBI): domain Eukaryota; kingdom Metazoa; phylum Arthropoda; class Insecta; order Hemiptera; family Aphrophoridae; genus Aphrophora; species Aphrophora alni. The sequence continues at coordinate 31,833,556 of OY740778.1, forward strand.
AATGAATTAATATTAAAGAATGGTAATACAAAAAAAGAGTGAAACCTAAAAAAAGAGTAAAATTAAAAAAGAATATAACTTTAAAAAGGGTAAAATTAAAAAGGGTAAAACTAAAAAAAAGTAAAACGTAAAAAGAGTAAAACTTTAAAAGAGTAAAACTAAAAAAGAGTAACACTAAAAAAGAGTATAACTAAAAAGGGTAAAATTAAAAAGTAAAACTTAAAAAAAGTAAAACTAAAAAATGGAAAATAATAAAGAGTAAGACTAAAATAAAAACAACTAAAAATGAATTAATACTAAAGAACGGTAATACAAAAAAAGAGTTAAACATAAAAAAAATAGTAAAATTTAAAAACTAAAAAAGAGTACTACTAAAAAAGGTAATATAAAAGAATAAACTAAAATTGAAAAATAATAATAAAAATAACCTTTTCATTTATGGTTTAGTATAGACAATTTCCGAACTGGAGTTTTAGGGGGGGGGGATAAGGCGACTAATAAGTTTTGTTACATTTTAAGTAACCGAATTTATCAAAATCGTTAACATATTGACAGTAATTAAAAAGCTCATCGAGATATGAGCCAGACATTAAATCGGTTGATTTTATTGTCCACAGAAAACAGCTTTATGTCACAACCCCTAAACGGATATTTACCCGAACATTTTTTTATCAATTAAAACATAGCTTTCTCTATATTACGTTTTCGTAAGAATCTAAGAAAGTATCAAATTCACAATTTAATAAATGAATCCCCCCCCCAATATGTTTGGACTAGTCAAATTCGTTACTTGACCCTTTAGTCCTTTCTTCTCTTCATGTTTAACTAAACACCGATTTTCCCGTAGTCTTCCTTGTGTGGTGTAATTCTGCATCACGTTATAAAATGTAATCCAGAATTAAACCACACAAGGAAGACTTGTATGAAAATTTTATATCAGGAAAAAAAAAAATATTAAAAAGCTCCAACAAAATGAACCTTTTACCAGGGGAACCAGTAACATAAATGGCGTGTCTCCACTTGCCGGATAGGGGTATGCCTCCCAGTTATAGGCGGTAGGAAGGAAATTTAATACTTCTGGCGGACTAACAGGACTCTCGACCAGGGTTAAGGGTGAAGACCGGCAAAGACGTAGGGAGAGGCAACCCAATCTTACTTGCATTGGTTTTCCAAAGCCTACTTAAAGGCTCCGAGGACTAGACTTAGAGGCTGAAAGATGCAGTGAAAGCAGCTGGCCTAGGAGAAGATGACAATGAAATAATACTCCTGGTTCTCTAGGGTGGGGATTAAGCGTAAGGCTAACAAATAACCTTGTACAACTAATCTTGATACATCTAGGATGACCAAGGTCTTTCAGAGGATGTATAACCGAAGATGTAAAAAATTAACCTTGGCCGCCGCACACTAGCACGAACTGCATTTTTTTGATTCAAAATTATCTAGAGCACTTGTTTCGTAACCGATTGTGATAATTTGTTTTAATGCTCGTAATTAAATTTCCAATGAACGTAAGGAAGCCGATTTTGAATTATGCTAACCAAAATTATTGAGCTTAGCCAAAATGTCCATTTTTTATATAATTCTTAATAAAACTTGGGAGTGTTTGAGGTCGCTGATTACGAATCTCATATCCAAATTGTCATAAACCAACCTGCAAGATGGCAGCATCAATATGACGGCTATAAATTGCTAAAAAAATTATGAAAAATTTAATTTAAAAGTCGTTCCCCAAATGCCGTGTTGCGCACCCGTCTCGTGTATGTTCTAACGACCTCCAAGGATTACAGTTATTCTGATGATGGTATTCTGCACGGTGGCAATTAGTAAAATAGATTTTCAATATCAAGTTTAGCTCAAATTCAAGAAATCATTATCACTACATATTTTATATTCCCTATTCCCAAGTTTGCCATGGCAGAAAAAAAAATGTCAAAAATTCAAACGAAAAAGAAGGTCGATCAAAAATTAGACCAAGGGCTCGCAATAAAAATGTTGATAGTGTGATAAAATGAACAACTGAAAAGGAAAATAAAATAAAACTTCTGACTCAAACCTTGACCGACGCAACGCATCTTGATGTAGTTAGCTTTGTAGAGTAATAAAACACAACCTCCTCAGGCAACTTAACTAACTAGATGATAATAAAAGTCCACAAACCTGCACTTAAACTGATAAAATTACTCTCCTCACGACCATGATAGCTGTTGTCATATGAACGACCTTGTTAATGTTGAGCTAGGAGAGTCAACTGATTATCAAAACATATGTTTAATTTTTGGATGGAGTGTCATTTCGATCACGTGAGGTAAGAGCAGGCATACCTTGGTTACACATTGGTTTTGTATCTAATTAGAATAACTACTAAAGGAATTTGGAAACTCCTATACCGCTCATGTTGAATTATGTTGGTGTACATTAGGGTAGTGTGTGAACATTATATGCCAATATTTTCTGAAGTATATGTATGATACAGTAGAACCCCTCAAACTCGACACAATGTGGACTTTAAGGTTGTCGAGTTTGGGGGTTGTCGAGTTTTAGGGAACTTTGGTATTTAATGGTTAGGTTTGCAACAAATACTCAAAATTATTTTAAATAACTGTACATTTATTGATTATCAATGATTAAACGTTTATTGCAAAAATGCCTGACAACAAAAAAATAGTGTGTTCAATCACACATTAAAATTAAATTTATCGATCGGTCAAATGAGATTTAAAAAGTGTTGGCCTTGTACAATAGGTTTAGTAAACTAAAAAGACCTATCCTAATATGCTGTAATAAAATTTACAGTAAAGTCTACAGTAAAAAACAGACAGTCCATTAAATATTTTTAAAGATTAAAACAATTTTATATATATAAAAAAAAAAACATTAGAGCAAAGTTAGCACTGTTTGAAAAAACTTTTGATTGATCTTTGTTTTTCATTTTCGACTGGACGTCTGGCAGCTTCATCTCGAAGTCGCCGAAGAAAAAGAATGTCCATACCAAACACAGTCCAATACAAATGCTATAAACTGAACTGCTGATCGCATATAATTAAGAGTCGGATTATTTTTCTCACATGGTTAAGACCTTTATTACAAAACTTGAATCATAGTTCTACGACGCTCCGTTGAATTGTTATGACAAAAGACTTGCCGCTTATTTCAATGGAATCGGTGCTAATGACCGGTAGCATCCGGGTGGTTAGGCGCTTGGGTTCACAACAATATGAATGTTTTGACAACAAATGTTTAGGGCTGTCCTGGTCTACCTGGACCCTTTATCTTTAACTTTGGCCTCTACTATACAGTAGGATTAGAAAGTGGCTAGACAAAGGAGCATCCCTCACAGCTGTATAAACAAAAGTAACAAGCCTCAACCTCCGGGCATCTGGCAGGCGCACATGGCGTAAAACAATGCAGTGAATGACCTTGGAAATCCCATGCTCCTTGTCACTGGCAATGTCGAGTTTGAGGGGGTCGAGTTTGAGGGGTTCTACTGTATTACCCAAATTTAAAAGTCACCCATAATTCAAACAAAGTCGTTCAAAGAGTAAAACAAATTCATGGGCGCCAACATGGGGCTTACCCAGCCCCATCATACAATGTTGATACCATTAGGTACAACTTATTTAAATCAGTTGTTATTAATTGTGTATACCAATAGACTACTTAAGTCACTTCGGTTGGGCCCAAGTGAGCCTCGTAGATGTTAATTTATTACAAAGTCTCCACTCGCTTCGCTCGTGTTAATCTCTCGCCCCTGCAGGGGTTCGGGGCTATACATATATGGATCATACTTAATGACAGTGGACTGTCACAGTCAACTGTCAGTAGGATTTGTGTGTATGTAGCAGGTGAGGATAATGATTTGGTCAATAAACGTTGTCTTGTATTTGTTTTGTACAAATAAAGTGATTTTTTGTGGAAAAAATTTCTTTGTCTACAGTTGTTGACAAAGTGGCATTTTGTTCATTTAAATTAGTTTGTAAAACAGCTGATTACTCAACAGTCTCACTTTGCCCACTACTTTGCTCACTTCGAATGGCAACCGAACAAAACGCAATTTAGGTCAAGTTTATTTCAATTGATTTATAATATACAGGAATTGTCCCGTATGTATGTTAGATTAATTCTTACATGTAAAATAACATAAATAAACAACAAAACAACGTTTTAAAGTTGAAAAAGGAAGTAATTATTCATGAAGATGATTGACAGTGTATGTACACGGAGAGTATTTTTCTTTTGCCGAGTTTTGAAGTTGGCAATCCCGTTTCCTCAACAATACACCTAAGTTATTTGTAATATTCATAAATAACCTCAGTTTTGACGTGAGAACTTCTATTCAGTGTATATTTTGTATAGTTAGTTTTAAAATATGGACAGTTCAGAGGATGAAAACCAGGCGAGTGAGGAATGGTTTCTCGAGTGAGGCGATTGCACTTTGCACTCGAGTTGCACATTATATTTTTCCTACAGTTACCATAAAACAAATAAATTGGTAAAGAAACGTAACATATTTTTACACAGAAGTGAACTTTTAATATGACATTTAATGTGAAAGTAGCATTAATAAATCAGAAACAAAATTATAAAACAAAAAATAATCTCCTTAAAAATGAACACAAACACCCTAAAAGAATTGTTAACCAAAGAATTACTTATAGAAAGACAAATAACAAAAGCAAACAGTTAAAAAAAAGTCAATTTTGCCTTCACGTTGCAAATCTGGAGTGAGACAAAGTAATTAGAGTGAGACAATGTTAACATTGTCTCACTGATGAGCGAATTGGCCACTTTGCTTTCTCAAATCAGTGAGAGAACATGTACATTGTTAGGTAACCGTAGGAAAATAACTATTTCAATCGTACGTTTAAACAAACAAAAAACTGTTTAATTACACCCTATAGTGTATTTCATGCTCCTATCTTATTCTAACGTGCTTACGTACAGGCTGACAATATGTCGAAAACACACCCTATACTGGGTAGTCAGCTCACAGTAATTTGTCACCCGTGTAATTGCAAGCAATTTTCCACTGTTTAAGATTTTCGACCGCGTCATGATGATTACAACAGTAACCAATCAATTACCCACTCAAGGCCGAACAAATGTATAAAAGCACGTCAATATGTGTAATTATTTAGCGTAAGGTTATATATATTTACATATCTAATGAGACCTCTGTTATGACGATAGGTTATCTTGCAGTTGTGTATCCGGCTTTTTGTTGACCTTAACCTTTCTGTTAATGGCTTCTCTTGGAATTTAAACATTACTTCTGATATATCGTCCTTCCCGCTAAGGCCGAGACAGTGACACGAGCGAAGCGAGTGGAGACCTTTTTAATATATACACACCTATGAGGCTCATAATAGCCGTCGTCAAGAATCACTGCTTAGAAAACAATAGTTTTAAATAAACTTACCCTACTTGGTTATAATTTAACATGTCCTGCAAAGATCAAAAAAACAAAATTTTGGGCGTTACATTTAAAGGATCTACATTGTATGAAAGTACCATGTTAACACCTATCAATTCGTTTTGTTGTGTACAAACTGTTTATTTTGTCTTAGATTTTACATTTGAGTAATAATCCAATACATATAGGCTACAACCCCTTGTGCGACTCATCTGTACAAATTATAACCTACTTCCAGATGAGTTGGAAACTTGAAATTTGGCAAATTTATAGCTTTTAGGGCTGTAACAGACGAGGCAATTCCAAAAATTTGAAGCTTTTCACAATAGCGGACACAATTTTTAAGACGGTGTAGAGTATTTTTGGAGGTCTATTGTGGCTAAACGATAAGACTTACAGGGCTTGGCGAGATCTATAGGTTTGTTTCTGACTTTTCGTATCTCTATCACTATATAATATAAACGGCTTTGTCCTGACTGATTGAATGAATGAATGACTGACAGAGAATCAACGTAGAGCAAAAACCAACAAAGATATTGATACCAAAATTTAAAGGCATATTTGCATGAGGTCATAGACGCTCACTAAGAAAGGATTTTGCGAAATTTTAATTTTAAAGGGTATTAAATACAAGCTACAGTATTAATATACCATATCGTGATATAATGACTTCAATTTTCTTCTTCATATGGGTGCACTTTTCAATCAATTTTTAGTTGATATGTTTGCAAAAATTGAAATTGAAAGATTAAATTATATTAGGCATAATCAAAGCAAGCTTAGAGTTGAAGAATACATTCACTTAAAAGATGCAATTGGAAGAAGGGATGTAAATGGGGATCAACTAGAAATATTAGTTGTGATCCCGTCGGAGTACCCTTTCCAGTTTAAAAGACTTCAATTTCCTCTGAAGATATGCTTTGCTATGTCTATTAATAAATCTCAAGGACAAACATTAAAATTTGCAGGAGTTGATTTAAGAGAAGACTGTTTTTCTCATGGTCAATTGTACGTTGGTGCTTCTAGGGTCAGTTCTTCTAATAATTTAGTGATTTTAGCACCTAATGGTAAGACAACAAAAAATGTAGTTTACAAAGAGGTCCTAAATACTAAATAAGTACATTTTTAGTTCAATTTTTTTATTTGAATTGTGAAATAATTAAATTTTTCTTTAGTATTTTATAATATGAATTCTTAAATAGTATAATATAATTTACCTATAACTAGAATAATTACGAATTTTTGTTGTTGTTTACTTTGCCTTTTGATATTTTTCAACTTTAGTAACTTTAAGTTATTGATGAGTAAACATGATGAAAATAACAGATTTAGAAAAAAATATTCTTTTTCTGAAATTACTCTATCATTCAATTCACAAATTCTGTATTCTTAAATATTACACACTACATTAAAATTAGCCGGATTAAAGTAATATTAAACTTTTTTATCAAAACATGCGATTTAATAAACGTATAGATTACAACTAGAATGATTCGCGGGCAAAGCCGCGACGGGAGATGCTAGTCGGTTATATTATAGAGCTAGGTTTTTGATTTAACTTGCACATTTCCCACAAATTATTTAATCTTTCGACAGACACATTTATAGTAGACCTATAAATTATCAAATTTTAGCACGGTTGTGCAATCACTAGTTTGACTGTGTATGGAGTCTGAGAACGTTATAAAACAAATAAATAAACATAGAGGGTGACGAGTTATTGCTGACAAATCACAGTTTTTGCTCCCGTATCAAGGAGTGACACGATATGTATCGCTGGTAGATGTTGTATATCGTTTCGCTTAGTATCGTACGATATATCAAGTGACAAGATATCTAGAGCTAATGCTGAATAAGTTTCATCAATTGTGTTGGAAAATACTCTGTTTTATGGAATTATAAACTAAAAGACTACCGTAAAACTGACGTGATGTGTTTGGTCTGGAAGAGAACACAAGGGAAGCAGACACGAGTTGTAAACTTTCAGGACCCCATCTTATAAAATACTTCAAATTTCTTTACTTGTCGAGGTAATTCGTTTGCGTAACTGTGTCGCACATTCATTAAACTATACGACTGTAAAGATATCTCCAGTTTTCCAAAACGTCATTCACACTGGAAGAACTCATTACTACAACTTATCCTGGCTCCTGCCCACAGATAATATCTCTTGCGCAATGATCGCCCTACTGTACAGTCTAACACGGATCAAACTGGAGTCAAAGTGTCATGACTGAGCGATACAAAGACCAAAGTCATTGACCACGTGTCATGAGCAAATAATTAGTTTCAATCAAGTCAAAATGTAGACTGCGGAGACACTGACACGAGCGAAGCGTGTTGAGACTTTTAACATAAACACATTGTATGATGGCGCTAGGAGTAGTAACGTAGACAAATTTATTACTCACTTTCACTAAAATCTACTCAATTTGTTAAACTATATTGAAATTACATGTTCCTTACGTACGTATTGATGTGTCTCAAGGCACCCTGGTGTGAGGCTAGAAGTGTGAAAACTTACCTAAAAGAGAGAAAAAAATTAATTAAAAAAAACCGAATTTCTGCATATATTACTAAATAAACACTACAAATACAATACCACACACTGATTACAAAATTATAAGCAAACAACACCATAAAAATACAGGGGAATTTGAACAATATTTTTCAATATTTCCTGATTTTATATTTTGTGTAATTAAGGGACGAATAAACCAATAAATACAAATTTTGAGCAATTCTGTCCAACTTTTTCTGACAAATCCCAATGTACTTAATTCAAATTTCAACAAATAATATATTAAAAAAACACTTTTTCGAACTAAGAATGAAGAACCAAAACGGAATCCACAAAATATCGAATTTACGTACCCAGTATACGAAGTTTAGGGCGATAATAAAACAAATCATTCTCCGTTTGTTGACTGTTCTTCGTGTTTCATGACCTCAGAAAACTGAAAATTTTTAATTTGTTACGTAAGCGCGATAGAAGCCACGAAAAATAAGATACCAATATGAAATTTGGTATAGGGGACTATACATATAATGTACAACCCTATCGAAATTGTACACACAAAACAGTTGAAAAGGAAAAGGAAAGTTGAAAAGGTGTTTTAAACACTACATTGTTCACACCATATCGTGTGTTATTCAACTTATAATACAAATTTGCATGGGAGACTAATTGTCAAACTTGTAATTTCAAAACTCTGACCTCCCAATATTCGTAAGAGCAAAGCGAGTGTATCCTATCCACATCTACGAGGCCAGCCGATGTCAAGAAAGTAGTGTCCGATGTCAGGAAAACCTTCGTAACAACGGATTTAAACAAACTTGCCCTAAAAAGTCCCCAAATAAACCAAATTTTGAACATTACATTTAGGGGATCTGCTTGTATGATATGGGTAGGCAAGTATTACATTAACTTATTTTCCCCCAATCACAAAAGTTAAGTTTTTGCAATGATTGGTGGTTTATGGCCAGTTTATAAAGTAAATTATCTTTAAATTATAGTAACAATTAACTCTACATTGTTCATTGGGCTGGAAGTTGTATTTCATTTCTTATATTATGAAAAGTCCTGTTGGATAATATATTATGAATATACCCTCAGTAGCACGTTTATAGCGAGTACGACCTTGGGAATCCCGAGGGTCCTAGCGGGATCATTACCTTCATTTAGTCTTGGGTTAGATCCCTCTCTCTCATCAGGTGGTCTTAACCAACTCTAACACAACTAGAGTATTTGAAGACGAGGGGCCTTTATTTATTGTTCTTTTCTTCCTTTTTTTACAAGGTAAACAACAAGGAAAAAATGAAATATATTACCTGGATATTCCGTCGTGATTACCATTTAAAAGCTGTCTTGACCGGCGTTTCGGGACTGTAGTACCATCATTAGTTGGGAATTAAACTATAAATAGGCTATAGCTCGCTTTAATCGTCGAGTAACACTGAAACCAAGTTGAAAGCCGCCATCATAGTACTTACCCAGCTTCATCATAGAATCTAATACAAGCAAATCTTCTATATGCAATGCCCAAAGATTGGTTTCTTGAGCCTTGTAGGAAATGTTAAACTGTTTTGGTAGATCAAGGAGTCTTATCAAGTAGGATAAACTTGTTGAAAACAGTTGTTGTACAAGTTTTCTGAACTTCGTTAAGGCCCATTCTATACGAGCGTTGAATGCGTCGCGTTATTTTTCGTTTTGGAAGTCAATACAAGTCAAGTTGTAGCATCTATACGAGCGCATTCTACGCACAGCGTTACCCTGTTCACTCGGCGTTGACGCTATTAACGCCGCCTGCCTTGCTGGCAGCGCTAGCAACGCGGCGCAAACAACGCTGCGCGAGACGTGTAGCATCTATACGAACGCTTTTAGCGTCAGCGTTGTCGTCACGTGGTTTTCGAGTGAAACGGTGTTTAAAGCGTATCTGAGTGTGTGATTGTTTGATTTAGACATTGAGAAACTTATTGTTGAAGTGGAGAAGAGACCAACAGTGTTTGATGTTAAGTCGAAAGACTATGCCAATAAACTTTTCTCAAACATCGCATGAAAAGTACCAGTTGACAATCTGTTGCTGAGAACGGGGTGAGTACCCCAACGTCTATCCTCTCTCTTACTGTTTTCCACAAACACTTCCATCAGGTACTGAAAACCTAAAGCACCGATCTGCACAGCATCCATATTGGTGACTGAACTGACGGTTTTCGCGCGCGACGCATTTAGCGCCCGTATAGAAGGTCCACTGCTGAGCGTTGACGCTAACAACGCGACGCATTTAGCGCCCGTATAGAATGTCACCACTATTGTCGGGCGTTGGCGTTAACGTCACGCATTTAACGCGACGCATTAACGCTCGTATAGAATGGGCCTAAGTGGTACAATCACTACTGTCTTGACGCCGCGCCGGCTACGCTCTAATACGTCTTGTAGAAGCGTATTAAACAGTCGGCACTCGCTTCGCTCGTGTCAGGGTTTCTACCTGCTGTACAAATAAAAAGTTTTTTGAGATATCACAATTATAAATTACTTTTTTGACAATAACTTCGCTATAGATGTGAGATTGGTACCATTACATGCAGAATTGAAATCTTGTAATTTAGGATGTTATAAGTTGTATATACATGAGATATAAATTTACAAAATGTTACCAAATTTCCTGTCCTATATGTAATTATGTACGAACGTTTTCATGTTCCTGAGGTACGTAACGATCAGCAAACTTCCCTATACTGTACTTTGTAAGGAGACAAAAACATCACAAAGCTCATACAAAATATAACTATACGTCTGTGACGCACGAGACATGAGCGAGTGATATTTTATAGTTTAATTCCTAACTGATGATGGTATTACAGTTCCGAAACGCCGCTTACAACACTTTTCAAAGCGTAGTGTAATATTTCATATTAATATTTCGCATTTAATAAAAATGACTCGGATATCACAAATCATGATGTTTGTCTTATATTGTTTGGACTTGGAAGCTTGACTCCGACTCATCGAGCTAGCCTCTTTTTAGTTCACTTGCATGTAACAACTTAACACATCGCCCCTTGTGTGCAAACTAAAGAGTTGAATTAACTATTAAGTGAGGGAAACATCTGTACAGAGATAGAAAGTACAAGCACCAATATACAGTGTCTAGTTAATTAAAATTTACAGCTCTAAATCAGAATGACAACCCGATAATTGCTTTCTATGAAATAAATCAAAACTAGCGATGCACCGTAACCAGTCGCAGTCAAGTGTTGAAGTTTCTATTTTATAATTTAAACATAGGATTTATAGTAGCGACCGAAGGCGACACACCAACACATTATTTTTTAAGTTTTTACAATTTATCGAGTCTTGCCGTCAGTTGAAGTAACTTAGAACATTGGATATAATGAAACAATTATTTAATTCCACAACAGAGCTTTATTGAGCGACATATGTTTCCCGTTAGGCATTTTTAAGTTACTAAATTGAAAACAAAATAAGTCTAAATAACTAAAATTGCAAGTTAAAGGAAAGGTAAAGTAGGAAGGGTTGAGAAATGAGAGTATTTATTACAGAAAGGGCATTGATCTGACCTGAGTGTCCTTGACATCAAGAACCTCTTTACTTGTATACCTATTGGAGAATGCAAGGACATCATTCATGGAATGCTTCAGAACATCAATGAGAAAGATTTTATTGATCAATTAAAATGTTCCACATACACTTGCATGGACCATAAATATTTTAAATTTAACAATCAATTTTAAAAAAACAAGTAGCAATGGGTCTCTTTTATCACCCCTCCTTGCCGAAATTTTCATAGCTAAATTAGAAGAAAAATTATTTTCGTCTAATAATCCCTCCTTAAACAAAATCGGTAGTTATCGCTATGTGGATGATGTCCTACAAGACAATTAGAAAATTTATTTAACTTCATTCATTCTGTTCATAAACAAATTCACTATGGAAATTGGGGAAGGAAATAACATCAATTTTCTTGATTTAAATATCAACAAAGGAAATAGTGTTCACACTTTAAACATTTTTAGAAAACCTACATATTCAGATGTTGTTATTCCAGCATATTCTAACCATAAACATGCAGCCTACCATAGAATAATCAACAGACTTATAAGTATTCCCTTATTCCTTACAGATTTCCATAATGGATTGAACACTATATAACAAATTGCAGTCAATAACATGTACAGTGTTAAATTAGTTGATAATATTTAAGATAAAAAATTAAAACATAACATATGTGATTCTCTATATAATTCTACAATGAAAAAGAAAACATCAAATACTGTAGAGTTAATTCCATTGGTAACATTAGTTATAAAGTTTAAAAAAAAATTAAAATATCTAATAGATATCATTATAAAACCAGCATTTTATTGCTCTAGAAATATAGGAAAACTAGTTGTTAACACAAAGATAAGAGAGAAAATAGTGGCGTATATAAGATTTCTTGTAGTTATTGTTAGGTCAGTGTTATGAATAACATATACACAGTTGGAAGTATGGCAAATCTAATTCGAATTTTGCAAATCATTTATTGGACTCATGACATAATTTTGATCCTAAGTCAAATGTTAAACTCCTCTACGTGGAACAAAAAAGTAGGAAACTCAATAACTTGGAATGTTTCCAAATCAATAGATCTATTTTAAAAAACCATACTTCTAACTTAAATGAACAAATATATCTTAACTCATGACCCCTATAAAATAGAGCCTATTGTGTAACATTTGTTATATAAAATAACCCCCCCCCCCTCTACATCCCACAGGTCAGATCATTGCCCTTTCCGTTATAAAACTATCTTAACTCTTACTACTCAACCCTTTCCTTTATCTTGCAATTTTGGTTATTTAGTCTTGACTTGTTTTCAATTTAGTAGCGCGAAATTTTGTGGAATTAAATAATTGTTTTATTACTTCTATTAATATGGAATTCCATCAAGCACCAACTGTTGTCACATTATATTATAACTTACAACAGACTAAGGGAAAATATTTTTAAAAAACACATATTTTATACATATTTAGGACTGTGACTTATTCAGAGTCATCAAAAACATTCAATACAAAGAACAGGTCTAAGTGAAGAATTTTATTAAATAATATTTTATTATTCTTTATTCAATAAAGAATTTTATTGAAGAAATTCAATTGTAAGACCAAAACTGTGCAAAATGATGTTTTGAAACAGAATAACAACAATCACATTAGCAAGCTGAAGTAATCAATTGAAAACAGCTGATCCAGGCTATCCAACACAAAATACTGTAAATCAATGGCTGGAATGTATTTAAATCATTGTTTATCGAGTGTTTAATAAATTATAGTACTAAGCAGTTCATCCTGTACAAAATGAACTTCAGATATAATGAAGGAGTTGTGGAAGTGTTGTGGGAGAGATTATGATAACAAAAGGTTTTAAGGGGCCGGAAATTTGTGAAAAAATTCTAGTTTATCATTTAAAACTAAACTGGTATCTCTACCAAATCGATTTAGACTGAGAAAGCGTTTATGATACAAACGACACAATTTTGTTCCTTTTTTAATTGTATTCAAAGACAGTGTCAAAGGTTGACTTACTTGACTTATTTCCTTTTATCTCCTATTGGAGCATAGGGCGTCCAGAAGAGCTCTCCATCTGTCCCTGTCTCCAGCAAGTGCCTTCACTTCTCTCCAAGTCTTATTAACCTCTTTTGCTTCTTTAATAACGGTCCTCTTCCAGGTTTCTCGGGGTCGACCTCTTCTTCTGACACCTTGCGGGTTCCAATCTAGGGCCTCTTTCTCAATAGTTCCGTCTGGCTTCCTCAGTGTATGTCCCAACCACCTCCACTTCCTCTCTCGAATCTGCAGTTTGACCCGAATTTGACTTGTTTCTCTCCGTCAAAGGTTAATTTTCTTTTTTCGGAGATTTGGAAAGTTTGTGAAATGTTTTAGTACTATTTATTATTAATTGACTTCGTTATCCGTGTTTCCATCCCATATACGTTTCGGTTGTATCCTTACTTCACCTACATATTGACTCCTATCTCATCCTACTTGTACTTTTAAATTAGTTTCTCATTTGATAATGACCAGAACAAATCGAAACCGGTAAAGTTATTAAAACTCATTTATGGATTATAAAAGTATTTCGTCTCTTTTTTACTATCCAGTGTGAGAAATATAAGGTGTTTGGTAATAACAAAAACTTTCGACTTATCTTTACGTTTTATATGGCCTCAAGTGGTTTTCGTCGCCATTATCGTTGTGGATGTCGTCTGTACGGCAGCACGATAACAGTCCCCAAAATTAAGATAGAAATATGAAATTCGGTGTAGGGGGAATATAAAGAAACCTATTGAAATTCAGAAAAATATAACTGAAAATGTCAAAATTTCTGCCATTTTAAAATGTTTTTTAAATTTATATTTCGTGTGTTATTAAACTTACAACACACTTCAATTAGATATAAATGTGCAGATTTCAATTCCACATGGTACCCAACCACACATCTCTACGATGACAAATACGAATGTAAATTCGAACCCATCTCCCAAGAAAATTTGATGTTCGTATATTTACGAGATCTAGCCGAGTCGCCGACACGAGCGTAGCAAGTGGAGGACGCTTCATACATGTACAGCTTCGTGGCCCGTTAAGGCCAAATTATTGACACGAGCGAAGCGAGTCACATCTATAAGAACTATTAGAACGTAGCCGACACCAAGACAGCAGTGATGTAACCACTTACGAGGTTCTAAAAACCTGTTTTAAACAAACACCCTACTGGACAAGACTCCTTACTCTACCAATACAATTTGACATTTCCTACAAGGCCCAAGAAACCAACTTTTCATTATATTTACTTGTATTATATAGTACGGTGGGGCTGGGTAAGTACCATAATACGACCATCAACTTCTTACACAAAATGATTAACTTCCCACATTTGAATCATTTTAACCAAACACCATTTCAAAATAATTAAGAGATGGTGTTTCAAGATTACAATAGGACTAATTTTGTTAGAGATATACGTCTAGTTGACCAGACTGTCCTCTCCTACTTAGAAGTCAGGGTCTAATTGTATTACACAAAACAAACAAAACTTTCTCTTTGCAATGGCTCTCATTTCAAAGTTTAACAGTTTCTAGTGACTTTATAAAACAGATATTGCAACTTTAGACCTCCTTCCGTCATCAGAGACCGATGACCTGGTGATAGGTCAACTATAGCGACCTCCAGGGACTATCAATTATTGTTCACTGATATCCATAAGAGTAATTTGGTACAGTCTAGTTTTAATGTTATTGGACAATGTTCAGACGTTTGTTAATTGTCTTTATAAACCAGTTACTAAGATTCGTCTTGGTACCTACCCAGCCACAAACGTCTAAACTGGTTACATACCACACCGACCTCAAGAAGTAGTGTTATACACAATTACTTGATTCACAAAACCTGTGTAACAACTGTTTTAAACAAACACCCTACTGGATAAGACCCCTTGATCTACCAATATAATTTAACATTTCATACAAGGCTCATGAAAATAAAAGACCAACTTCTGGGCATTACATTTAGAGAATCAGGTTATATTACATTGTGTGATTGGGTTGGGTAGATACCATGATGACACACATACACTCGTTTTAAATATATAACTATTTAAGAGATAGCGGCTCCTAAAAGTTGGTGAAATTATAGAATTTTCCCACCACTTTTGAAGTCACTTTTTGTCCTATCCATACCCTTTTCAAATATTTCACTTGTCCTCTACCCCTAACTTCTTAAAATTCAAAACTGAAAACCGTGGGTTCATAAAACACTCTCTTACTACAAAGAAACTGGCTGAAAACCGTATTTATCTTAATAACAAAGTCAATGGTGTTTATTTCGTAACAACTGATCGACAAGCAGCGTTGCCAACAAAACAGATAAAATTATTGTAATAATTGTAGACATTTTGTGACACATGGGTATGCAAAATAAAAGCGATGTTATATAAAATCGTGCCAACGGTCTAAGAGGAAATAAAAAGTACAAAAACATTGCACACACTTTTGTCACACATCCATTCGATAGTTGTCAGTAATAAATATGAAAATCATCCAGGGACGCCGATTATTTGGTTCCTTAAAACAATATTTATATATTTAAATAAGGTCTAAACTGGTTTTACTTGTGTCGTAAACTGGTTTTAAGCTTCAATATTATAAGATGAAATCAAGTGTAAAATTACAAGGTCTGTTTTAGTGTTTGGAAAATTATTCCACAATGGTATTGTTATTGGTATTTAGAATTTTTGAAATTGGTTTTGACTGTTAATCAGCTTCAACAAAATATGATTGAAATCGTTGGTGACTATTTTGAGAAATTACGTTTTGTAAACAGCCTCATGACCGTGTTTGGGTTTGTATCGATAACTCACGAACTCATGTTTTGGATAGGTGACGACCAATACGTTTGCAAACTATACTTGAGTAAAATTTGGTCATATTCGTCCAAAATCTATTATAAACATGAATAAAAGTTCTCTTGATATGGTCAAAATAATTTCACAAACCAAATTTGATTCAAAGCGCCCCCTGTACAGACGACAGACATCAATTAATTTATCACAACCACTATATTGGTTGCACCTTACATACGAGAAGGGAAAAAGAAATGACTTGAGGCGTTATTTATGCAATCTAGTTACTTCTGTGTATGCATATTGCATAACTACGCCGTGTCCTGACACTGGTCACTGTGACAAGTGAAAAACTATGTCACAGTGTAACAAGAATATATAGTAAGTGATAGGTACACAGGTTGCCAACTGTAATGTCGTACCATTGATTGGAATAAAACATCACAGTAGGAATAAGATTTACAAAAAGGTTTAAATAATATATTTAATTACCTTAGGTCCGTCTTGTGACTTCGTTGTTGATTGCTTCTTACATGTTTCGAGGCCGTAACCCCATCATCAAAGAATTACTTTGTTCACTTTGAAGAACTCGTCATTGATTATATTAAAAAAACACATTTAACCCTTTGGCGAGTGATCATTTTGATCCCAAATGAGTGAGCACGGAAATTTCCGTGTGTGCCCAAATAGTAAGCACGGAAATTTCCGTTTTTGAGCATGGCCTCTATAATTGCTTAAAAACTCTTCAAAAAATCATTATCTAGGGTAAAAACTTTATATTTATTGAATTTTCTTTTGGATTTTCACTAACTTATTTGATTTTGACATTTTACTTCTTTATTTTAACATTCTGCAAAAGATTTTTCTTTATAATAAAACTTTTTTTTCTCTCTATCAGTATAGTAAAATTATTTAACTGAATTGTAAACACTTAATTTAAAATTTTGCCTAAACTATAAGTAATAAATGCAATATTATAGAAATACTCTATTTTCTAATATATTAGCTTATAGTAGACATACTTGAGGTAGTAGGGATGGTGAGGCCTAGCGGGAACTGGGTAATGCACACTTTTTTACACGCTCTTTTAGCTTCACACGGTCAGTCTGTCGCTGTCTTTGTAGTTGTAAAAAAATGGTTCTGTTGTCATTGTTTTGTTGACGTAGTTTTTATTTGTTTTTTATTTTTTCGATAATGTGTCCCGATCTATTGAAAGTGATCCGCTACGTCTTCAAGGTCGCCACTTCATGAGACCTCTCCCCTCCAATGAGTCACGGAAGAAGAAGCTTTCTCGACAATGCTTTGTGTGTAAACATACTAAGCGATCATTACCAAAGCGGAAGGAAACATCCTATGAGTGCTCAAAGTGTGAGGTGTCCCTTTGTATACAATATAATATTACCCTTTTTGAACAATATCATACACTACACATTTTTTAAACTGTAAATAACTATAAATAATAATTATTTAAATTTTTTGTATATGTTTTCTTGTAGTTTTAATCAAATATAATGTCTTTTGTTCAAAAGTAAAAAAAAAAAATTTCCCACTCTTTATGGTATATTTTAGCGTAATTGCCAATTGTTCACTTTGAAGAACTCGTCATTGATTATATTAAAAAACACATTTAACACAAGAACATACACTGACACAAAAATAAAAACAATAAAAACACATCATATATCAGTTGTCTGATATTGTTGTGCGCTCTGTCATGTCTATCGGAGTACTGCTAGTTGAAGTTATTAATACAGCTGATAACGAATCATGTTAAGCCTTCTGAAGATGTTTCAAGGCTGTATCATATAGTTGATGTGATTGGAAGGAGAGTTTGTCGTTCAAGATGTTAACTGGATCGTTTTTGAACGCTCTATAAATCTCGAATTCTTCCTTCGAATTCAATAATCTCCCTTTAGCGCAAACGTGCATTGCCTCTACACTGGACTGGAAATTGCCCGGTCTATGGCTGCTTTCAACAAGGTGACGTGCGTAATTTGATTTAGCAATGCTGGTTTTATTACAGGGAAGGTGTTCTTTAAAGCGGTCCATGAAACGTCTCCCGGTCTGTCCTACATAATATTTCCCACATTCCGGACATTTTATTTTGTAAACGCCAGATTTATATTCTATGGGGGTGTCGGTTCTATGTTTAAGGGACGAGTTCTTCAAAGTGAACAAAGTAATTTTCTGATGGTGGGGTTACGGCCTCGAAACATGTAAGAAACAATCAACAACGAAGTCACAAGACGGACCTAAGGTAATTAAATATATTATTTAAATTGTGACTTGGAACCAAAAACATGCTTATCAAAACAGCTTTAGTATAATATAAAGTCGTATAATTATCACAAATCGGTTTTGTTAGGTTTGGAAATGAAGGATCCAATGAACCAGACAGAACCAGATAATATTTTAAAAATATAAATTGTCATTCTATTCCTATTAGACTACCTACACGGCCTTCAATCGCTTGAACAAAATAATGAAATACAACAATCGACGATCTCGTCAGTTCAACCTTCTCGAGTACTCGTGTTTTGTGTGATATAGTTATGCGCTTTTGTTTTAATGCGAGCGCGACAATCTCTTCAGAGTGACATAATATTATTATCTGATGATGGAGTTACAGTTCCGAAACATGTCCTTTTAAATACGTCTAAGAAATCACGTGACAGATAATATTCAATAATTATATGTGACTTTAAACATGCAAATCACAATAAAATCTACGACGAGGACACGTTTACAGTAAAAGTAAAACAAGATTACGTTCACTTTGAATATTTGTTCAATGAAATTAACGTTTCCTACACATCTCGTCTATTTTATCTTTACAGTCGGTACCGTTGCACAAGAAGTCGAATCCAGTTAATTAATTGGAAAGGGACATTGTGTCGTTTTAATTGAATGGGAACATGTGGTATTTCCTCCTGTTTATTAAAACAAGTTTTTGACAGGGCCTTGTTTTTGTGAAAGTTACACTGTGGTTTTTTAATAATGTGTAGGTCATTTTATTATAATTACAATTTAAAATGTTTTTCATTGGTTAACTCGAGTAAAGTTGCAAACAGTCTATGTTATTTCGTCATTACTGTTTTATCAATAATGACTGGTGTAAAATCATTGCACAAACTTTCTCACTTTCCTGTGTATCCGTCACTAAAAATATCAATTCGGTAGTTGTCCAACAAAATAGTGGTAACAAACCGTGGACGCGCTATATTTGGGGGAAAAGTAAACAACAGCCTATAACTTGCTTCTCTTGTCCCATCCTTAGCGTAAATCGAGTTTTAATCAAATCAAACATTAATCTAAATTTCGTCCACAACTTGTAATATTTTGATCACAAGTTTTGATCATTAGTCGTTTGTAATACAGTATGGGATCTTGAGAAATCAGGTTTTTCAAAGCTGTTTTTGTGTGCTTTTTACAAATAACTTACTAACCAGTCATTTTTGGCGACGACTGTGTTTTGTTAGGGCCCTTTGAGGCTACACTTGATCAAAATAAAACCAAAAAATCAGCCATGGGGTTAAAAATATGTAATTTCTTAAAATCGCCAATAGTTATCGAGTTAAAATTGTATTACCGTGCTAAGACTAATGACCTAAATACGTTGCAAATTGCAAATAAAAAAGTACGGTATACGAATAATTGTTAAAAAAACAATAAAAAGTCAAGCGTATACGACTTAAGTAGGCAAAGTCTTTTAAGCGACAGACAGACAAGCGCGTGAACATAAAGGTTTTTGAATTGTTTGTCTTAAATCTACCAAAAACTGCTTTTTAAACTTATACGCTAAGCATTTCTCATTGTGTGGTTAAATTAAGTTGTATTCTTCATACAAAAACTATTATGTATGATTTCGTACTACAAAAAATTTCATTTAAAATTCAAATTTTTTCTCATATTTGTAGATAACGCCGTGATTAAGTTAGAGAAGGGACATGATATCTGACACTTTAACTTTGGTCTAACGTCAACATGTTATTTTTTTCAAGGATAAAATAAAGCAATAAAGCTTAAAGTAACAAAAGATTTTAATAATATAAATGAGCTACAATTGTTTAGCCTTGCGGCAACATCGGGCAACTTTAAGCTTTTATTTTATTTTATCCTTGAATATGGAGTTTCAACAAGAAATATCTGCTATTACATTAAAATTGTTATTTTTTCCGTCAAATAAACACACATACAAATCAGAATAACTTCTAGTTTTATTTCAAAGGTCATACATAATATTGCCAACTACATAATAATATAAGTTTATTAATTATCCCCTTAACGATCCCAAGGTCACTTTTTGTTAACGCTATATTTTTTTGAGACAATAAAAAGAATACAAATGCAAAGCTTGCAATATACAGGATTTATCATGTTGTCTGTGTAGACTGGTTGTGACTTACAGACAGACAGACACCCGGATGAAATTATAAGAGTCCTTGGTTTTACCTATGAGCCCTAATAAAGAGAAATCAATGAAAATGCACTCCATCTTTTAACAAATAAAACACTTTTATTTCTTAGTATAACCACAAATTTATTGAAACTTGCCGACGATGGTTTCGCTAGTTACATCATTGTTAAGGTATCTTACAAGAATAACGGCCATCTTTGGCTATTAATTGTTTGTCTCACATCTCACAAACGCTGCTTTTAAAACTTATACGCCTTTTGATTAATTAAGTTGTATTAGTTATTAAAAAAAAACTATAATTTATGATTTCTCACTACAATTTTTTTCACATTTGTAGGTCACGTCGTGTTCAAGTTAGAGGGAGAGAGAAAATATTATCCTGACACTTTAAATTTGACCTTTGGTCAACATATGATTTTTTTCCCCCGTCAAATAAACATACATATTCGAAATCAGAATAACTTCTAGTTTTGCATGAACCCAAATCTTCCAACGATTGTTTCCCCCTAAGGTCATTTTTTGTTACCGCCATATTTTCTATGTGGGGAAAATACAAAAAATATAACAGCAAAAAGTGAAATATATAGGATTTACCGTCTTGTTTGTGTAGACTGGTTGTGACTTATAGACAGACAGACACGCGTGAAATTAAAAATATCCTTTGTTTTACCTTGGGACTATAAAAATAAATCGTGACAGCTGTCATTAGAAGTTAGATTTTAATGAAATTAGATTTACGCTCAGGACGTTATTATGACACATGCAAAGCAAGTCTAGACCCTATTTAATTTTTTTTTCTTTCTACAAACAGCGTCCTAAGTTTTTGTGATGAATAGTATTTATTGTTTGGTCAGTATTTCATTGAGCGTGGGTGTGTGAGAAAGATTGTGCAAATGTGTTTGCACGGATTGTTATTGAAAGTACAGAAGTTGTCTAGTGCAGTGCTCATGTACAAATAAAAAGTATTAGTAAAATAAACAAATTGGTACAAATAAACAAATATGAACAATAGCACAAAATTACAAAAATAGTAAAACTAGATTATAATCGAAGATAAGTAATAAAAAAATGTTTGTTTGTGATTCCAGGTGAGCAAATTACTTTTGAATGGGAAACATTAAAAATGAGCGCGATTTAAAGATAGCGGGAGCATGTGACAGATCCGTTCAGTAAGGAATCAAGTTTAGTGACCTCTTTGTGCAATCTTAACGGATGTTAACACAGATTAAATGTACGTATCTGTGTTATAAATACGCTATGGTATTGGTTAATTTAAATTGTATTGAGTTTGGTTGAAAAAGTAAGAAATCTATTGATTGTGTTCAATCAAATGGGAGTGTCAGTGCTACGAGCCATAATGAAGCACGTCGTTGGGCACCATCATGGTACTTACCCAGCCCTATCATACAATCAGATCCTTTAAAAGTTATGCACACAAGTTGATTTCCTGGGCCTTGTAGGAAATGTTAAATTGTATTGGTAGATCCGGTAGGGTAAGTTTGTTTAAAACAGTTGCAACACAAGTTTTTTGACTATCGGTTTGACCCTAACGAGCATCGTTTATGTGTATATATTAAAAACTCTCCACTCACTTCGCTCGTCTCAGTTTCTCAACCCTTGCGGACCTCAAAGCTATACATTTATAAAGGAACTAGTGATGTGTGAGTTCGAATTAAAATACTCGGTGATTCCGAGTATCAAAATCCTCGGAAGAGTCCGAATATTAAAATCCTCGGTTTCGTATTAAAATACTCGGTCAAAATCCTCGTAACTAGGAACAAGGAGGAGGTAATGTGCGAGTATTCCTCGGTGTGCGAGTATCCTCGGACAACGATATTCGTTAGTTAGTGTTGTGTCGATTCCAAACAAAATACTCGGTGTTTCTACTTTGGTTCCATTAGTTTCTAAGCTGATTTTTCACTACACATTAATTAAACATTACGATTTTGAGTTATAATGATTTAGATTCGGTAACAAGTTCAATTTAAAATAACAATAATATTCATTTATTTCCACATTAACAAAAAGTAAATAAAATTATTATTTAATTGTTATTACTTATACTTATTTAAATAAATATTTATACGTTACCATCTTTATAAAAAATATAGTAAATTAACGTATTTTAAATAATAACTAAATTATTAATGTTGGTAATAATTGTACTTACGTTTATTAATTACTGAATTTGTGTCGAGGCAGGATAACATTTAATTACGTATTACAAGTGTCAATCACATATTGTTTAAAAAAATAAATACTTGGTGGATCAATCTAATAGATAGAAATATAACACACACACACACATAATGCGCATAATCATTCTGCGCAGATACTCGATGTCGAACTAATAATACGAGTATTGAAATCATTCGAAGCCGAGTATTGCGAGTATCTATTTCACCCGAGTATCAACATCGCTAAAAGGAACCTCCACTCGCTAGGCTCGTGTCGGTGATTCGGCACTGCCGGAACTAAATAATATCGGATTTTCTTCAGAAACCAGGGTTCAAAATTACAATAAGTTCGCTATTTATCATCATAGAGTGGTGAGGTTGGTAGCATTACGTGCAGAATTAAAGTCTGGATATTTTTATCTAGTGTGTTAGAGATTGGCTCGAATAACACAAGAAGAGATATGAAGAAAAACTCGCTGCAATTTTCAATTCGATATTCCAGAATGTCAAATAGGATTCTACACTGGCTCACTACAGCCTCCTATACCATATTTCACGTTCCCATCTTCATTTTTGTGGCCGTTATCGTGGTTATATACATACGATGGACGGACGTTATGACGTCACTCAAAAATGGAGGTCAAAGTTTTTAACGATTACTGAACTCACTCTATACTTCGTATACTTGGTCATTGAAAGGAAGGTCTCTAGCAATGGATGTGTGTGAGGAAACTTGAAAACGAGTCGTTTTCAATTAAGAATTTTAACAGTTTTGAATAACTACAATTGTGTGGTCGAAGCACCGCAATATCTACATTCATCAAGAAACCTCAAAGTATGGATTGTTAGTATCCAAAACCGTGCAATTTTAAAATAATGTCGAGGTTTGAGGTTCTTATTGATATTAAAAAGTTGAACCGGTTGGTTTACTCCACGATTCAATGCCCTTCAATTTCTGTCATTGCCATTTTATCGTCGACAATCAAGTGCTCAACAGTTTCTACTACGCTGTCCTCCTGCTGCCGACATTTTGTTTTTTTTACTGTGTAAAACTTATAACATCTAAACCCCCATGCAATCGTCACACAATAGCAATAAGCCATATAAACCGTTAACTTGTTACGAGGTGTAAACAATAAATCACAAATAAAGTAAGCTCTATACAGTTAATTTGCTAACTTTTGTGAGATAAAAAAAATTCAGACCCAATTGTCACACATTAACAATAAGCCATATAAACTGTTTTGTTTTGCGAGATGTAAGCAACCAATCACAACACAACGTGAATCACCACAAATAAAGTAAACACTATACAAGTTAACCTAAAAATAATTTAAAACAACTTTCCACCAAGGATAAAATAAAGCAAAAGCCTAAAGTTTCAAATATTTAATAGTATAAATGAGCTACAATTGTTTCGCCTTGCGGCATCGTCGGGCAACATCTTGCTTTATTTTATCCTTGAATATGGAGTTTCAGCAAGAAATATCTGCTATTACATTAAAGTTAAAAACTTTCCACCAGCTTCTGAGGGAAGTTTACTGTATAAATTTAACCTGTGCTGTTTTACACGATACTCTCAAGCTTGCCTGGTGCTGTAGTTGTGTATATCCATATTTTGGACATGATCACATTTGAATTTAAAGAAAAACAACACTTCAAGTATATTATTAATACATGGAAGTGTAAGTGCTCCGAATTTCTTGAAATAGTTTTTACAACTTTGTTTTTTTTTTAGCCTCGCAATAAGCCTTATGGTTCTTTTTTGCAAGATAAAAAATCTTTTCATATTCTGAACAAGAGTTTCCCCAAAGAAGAATTCCATAGCTCAAATAATGATACACTAGCCCATAATAGGCTGTTAAAAGTATTGATGTACCACAGTATAGCTTCAAAATTTTCAGTACAAATATATCCGAGTTAATTTTAGCACTATTACTGCTAATGTAATCACACCAGTTCAATTTGTCATCAATTTGAAAACTCAAAAATTGTATTGATTCTGCAAGTATACTGTTACCTAGCATGACTCTTAGTGTCCTATTTAAGCTATGCTTTCTACTGAAGTGTATGTACTTTGTTTTACATGGATTGGTTACTAAATTATTTACAGAAAAATACTGTCCAGTAGCAACAAAAAGCCTTCTGCACCAATTGTTGAACAGAATCTACTTGAAGACTTAGTGTTGTATCATCAGCAAACTGAATTACACTATCCTCATATACTGAAGATGACAACTCATTTATTACGATTAAAAATAAATTATAACTGTTAGTAAAGTTATTATTGATTATTGTGGCTCTGAAGATGACGACAAGGTCGTTGAAACTCGTTTAGTTTTAATTCTAATTTTAAAATATCTCACAAGTCAAGTTCAATATTGATTTATGAGACAGATCAATTGTTCTTTATTTTCTGATTTGGTTTATGTAACTCCATGATTGATCAAAATTTGGCCAGTTTTGCGATATTCCTCCTTGAAACTTAGTCATGCTGTTGATATAGAAATTCATTCACTTCAAAACACCTTGAATAAAAACAAATAAAAAACTCTCGATAGACATCAAATACCCGTCAATAAATAAATCAAGGTAAACAAGAATATAACAAAGATGGCCCACACAGTAGTTGGGTAAACAAATAAAGTGTTTAAGTGCAGTGATATAACTCAAGTGCACACAAACAATATTAGTAAAATAAACAAACTAATAAAAAAAACCAACAAAAATATAAAATTTAAAAAAATTCAAAGCTATAATTCAAGATTAAGACTTGACAATAGGTATGGTTTGTGTCATAGTTGACAGCCGAGTTGGCAAATTTTCAATACTTTTCACAAGAAACGGCGTCACCTGGTCAATACTGTTCACAAGAAACGGCGTTACCTGGTCAATACTGTTCACAAGAAACGGCGTCACCTGGTCAATACTGTTCACAAGAAACGGCGTCACCTGGTCAATACTGTTCACAAGAAACGGCGTTACCTGGTCAATACTGTTCACAAGAAACGGCGTCACCTGGTCAATACTGTTCACAAGAAACGGCGTTACCTGGTCAATACTGTTCACAAGAAACGGCGTCACCTGGTCAATACTGTTCACAAGAAACGGCGTCACCTGGTCAATACTGTTCACAAGAAACGGCGTTACCTGGTCAATACTGTTCACAAGAAACGGCGTCACCTGGTCAATACTGTTCACAAGAAACGGCGTTACCTGGTCAATACTGTTCACAAGAAACGGCGTCACCTGGTCAATACTGTTCACAAGAAACGGCGTTACCTGGTCAATACTGTTCACAAGAAACGGCGTAACCTGGTTAAAACTGTTCACAAGAAACGGCGTTACCTGGTCAATACTGTTTACAAGAAACGGCGTTACCTGGTCAATACTGTTCACTCAACAGTACAATACATGGTGAAGTCCGAGAGACCCACCCTTGTTGAACTCGTTCTGTATTACTGGACTCAAAGCATTCACACATGCAAAACACTCTTTCCTTCATTACACAAAGTTTCATCTACAAATAACCGATGAATACTGACAGCATTAGTGCGCAATAACAGCTGACCTAAGTATCACGTGAGCTGTGCTATAGATAACGACTGGACGTTGAACTCGTTCTGTATTACTGGACTCAAAGCATTCACACATGCAAAACACTCTTTCCTTCATTACACAAAATTTCATCTACAAATAACCGATGAATACTGACAGCATTAGTGCGCAATAACAGCTGACCTAAGTATCACGTGAGCTGTGCTATAGATAACGACTGGACGTTGAACTCGTTCTGTATTACTGGACTCAAAGCATTCCCACATGCAAAACACTCTTTCCTTCATTACACAAAGTTTCATCTACAAATAACCGATGAATACAGACAGCATAGTGCGCAATAACAGCTGACCTAAGTATCACGTGAGCTGTGCTATAGATAACGACTGGACGTTGAACTCGTTCTGTATTACTGGACTCAAAGCATTCACACATGCAAAACACTCTTTCCTTCATTACACAAAGTTTCATCTACAAATAACCGATGAATACAGACAGCATAGTGCGCAATAACAGCTGACCTAAGTATCACGTGAGCTGTGCTATAGATAACGACTGGACGTTGAACTCGTTCTGTATTACTGGACTCACAGCATTCACACATGCAAAACACTCTTTCCTTCATTACACAAAGTTTCATCTACAAATAACCGATGAATACTGACAGCATTAGTGCGCAATAACAGCTGACCTAAGTATCACGTGAGCTGTGATATAGATAACGACTGGACGTTGAACTCGTTCTGTATTACTGGACTCAAAGCATTCACACATGCAAAACACTCTTTCCTTCATTACACAAAGTTTCATCTACAAATAACCGATGAATACAGACAGCATAGTGCGCAATAACAGCTGACCTAAGTATCACGTGAGCTGTGCTATAGATAACGACTGGACGTTGAACTCGTTCTGTATTACTGGACTCAAAGCATTCACACATGCAAAACACTCTTTCCTTCATTACACAAAGTTTCATCTACAAATAACCGATGAATACAGACAGCATAGTGCGCAATAACAGCTGACCTAAGTATCACGTGAGCTGTGCTATAGATAACGACTGGACGTTGAACTCGTTCTGTATTACTGGACTCAAAGCATTCCCACATGCAAAACACTCTTTCCTTCATTACACAAAGTTTCATCTACAAATAACCGATGAATACAGACAGCATAGTGCGCAATAACAGCTGACCTAAGTATCACGTGAGCTGTGCTATAGATAACGACTGGACGTTGAACTCGTTCTGTATTACTGGACTCAAAGCATTCGCACATGCAAAACACTCTTTCCTTCATTACACAAAGTTTCATCTACAAATAACCGATGAATACAGACAGCATAGTGCGCAATAACAGCTGACCTAAGTATCACGTGAGCTGTGCTATAGATAACGACTGGACGTTGAACTCGTTCTGTATTACTGGACTCAAAGCATTCCCACATGCAAAACACTCTTTCCTTCATTACACAAAGTTTCATCTACAAATAACCGATGAATACTGACAGCATTAGTGCGCAATAACAGCTGACCTAAGTATCACGTGAGCTGTGATATAGATAACGACTGGACGTTGAACTCGTTCTGTATTACTGGACTCAAAGCATTCACACATGCAAAACACTCTTTCCTTCATTACACAAAGTTTCATCTACAAATAACCGATGAATACAGACAGCATAGTGCGCAATAACAGCTGACCTAAGTATCACGTGAGCTGTGCTATAGATAACGACTGGACGTTGAACTCGTTCTGTATTACTGGACTCAAAGCATTCCCACATGCAAAACACTCTTTCCTTCATTACACAAAGTTTCATCTACAAATAACCGATGAATACAGACAGCATAGTGCGCAATAACAGCTGACCTAAGTATCACGTGAGCTGTGCTATAGATAACGACTGGACGTTGAACTCGTTCTGTATTACTGGACTCAAAGCATTCCCACATGCAAAACACTCTTTCCTTCATTACACAAAGTTTCATCTACAAATAACCGATGAATACTGACAGCATAGTGCGCAATAACAGCTGACCTAAGTATCACGTGAGCTGTGCTATAGATAACGACTGGACGTTGAACTCGTTCTGTATTACTGGACTCAAAGCATTCCCACATGCAAAACACTCTTTCCTTCATTACACAAAGTTTCATCTACAAATAACCGATGAATACTGACAGCATAGTGCGCAATAACAGCTGACCTAAGTATCACGTGAGCTGTGCTATAGATAACGACTGGACGTTGAACTCGTTCTGTATTACTGGACTCAAAGCATTCCCACATGCAAAACACTCTTTCCTTCATTACACAAAGTTTCATCTACAAATAACCGATGAATACAGACAGCATAGTGCGCAATAACAGCTGACCTAAGTATCACGTGAGCTGTGCTATAGATAACGACTGGACGTTGAACTCGTTCTGTATTACTGGACTCAAAGCATTCCCACATGCAAAACACTCTTTCCTTCATTACACAAAGTTTCATCTACAAATAACCGATGAATACAGACAGCATAGTGCGCAATAACAGCTGACCTAAGTATCACGTGAGCTGTGCTATAGATAACGACTGGACGTTGAACTCGTTCTGTATTACTGGACTCAAAGCATTCCCACATGCAAAACACTCTTTCCTTCATTACACAAAGTTTCATCTACAAATAACCGATGAATACAGACAGCATAGTGCGCAATAACAGCTGACCTAAGTATCACGTGAGCTGTGCTATA
This sequence comes from Aphrophora alni, assembly GCA_963513935.1. Lineage (NCBI taxonomy): Eukaryota > Metazoa > Arthropoda > Insecta > Hemiptera > Aphrophoridae > Aphrophora > Aphrophora alni. Next base: position 31,862,767 of record OY740778.1, read on the forward strand.
GATAACGACTGGACGTTGAACTCGTTCTGTATTACTGGACTCAAAGCATTCCCACATGCAAAACACTCTTTCCTTCATTACACAAAGTTTCATCTACAAATAACCGATGAATACAGACAGCATAGTGCGCAATAACAGCTGACCTAAGTATCACGTGAGCTGTGCTATAGATAACGACTGGACGTTGAACTCGTTCTGTATTACTGGACTCAAAGCATTCCCACATGCAAAACACTCTTTCCTTCATTACACAAAGTTTCATCTACAAATAACCGATGAATACTGACAGCATAGTGCGCAATAACAGCTGACCTAAGTATCACGTGAGCTGTGCTATAGATAACGACTGGACGTTGAACTCGTTCTGTATTACTGGACTCAAAGCATTCCCACATGCAAAACACTCTTTCCTTCATTACACAAAGTTTCATCTACAAATAACCGATGAATACTGACAGCATAGTGCGCAATAACAGCTGACCTAAGTATCACGTGAGCTGTGCTATAGATAACGACTGGACGTTGAACTCGTTCTGTATTACTGGACTCAAAGCATTCCCACATGCAAAACACTCTTTCCTTCATTACACAAAGTTTCATCTACAAATAACCGATGAATACAGACAGCATAGTGCGCAATAACAGCTGACCTAAGTATCACGTGAGCTGTGCTATAGATAACGACTGGACGTTGAACTCGTTCTGTATTACTGGACTCAAAGCATTCCCACATGCAAAACACTCTTTCCTTCATTACACAAAGTTTCATCTACAAATAACCGATGAATACAGACAGCATAGTGCGCAATAACAGCTGACCTAAGTATCACGTGAGCTGTGCTATAGATAACGACTGGACGTTGAACTCGTTCTGTATTACTGGACTCAAAGCATTCCCACATGCAAAACACTCTTTCCTTCATTACACAAAGTTTCATCTACAAATAACCGATGAATACAGACAGCATAGTGCGCAATAACAGCTGACCTAAGTATCACGTGAGCTGTGCTATAGATAACGACTGGACGTTGAACTCGTTCTGTATTACTGGACTCAAAGCATTCCCACATGCAAAACACTCTTTCCTTCATTACACAAAGTTTCATCTACAAATAACCGATGAATACAGACAGCATAGTGCGCAATAACAGCTGACCTAAGTATCACGTGAGCTGTGCTATAGATAACGACTGGACGTTGAACTCGTTCTGTATTACTGGACTCAAAGCATTCCCACATGCAAAACACTCTTTCCTTCATTACACAAAGTTTCATCTACAAATAACCGATGAATACAGACAGCATAGTGCGCAATAACAGCTGACCTAAGTATCACGTGAGCTGTGCTATAGATAACGACTGGACGTTGAACTCGTTCTGTATTACTGGACTCAAAGCATTCCCACATGCAAAACACTCTTTCCTTCATTACACAAAGTTTCATCTACAAATAACCGATGAATACAGACAGCATAGTGCGCAATAACAGCTGACCTAAGTATCACGTGAGCTGTGCTATAGATAACGACTGGACGTTGAACTCGTTCTGTATTACTGGACTCAAAGCATTCCCACATGCAAAACACTCTTTCCTTCATTACACAAAGTTTCATCTACAAATAACCGATGAATACAGACAGCATAGTGCGCAATAACAGCTGACCTAAGTATCACGTGAGCTGTGCTATAGATAACGACTGGACGTTGAACTCGTTCTGTATTACTGGACTCACAGCATTCACACATGCAAAACACTCTTTCCTTCATTACACAAAGTTTCATCTACAAATAACCGATGAATACAGACAGCATAGTGCGCAATAACAGCTGACCTAAGTATCACGTGAGCTGTGCTATAGATAACGACTGGACGTTGAACTCGTTCTGTATTACTGGACTCAAAGCATTCACACATGCAAAACACTCTTTCCTTCATTACACAAAGTTTCATCTACAAATAACCGATGAATACAGACAGCATAGTGCGCAATAACAGCTGACCTAAGTATCACGTGAGCTGTGCTATAGATAACGACTGGACGTTGAACTCGTTCTGTATTACTGGACTCAAAGCATTCCCACATGCAAAACACTCTTTCCTTCATTACACAAAGTTTCATCTACAAATAACCGATGAATACAGACAGCATAGTGCGCAATAACAGCTGACCTAAGTATCACGTGAGCTGTGCTATAGATAACGACTGGACGTTGAACTCGTTCTGTATTACTGGACTCAAAGCATTCCCACATGCAAAACACTCTTTCCTTCATTACACAAAGTTTCATCTACAAATAACCGATGAATACAGACAGCATAGTGCGCAATAACAGCTGACCTAAGTATCACGTGAGCTGTGCTATAGATAACGACTGGACGTTGAACTCGTTCTGTATTACTGGACTCAAAGCATTCCCACATGCAAAACACTCTTTCCTTCATTACACAAAGTTTCATCTACAAATAACCGATGAATACAGACAGCATAGTGCGCAATAACAGCTGACCTAAGTATCACGTGAGCTGTGCTATAGATAACGACTGGACGTTGAACTCGTTCTGTATTACTGGACTCAAAGCATTCCCACATGCAAAACACTCTTTCCTTCATTACACAAAGTTTCATCTACAAATAACCGATGAATACAGACAGCATAGTGCGCAATAACAGCTGACCTAAGTATCACGTGAGCTGTGCTATAGATAACGACTGGACGTTGAACTCGTTCTGTATTACTGGACTCAAAGCATTCCCACATGCAAAACACTCTTTCCTTCATTACACAAAGTTTCATCTACAAATAACCGATGAATACAGACAGCATAGTGCGCAATAACAGCTGACCTAAGTATCACGTGAGCTGTGCTATAGATAACGACTGGACGTTGAACTCGTTCTGTATTACTGGACTCAAAGCATTCCCACATGCAAAACACTCTTTCCTTCATTACACAAAGTTTCATCTACAAATAACCGATGAATACAGACAGCATAGTGCGCAATAACAGCTGACCTAAGTATCACGTGAGCTGTGCTATAGATAACGACTGGACGTTGAACTCGTTCTGTATTACTGGACTCAAAGCATTCCCACATGCAAAACACTCTTTCCTTCATTACACAAAGTTTCATCTACAAATAACCGATGAATACAGACAGCATAGTGCGCAATAACAGCTGACCTAAGTATCACGTGAGCTGTGCTATAGATAACGACTGGACGTTGAACTCGTTCTGTATTACTGGACTCAAAGCATTCCCACATGCAAAACACTCTTTCCTTCATTACACAAAGTTTCATCTACAAATAACCGATGAATACAGACAGACAGCATAGTGCGCAATAACAGCTGACCTAAGTATCACGTGAGCTGTGCTATAGATAACGACTGGACGTTGAACTCGTTCTGTATTACTGGACTCAAAGCATTCCCACATGCAAAACACTCTTTCCTTCATTACACAAAGTTTCATCTACAAATAACCGATGAATACAGACAGCATAGTGCGCAATAACAGCTGACCTAAGTATCACGTGAGCTGTGCTATAGATAACGACTGGACGTTGAACTCGTTCTGTATTACTGGACTCAAAGCATTCACACATGCAAAACACTCTTTCCTTCATTACTCTGAAAGTTAGTGCAAAGAGAAAGTTAGTTTGTTTTAGTCGTAAACGCTTTTTTTTCAGATATCCTCCATTTTGTTTTGTTTTTACGAATAACATAACTAGAAAACATGTTGATTTCAGATTTGGTAAACGTATTTGGTATGTTACGTTTTATAAGTGTACCGAAAATAAAGACTTTATTTTGTGTGACAAAAAAGTTTCATTTTTTAATGTGAAATAAAACGGGTTTTGTATTTTTTCTCATCCAAGTTGGTACAGGGGACTTTGGTCTGCTCATATAGCACATTATCATTATTGAAATTCAGAAATATAGAATGAAAAATGTAAATATTTTGAATACATTTCGTTCATATATTGTGTGTAATTCAACTTGCAACACGCTAAAATACATAAAACCATTACAAATTCAATTCTGCATGAATGGTATTATACGATGACTACCAGGGAATTTATTATCAATGATAAGGTTAAGTGTGTACGCCCTAGGGTTCGTAGGCGTACAGTTTTATAAAGTCGAAGTCTACTCCCAACATATTAATTTCTTCGTCAAATAAACATTCATATTTGTAATCAGAATAACTTCTAGTTTTTGTTGGATATTCCACATATAATATTTTCAAAAATACAATTTTTCTACTCGATAGTTTTCCCCGCTTAACCACCCCCAAGGTATATTTTAGGGTGCTATATTTTTCCTATGTATATTTTTACCTGTGCAAACGTGTTGCGACTTACAGAAACGCGCGTGAAATTATAAGGGTCCTTCGTTTAGTCTACCTACGGAATAAAGAGAAATCCATGAAAATACAATCCATCTTTTAATGGATACTAAAGAGTTTGTCTCGCATCTCACAAAAACTTATTTGCTACGGATTTCTCATTATGGGGTTAAATTCTTCATACAAAAAAGTATAATATATGATTGGACACTGCAATTTATTTTCAAATCCAATTTTTTTTTTCAGATTTGTAGGTCAAGCCATGTTCAAGTTCCCTTAACTACCCCAAGGTCATTTTTGTTACCGCTATATTTTACGTTGTGTGAGACAATATAAAGAATATAAACGTAAAGTTTGACATAAACAGGATTTATCGTCTTGTCTGTGTAGATTGGTTGCACAGACACACAGTAACACACGCGCGTTAAACTATAAGGATCCTTGGTCCTAACAATGTAACTTAGAACTCTAACCTCCTAAGATAATACGATATTTGTATAATTACGTGATCTGGTATGGCGAAGTGAGTTGAGGGCAGAGACACTGGACGAAGCTAGCAGAAATTTTAAATAAATACATAAACTTACAAAGCCTAGGAAACGTGAAAAGAGTCACACAATTACAAGGTTCATAAAATCTGTGCAACAATTGTTTCCTTCAACGCTCAGGAAACCAACTTCTGAGTGGCCAAGAGGATTCTTGCATTTAAACAATAAAAAGTTTGACAGGATTGGGCAAGTACTATAATGGTTCCGCCAACGCTGCTCTGAAAGAACAATTCATTTATTTAGACGTACAAATTTCCGATTTGATACGATATGAGTGTGCAGATCGTAAAGAGGTCAGTTGGGTAATTATAGGTTCAGTAGTATGGAAAAGTCCCAGTGACGCCAATTTAAGCCCCAACGAATTATTATTTCCAAAACCGGTTTTGCAGGTTAAAGAAATGTCTAATACTAGAAGAAGACCAGTGGTGAATGAGTTATGTGTTCCTACTGTCTGTTGTTGGAAGTCTAACGATCCTATGTTTTATGAACTATATACAAGTCACGTGATGAATGTATCTGGGGGAAACAAAACTTTGTAACTGTTATGTAAATAATAAACTGTGTGTAAGTATTGCACTAACTTTCTCACTCATCTATTATCAAAATTAAATGAAAACGAACCAAAAATAATCTATATCTAAAATGATATTTTGATATTTGTGAACCAAGTAATGAAAATTTAAATGGTTGTGGTTTCGTTATTTGTTGTCCAATCTTCGAGAAAAATCTTATTGTATGCAGATATAATTGGGATTTATTAAAACATCAGCTGTTATTTTCATTGCTGTTTATTTGTTGCCATAGAAACGAGTTTTTTCATTGTCGACACATTCTCAACACAGGAATCTAGTAGGTGGTAAACTTGTAGTAGTTTTTTTATTCCATAATGACTTTACCTCTACAAACACACATTGTATTGATTCAGTGTTATTATAAATATGAACGCAGTTTATCAGCCGAGTTAAAATAGTTTCGTATTCGCAACAGTTTGAGAGACGGTGCAATGTAGTCGCGTATAGAAAGCTTGTTAGTAAATTTGAAACCATCGGTTCCGTTGAAAACGCCAAGAGACCAGGAACACCTTCAATCATAAGAAATGAAATTCTTGCGGTGAATTGAAAAAAATATTAAATCTTAAATGATGGAAGACTGCTGGCTCTCCATGAAGAGAATGGCGGCCACTTCGAACATCTGTATTAAAACTCTAACAAGGAAGAAAATTTGGCTTAATGTTAAGTTAAAAAAAAAATTAAAAAAAAAAAAAACATTTCGTTTAATTCCAAAAGAATTTATGCACTTTATTTTTTGTTCTATGTCAAAAAAAACAAATATATTAAAGTTTTAGCTTACTTTTGAAATACCCGGAATATTTAAATAAGCCTTAACCTTGTATCGCTCGTAAATAAACATGGTAAACGATTTTTATAATTTTTTTTCATACGTGACCTTTAGCCCCCCCCCCCATATAGCCGGTTTGTTATTGATAATACGTCAAGAAATCGGTCATGGAGTTGTTTTTTTAAAGACGTCATTCCTCAAAATCGGTTCTACAAAACTGTTTTCGTTCTAATTAATTATAGAGAACTGTAAAGATTAATGTAAATCTTGTGACATAAGCAGGTTCTCAGCTTAAGCCGTATTTGATTAAAATCTTGCTTTTAGTTACGGCGTTCAAGGTTTATTTTTATTTTTTGACAATTAGGGGAAGTACTGGAACAGAGGAGCCTTTTGCCCCTTTATGGGATATCTGGTTATCAATTAAAACATTATACAAACTGTAGGTAGCATGTACAAGAATACAAGAAGACGTCTTTAGGACTTCTAAAGGCATCCACTTGTTCCTTGCCTTGTGGGTTTGTCAAATCGTCAAACACTAACAACCCATTTCCCTTGTAACAAATGCTTCTATGATCTGCTGCATTCTAGTGTGCAAATGTGTAAACAACTACTGTAGGCCTACGGGTCAACATTGTACCTCGCGGTGTTGCTCTCTGACATGCCATACCAGCTTCCAGCTTTGGCTGGTGGGCTAGACTATCCCATGTAGGTGATGTTGTGGGGAAGGGTATCGCGTGATCGACCCGATGGTGACTCATCCCACGTAGTTTGGGGAACCTTGCCAACATGAGTACCATGGGTGCATGCTCAGTCTGTTAAATTGAACATGCGCTGGGGAATGGTTTCGTGATGGTAGCAGTGTGCTAGTGGTACATTGCTTCGTAAACCTAAATATCTTAATAAAGGGGTGGGGGTCTGGTGTTGTACGAAGGTGCGCCGACCCTCCTAGTTCCTCGGAGTTGTTTAAGTTTTGAACTTTAAACTCATAGGTACAAGTCCAGTACTGGAAACTATCCGGTTTTGGGGCAACTTCCTCTATTCATGAACCGAAAAATTTTGACTTGTGATTTTGAATACGGGGTAACTCATCACAATTCGCTAAAATTTTAACTGAATCGGTAGAGGCGATATTGAGGATTTACCTTTTTATTGCGATAACTCAAGAACTCGAAATTTAGTGAGAGGGTACTTCAAAAGCAACAAATCGTTAAAGACTATTTTAAGAAAATCATAAATTTGTGCCACTAACGCCAGAAGGGAGGGGGAAGAGAAAAAAGACCCAAGATATGGCAAAAATATCCCCAAATAAAAAAAAATTGATTAAAATCGGTTCACATGTTTGGGCTGTATATCACTGCATACATGCCAGACAGATAGACATCATTCGAAAAACCAACTTTAACTATACTTGAAAACGGACATATCCTCAAAATGTTCTTTATACTACATCATATTATATGAATGGAAAAACTTTGCTATCTTTACGGCTCTAACACAGTATCACTTATCACTTCTTTAAATGGTAATTTATGCACAGATTTTTTAATTATTTTTAAATTTCGTAAAACAATTTATTAAAGAAGCAAAAAATTGGTATGAAGAGACCAATTTCTGTATCTAACATACTCCTCTAGGAAATACACGGTGAGATGAAGCCAGGAAATGAGTAAAATTGCACCATTTATTCATTACATTATTTGTCTTTGTCTTTTATATCTACAACTCGTATAAACGGTGATACGCTTGAGAATTTTCACTTATTTGTCTATTGTTTAGTAATACTGTACATTTAATGACTCTATTGTGTTTTTCTTTTTGATTTATGAGATACTCTGTGATGACAAGAAACGACACATTTCCTGTGATATTTCACACCTGAAAATGCTTTATAATGATAAGTAGTGATGAAATGCAATCTGTCATCTGACAGAAGCTTCTTCTTTTAGGTATCTCTTCTACATCTATCTGACACACACCCAGGCTTCTGCCCTTTCTGTTTTCTGAACAGCACCGCATTCGACTATTAGATAGTGTGGGGTTTCGTCCCACTCTTGTCAAAATCTGCAGATCCCATCATTAACTGTTCAGATTGTACTGTAAGGTTAATCTCTGGTTCTTTTTGAGTTTAATTTTCTTGGTCTTGCTCTTTATACTCGTGGTCTCTTGGGACTTCTTTCACTCTAATGACTTACTCAGATCTCTTCTCACTGGGTGCTCTTCCTTCTGTCGTGTTTCTGACTTGTCTTCCTTTCTTTGTTGGCTACTTTTTACATAAAGAGTGAGATTCCTCCTGAGGGACCTTACTCTATTAGGTGGAGCGTAAGACTCCCCAAGTTGATAGTCATCATGGAGGGTACGCTCCATCTTATTAGCAACGGTGAGATCCCGCACAAGCTTGTTATTTTTCATGTCTCTCTCTGAATAAAACAATACGTTTTGCGTGGGTCCGTAGAGGCTGCCTATGACCAAAATTTAATTTAAAATGTTTGAGTAATTTTAAGAAAATCGTAACTTCATGTTTTTTTCCTTGTGATAACTACCCCCAAGTTTTGAATTATCAAAAAAAAAAATTAAAGTTACGAGATGTGTCCAAAACATGCCAAATTAGATTAAAACCGCTTCACGCAATTGGGTTGTAGAGCCATATGCACTTCATTCCAGAAATTACTTTTTCAGACTCGGGAAATCTCAAAAACGGATATACAAACAAAAATTCTAATTATTTTTTTACCCATGATATAACTTACTCTGTATTACGTATTTGTGAGGAAGTAAAAAGGGGATGAAGTGTTAAGGTAACCTATGTGAGGAAGTAAAAAGGTGTGAAGTGTTAAAGTAACCTATGTGAGGAAGTAAAAAGGGGATGAAGTGTTAAAGTAACCTATGTGAGGAAGTAAAAAGGGGATGAAGTGTTAAAGTAACCTATGTGAGGAAGTAAAAAGGGGATGAAGTGTTAAGGTAACCTATGTGAGGAAGTAAAAAGGGGGTGAAGTGTTAAAGTAACCTATGTGAGGAAGTAAAAAGGGGATGAAGTATTAAGGTAACCTATGTGATGAAGTAAAAAGGGGATGAAGTGTTCTATGTGAGGAAGTAAAAAGGGGATGAAGTGTTAAAGTAACCAGGTCGAATGGCAAGACAGAAAACACGGAGAAGTCATTTTGATCCAGCTCAGTGTGAACTATATGAGGAAGACTAAAAACCCTCCTATTGTTTAAAAAGTGGAAAACCTCCCAGTCATCATCCCCTTATAAAAAATTGAAGAAAAGAGCACCAAATAAAGACCCCTAGCCCTCGAATACTCAAATAATGTCAGGGGGGTCAAAAGAGAATAACAATTGGGTAAGAGAGACCTGATAAGAAAGATGAAAGCGAGGGATCTAATCCAAGAAAACATGAAAAAAGTGTATATGCAGCTAGATTGCCAAGCCTATATGCGAGAAGTATGATTAGGTTAGGTGTGAAGCTGTTAAAGGCGCTACAGACTTCGTCTACAATAAGTGGAAGTAGAAGTAAGGTCCTACGTTAAACGAAAGCAACAAAGAGGATCCATCAGAGATAAAGACAGAAGATGTCTGACAAAAATAAAGACCGTAAACAGAAGAATTTAAAAGCAAAGTGCCCAAAACAAATTACACCGGCATGAAGTAATTTGAAACCAGTTAATTTGCTGTATTGTCTAGAACATGGAGGTTTTTCATTTTGTAGGTATAATTTTCTAGGTAATTTACTACAACGCCCGTAATTTGTTTATCAACATTCTAACATTGGCTAAATCTACCAAATTGAATTACTGGGGAACTTATGGATGTTGTAACTCGGTAACTATCAACAATACAAATACATGTATTACTGTGTTTTTCGTTAAAGAGCAAAAACCTTGTATTTGGAAACGTTAGGATAACCGCTCAAGTGTAACCTTTAAGGACTCAAACAAAACGCCATCTTACTTAAAGACGTGATTTCTCAAAATTGACTCTACCGATTTTATTGAAATTTGAAGAGGCGTATTTTTTAATAAAGAGCCCACCTTGATCAGAGTGAGTAAAAACTTGATTTTAATCAAATAGAATTTACGCAAAGAAGTGTTTATGGCACAACAAGTTGAGACTCTATTTAAATATTTTGTAAACTTTTCAAATACGACATTCAAAGTTCATTTTGACTTACAACTGTTCGTCCGATATTTTACTAATAGAAAGAAAATGTATTCTGAATAGCTCTAACTGAAAAGCCACAACATAAACAGGTGGACTATAGATTGTAAAGCCAGTCAAACCAGAAACCTTACCTTCTGGCCTTTCACTAGCCTAGACTTGACATCTTCTTCTCGCCTTTCATCCTTTCACTCTACACATTACTGCGCATGCGTTATGACAGTCTTACTTCATTTACATATTGTTACATAGCCTTGCACTGATCAACATCGCACAGTTGTATGACGTGTGTGTACTAAAATACAAAACCAAATTAAGTTGATGGGTACTCGCTTCGCTCGTCTCAGAGGCTCGGCTCTTACGATCCTCGATGCTGCACATATGTGAAGGAGCTTCCACTAGCTACACTCCTAACTATACTAATATCACATTTTCATTGGAAGTGAGGGTTTGAAATTACGATTTTTGATCATAACTTCTCTATTTGTCATCGTAGAGAGATGATGTTGTTAAATTTTATCGAATTTAGTTATAAATTGAAAAATAGTCGAGATATGAACAAAACACTGTTATAAATATGACCGACATATTTCTGAATTTCAATAGGGTTCTATATGAGGGCACTACACTAAATTTCATATTCTTATCATAATTTTTGTAACAGCTATCACATGCTTACGTACAGACAACAACAACGACGGTAAGACGGCGTCGAAAATCACTTTTTCCCGTTTCACGTGGTCATGAAACGTAAAGATCAGTCAAAAAACACGAGGTTGTAATTTTTGACAATATCGCTCTAAATATTATTCTTCAGTACCAGGAAAGCCGATCTCCGATCGGGTTATTGTCTCATCTATAAAAATTTGGGTATGTTACAAGTACAACAATTATAATAAAGGTCAAAATTTCGAGAATTAATAGAAGCAAGTCTGCTAAACAAATTAGGTGAATACCAAGTCCATTGGATTGCTGATGTTGAAAACCCTTTACATAAAAAATATGGAGAAAATCGTTAGAGCCGTTTTTGAAATAAAATGTTTGGAAGTAGGTACATACATACATACTTACAATTCCTTGCTCGTTTAATAGAATAAGATATATTGGATAAGTAAAATGATATACGAATACAAAACGTATTTCTGTACTATTTATCAGTGTGTTATGTACGAAGGAAACACAGCTCCAATTGTTTAAAGCATCTATCCGTCATTGTGTAATTAAGTTTTTTTAAAAAGGTGAGATGTAAATGAATAAAGTCTTGAATAAAGAATTTTATTTATCAAAGAACAATGATAGGAGAATTGTAGAATAGAGAATTTACATCGATGTTCCTAAGGGTTAAAGGCTCTTATTTATGAAGGTTCCTTAATATTTCCTTCGTTTAAGGTCTCCTTTAGGCTGTTTCCTTGAAGATATTTCCTTTATATCCTTCATTTAGAAACTACTACGGAATTCCGTAACGCTTTAACCTATTACCTTGACAGTTGGTCAACAACCTAACCTAAACATTCTTCATTATAGTTTGTTATTAAAATATTGTGAAAATCAAGAAGATTTATTAGAATTCCTTACGAGGTGCCACGAGCACTTGGGGATGCAGAAAATACATTTGATTTTTACAATGAACTGTAAAATGTTATAGTATAATAAATTTGCCTATTATTGTATACTCCAGTTTATTTTGATAAAATAAATGGATTGTTTAAAGTTGTATGGTATAACTGTAGCAGCCAATACGATATTGAATACTGAAATTAGAACATTCTTGTTGTGTGGTAATTGTGTTTAACTTACACGGCTTTCCCCCTTCAACATTTCCCTGTCCTTGCTTATATTCTCAAGCCATGTTTGTGAACCAAATAAATCTTAAATAGAAAATGAACCTAGACTCTATATAGAAAATTTAAGGTATTTTTCAATAATCAGAGATGTGGTTTCCCTTAAGCGGCCATTGTGCACCATGACTTATACCTTGGAATAAATAAATGTATTTGAATATTTATCTTTCAACAACGTCAATAGCTACTGTATGTAAAATATTATTTAAATATTCTTTCTACATTAAATGGCTCCTATACAGTTTCACAATTGCTATTGTTTATAGGCTACCTTCATAACATAAATAATAAGACTACACTTTTGCGTTAAATGAACATTTCTATATATAAACATCCTGTAATGGTAATTTGGTTATAAGACCTATTAATGTCATGTTTGGTGTCTTTTTTCATATTTCTATTCAAAGTTTTCAAATATGTACACGGAAATTTGGAATTATGAATATGTTAAAAGGGTTAAATGTCTGAGTGGCGTTGCTAGTAGGTGAGACATTACTAAAACAGCTGCGTATGGGTGTGAATGACAGGAGATTACCGGCCCAGATGTCAACTTGGTGTAAACAGACAATAGATCAGCTAGATGGATTTTCAGTCGGGATTTCTGTTGCAGCTTCCCAATTAACTCACGAAACTGTGTCAACTCCGTAAAGTTTGATCCCCAGTACCTCTCAGAGTGCTAACCACTACACCCGATGCCGACTATAATTTTTATATTTCCACAAACTGTAATCTTCCTTGGTTACTTTCTAAATGGCAGTGCAACTCAATTAGCACTCTCATTTTACTTCAGAAGACAATTTATTTTGCAAATAATTTACAACATTACACAATATAAAATGACCCCTCGCCGTAAGTCGAATTACGTAAGGTATTATTATATTTCCTTATTTGACAAGAAAGTTTGTATGAAGTGTAAAAAAAGTGGGCATAGACAAACGTGTAGAGCCTACTCCATTTAAAAACATAAGAGTGTAGTTATGATGTTTTTATTGTTTTGTTTTCAAGTAGAAAAAAAAAACAAATAAGAAAGTTACTGCCAGATATTGGTTTTAAGATATAAATATATGAAAATTGATGTTAATAAATAAACAATTGGTATTTTGTATTTTTTAATTTAGCGTTTGTTAGAAGCGGAATTAATACTTTTACTTGGCGCGAGTACTTCGAATACCATTGATATTGATTTGGAATGTGATAACTTTTTCCTTGTTTCCTCTATGTTCGTACAATTCCAAGACGTGACAACGGAGCTTTACAACTTCCTTGCTTATATATACTTATGTTTGATCAGTCAATCTATAATTTCACCTCATTGTTCGTACAATTCCAAGACGTGACAACGGAGCTTTACAACTTCCTTGCTTATATATACTTATGTTTGATCAGTCAATCTATACCTTCACTTCTATGTTCCTATAATTCCAAGACGTGACAACGGAGCTACACAACTTCCTTGCTGATACTTGTCTTTGATCAGTCAATCTATACCTTCTCCTCTATGTTCGTACAATTCCAAGACGTGACAACGGAGCTTTACAACTTCCTTGCTTATATATACTTATGTTTGATCAGTCAATCTATACCTTCACTTCTATGTTCCTATAATTCCAAGACGTGACAACGGAGCTTTACAACTTCCTTGCTGTTACTTGTCTTAGATCAGTCAAACTATACCTTCTCCTCTATGTTCGTATAATTCCAACACGTGTTACTGACGTTAGAAAATAAATGAAACCCAAGTTACTTCGTTCCCGTGTCGATCTTGAAAAAACCTGTTTGCTAGGATTACCGGTTTTCTGTTTTTGATAACCATATCGTGTTTCGATCCACAAAACTATCTCGGATACACGGGAAAGAATAATGAGACTTCTGAAAGTGCTTCAAACAAACTTCTCAGCATGATCAGATGGGGAGACCGACCACTAGACGTCTTTTACTTTCCCAAACTTACATAGAACGGGATAACAAAATTAAAATCCAGTTTTAAACTACTGTATATACCAGTTTTGAGATCTCTTGAATTCAAATCATATGATTTTCAGAATCATCTCCGTATGTCTCAAATATATACAGTGCTATACAAATACTGACCAAAATTTATGGATACATCTTATATTTAGTTAGCTATAGAATTTCTTTACTACAAGGCCGATTGAGGCGTCAAATTAATTAGTGTTACCTGGAGATTTGTCGAAAATTATTAATTTCCCTTGTAAACAACTATTTTGTAACAAATTTATCATTTAAGTAACTATAGTTAAATAACTTGTTTCTCAACAATAATAATTTGAAACGGTTGTTATAAAGTCTTAATTTCGTTTTATTTTGTTGTTTTGTTTGAGAATTTATAATAACTGTTTTTAATTATTTATAGGTTCACTTAAATTCACTATTTACATAGCAAACTTCTTATGGGTAATATTTTTCACATAAAAATATTTTTAAACAACTGTTATAAATTTTAAAATACCTTTTATTTTGTTGTTTTGTTTGAAAATTTTTAAAAGTTGTTTTAAATTATTTTTAGGTTAACTTATATAGTGCTTACTTTATTTGTGGGGATTCACGTTGTGGTGTGATTGGTTGCTTACATCTCGCAAAACTAAACAGTTTATATGGCTTATTGTTAATGTGTGACAAGTGGGCCTGAATTTTTATCTGTATAGAGCTTACTTTATTTGTTATTGCTTACATCTCATTTCAAAATCATTTATCACTGGTATTGAAAGAGTTACATTTTAAAATCCGAATAAATTGTATTTTGTCATTTATTGTTGTACATTTAGCCTAACTCTGATAAACAATAGAAATGTTTACGGACATATGTTTATAGGAACTTTTCTTTATTTTGACCCATAAACCCCCCCCCCATGATTTATCTCCGCGCATTACACAAACACCCTGTATTTATATCTAGCTATTGGGATATTCCACATTCATCAAACGTCGACACCTGAGGTCATGAAATGTCCACCGACCCTACACATTGGAGAATTTGTAACAATTTTAAGTTTTCTACATACTTCTAAGTTTCAAATCAGCCTTGTTCAATGTATTGGAACAAATGTATTTCATTAGAAACTCTAAATAAAGTTTCAACTTTGCGCAGGAAAAATTTAGAAAATGAAACTGTATTTTTTTACTGTCGTTTATACCACAAAGCATTTTCATTTGGTGTTCAAATCAATCTTTTGGTTTGATAATTTTTAGAAATATAAGTGATTTCAAAATTGGAGTTGAACGATTTGTGGAACTCAACAAAAACTACCAATATTGCACATTGTGATTTATAGAAACTAGAAGACCAACATGGTCAATAAATAAAATAATGGTCAGACAAAATTTAAAAAAACACCAAAACGTTCTCATTATATGGAAGGTAAAAGACGTCCAAAACTGAGGATGCTGTTTGAGAGAGGATGAGTGAGAGAGGCACAAGAGTTGGTTTAGCTTATTTAGAGTTTATCTTGAAACATTTCTCATAACGAACGTAAGTGCAGATGCCAAATGTACCGTACATAGCAAGAAATAACACCGGATAATCTTGTCATTACGACTTGCTTGAATGAAAAAGTGTTCTTATTGCCCATTACTGTCAGAGAAAGGAAAGATTTCAGCCCACACTCTGACAAACCGGTTAGGAAATCGATGATCTTGACAATTTTATTTATAACTCCATGATAAAGTGAATGTTTTAAAATCAATATGCAGAGCTGTAATGCAGCTCAAAAATGCACTACAAGAAGCTGTACTAGCATGAAATAGCCAGGAAATAATCCCAGATTTTAAAGTATGCTTGGCTACAAAAAACAAGTATGTTTTCCTCATAACATTTTGCATTGTATTAAAATGGTACTACTTCTTCAAGACAGACTGTTGGCTAATTTGTTAGCAAATCAAGATGTAACTAGTATGATACCAGTTACATCTTAAGTTGGTAACAAAAAGACTAGTACTCTGGGAAGGTATCAGACTCCTACTCTGCTGCACTGGGTGTTGTCGAATTGGTCCGATGGTCAAAGGAATTCGTTAATCCTCCAATTAGAGAGGTCGAACTGGTCCGAGGGTTCGCGTAGGGTTGAGGTCGAACTGGTCCAACGGCATATAGGTAATCATTTTATTTTGGACACCATTGGCGTCTTCTAAACTAATAATGGGGAACATTCTCTAGTTTTTTATGTTTAATAACGATATGTACTTAAAATGTTACCTATGAAATGTTACCTAAATGATTAAACAGGCTCCTGTAAGTAGCTTCTTTCTTATCAGGCAAGAGGCAAAAGACAAGTGGTATGTAGTTCCCATTCTCTACACAATGTATTGTGAAGAATTGGTAAAAGAATTTAGCTGAAAAAGTAAGGTTAGGTTAGGTTAGGTAATCCCTTCCGGGATTTCCTGTCTCTACCTGCTTTCTAACCATCGGACCAGTTCGACCGTGACCCTTCCCTAAGCAACAAAAATATAATTGGAATATTTTGACCATTGGACCAGTTCGGTACCACCCGCTGCACACCCTAAAAGAGTTGGGGGTGAAGAGGCGCTTACAGACGGTAGTTAACAGAAGTAGGGAACACAAAAGAATTGCATTGCATCCCTAATACTTGAGTCATATTTCAGCCTAAGTAAAAACACATAATTACGATTTTCTCACTACCGGCTTTACATATATTTATCAAATTTTTCTCAAGTGTAGCCTTCTAAGGGCTCAGACAAAACATACTGGTTGCGATCTCTCCAAAAATCCAGGTTTGTTAGTTATCATAACTATTATAAAAGACATAATTTCTAAACATCGACTAAACCGATTTCGTTTAAATTTTAGAAAAGTGTGAAAACTGTTGATCCAACCCAGAGTGAAAAAATATTATCAAACTCTGATTATTAAAAAATATTATCGAGAGTGATTTTAACCAAACTCGATTAAAAACCTGTTTAAATATGTTAAAAAGACAGTGTCTGGGGTTAATTTTCCACTTATAGCCGATGAACCGTTGACTTTCTTGTGGGCGACCGAGAAAGTCTTTGCAAAGCATTTCTTTTCCATCTGATGAGTAAAGGCAGTGACGCAATGAATGCAGCTCAGTCAAAACAGGTTTATTGCAAAAGCAAGCCTAGAGGCGATCATCTCGAGTATGCTGTAAGTCTATATCGATTAATCGAATTCTAATACGACACTCTCGATTACAGTAATTAGAATGATTCTAATTAGGAAGCCGTGATTGTAAAGTATTGACCTGTTAGTTACAAGACGGGTTTCCATTAGAATATAAACCTTTAACCTTTCCTTGTATTAGAAGGCAGTATCATGGTACTAACCCAACTCTGTTCTTTGTATTAGAATTAATCTTGATATCAATATAAAGGAACGGGGTAGTGGATGGAATTTTTATTCCATTTATATTGAAAGATATTGGTAAAAAAATTATTATTAGTAATTTACTATGGGCCTAACACGTTTTTCTTGGTTTTCCATCACTTCAGTCAAATTGAAATCTGAGTATATTAAGTGTTAAAAATATCAAACCATTCAATGAACACCATTTTGAAATGATTAAGTGAACAATTATAAAATTTGGTGGTACATTGGAAACTAAAAACGAGCGTTTTTTCTTTATTTATTTAACGTTCAAAACCACTTCCCAAAATCTGACGCATTACATACTGGGCACTCTGTATACATCCCAAGTAGAGATCGTTATTTTTGAATTAATATGGCGGACATATGGAGCACTACTAATTTGACACTTTACAGTTATGTTACATAGATATGTAAAAAGATTTTCATCTTTGTATGGTCAATCAAAACAAAATGGCGGAATAACAAAAAGAACACAATCTTCTGGATAGAACCACTTCCTCCCACAATGCAATGCATTTAACCTGTTGAATCTCCATCAGCTGTTGTTTTGTTAACACACAACAATGAAACAATTTGGTAGTTGTTGTCTGCTTTATCTCTTATTTTATGGTTGCTATGGTAATAAATATAAAAATAGCTACAAATAAGCTCAATAACTTTCGATGATATTACTTAATTTTGTTAGAATATCCCGACGTTCATAACTCAATATTAATAATACAAATTCCAAAAATCATTTTATAAACTATCACAAGGAAATATATGCATTATGAATAAACAAAGTAGGTTTTCACTTACAAAATGGAGTTTCTAAGATGGCGATTAGTGTACTTTGTAAAATCATATTACTGTGATGGGCCTAATGTACAAGTAATAAAACCATCTTAAATGTACAGCTTGTAATGTTCTCTGCATCCTGTTGTGAGGCTAGCACACACACACACTTACCTAAAACAAATAAAACAACATTTGATAATAAGACATTTTATTTATCAACTAAATTTATACAAGTAAAACATTTCAAAGAAAACAAAAACAATGTTTACTTTCTCACATAACGTAGTGTAGAGAAAGCTATAAATAGATCAAGAAATGAATGTTGAGTTTTTCCAGATATATCCGTTTGTAATTCACTGAAAGGATTTTAATTGGAATAAAGTCTGTCTGTCGTCTTTGCAGTGCTTTACAGCTTAAACGCTTGGACGAATTTTAATCAAATTTTGTATTTTGTCCATAACAACTTGATATAATTTACGGTAGCCATTATAAGAAGGGAAAAAAACACAAAATAACGATGTTCTTAAATTCGACTTTAAAGATTTTTATCACATTTTGCTCAACTGAAGCACCTAAGGATTCAAACAAAATGTATTGGTCACCACTTATCCGAACATTCCCCTTCGTAAATTATCTGTAAAACAACATCAACATATATGTTATAAAATATGTAATGTTTCAAAATCACATATATTGAAAAAAATTACAATTTTTTTTCGATCAAATTTTAGCGCAACCTGTTTGTAAAATGTCAAGTAAAATACTGTACATTTATAATTCAGGAATAACTTGACCATCGTCATTATAAGCTCAAGGACTACGACCGAACTGACATTTTGTAACGGCAACGTTACGCTCTACATTTTGGTAATGATACTGTTCTCGGCCCATGCCCATCACCCCTGTTCTCGGCCCATGCACCACTGGTTATCCAGCTTTGAATTAATATTACATTATCTAATTAAACTCTCACACAATACTAATTAAGAACAGAGTAGACCCAAATAATAAATTAACGCGTCCGATTGGGCCTTCGGAAAAACTCCGAACGTCATGACCCCCCCCCCCCACCCGAACTATGTAACCAGTTATGGTTATTTTGGAAATTATATTTTGAAAACACAAATTAAAACAAGACTGCATTTTACAACACGATATATCTCAGACCAGATATAACCGCTAGAGTTTTTAAAGCAAAACGGGAAAATCTTTTAGATTTTATTTTCAAGTAGAAAATTTCTGATGATGTAAAAACTTTTACATGGAACAAGAAACGGGGTCTCTTTATTATATCAGTCATACTGATAGACATACAATTTTGACTTTAAGTATAGCCTCTAAGGACCCAAACAAAGTGTAATGATTGTCATCTCTATAAAAATAGCTTTTCCATCAAATCTATTGTGAATTATCGTTCAAAAACCAAAAAGAATCAACCTTGGGACTGTTATAAAATAACCTAATTTCTCAAAATCGACTCTACCAATTTCGTTCAAATTTTAATGAATTGTGAAGATTAATGACCCTATCCGTGTGCTAAATCACAAGTTAACTGCTGTCATTAAGAGCTGGATTTTCATCAAATACGATTTACGCTGGGACAAGCGAAGCGAGTCTAGGACTTTATTTAAATAAATTGTGTAAATTTCACGGTTCATTTTCACTTTTTGATTGACTACTAGTCTGTACTGACATTTTCACTTTTTGATTGACAACTAGTCTGTACTGACATTTTCACTTTTTGATTGACTACTAGTCTGTACTGACATTTTCACTTCTTGATTGACTACTAGTCTGTACTGACATTTTCACTTTTTGATTGACTACTAGTCTGTACTGACATTTTCACTTCTTGATTGACTACTAGTCTGTACTGACATTTTCACTTTTTGATTGACTACTAGTCTGTACTGACATTTTCACTTCTTGATTGACTACTAGTCTGTACTGACATTTTCACTTTTTGATTGACTACTAGTCTGTACTGACAATTTCACTTCTTGATTGACTACTAGTCTGTACTGACATTTTCACTTTTTGATTGACTACTAGTCTGTACTGACATTTTCACTTCTTGATTGACTACTAGTCTGTACTGACATTTTCACTTTTTGATTGACTACTAGTCTGTACTGACATTTTCACTTTTTGATTGACTACTAGTCTGTACTGACATTTTCACTTTTTGATTGACTACTAGTCTGTACTGACATTTTCACTTCTTGATTGACTACTAGTCTGTACTGACATTTTCACTTTTTGATTGACTACTAGTCTGTACTGACATTTTCACTTTTTGATTGACTACTAGTCTGTACTGACATTTTCACTTTTTGATTGACTACTAGTCTGTACTGACATTTTCACTTCTTGATTGACTACTAGTCTGTACTGACATTTTCACTTTTTGATTGACTACTAGTCTGTACTGACATTCTCACTTTTTGATTGACTACTAGTCTGTACTGACATTTTCACTTTTTGATTGACTACTAGTCTGTACTGGCATTTTCACTTTTTGATTGACTACTAGTCTGTACTGACATTTTCACTTTTTGATTGACTACTAGTCTGTACTGACATTTTCACTTCTTGATTGACTACTAGTCTGTACTGACATTTTCACTTTTTGATTGACTACTAGTCTGTACTGACATTTTCACTTTTTGATTAACTACTAGTCTGTACTGACATTTTCACTTTTTGATTGACTACTAGTCTGTACTGACATTTTCACTTCTTGATTGACTACTAGTCTGTACTGACATTTTCACTTTTTGATTGACTACTAGTCTGTACTGACATTTTCACTTTTTGATTGACTACTAGTCTGTACTGACATTTTCACTTTTTGATTGACTACTAGTCTGTACTGACATTTTCACTTCTTGATTGACTACTAGTCTGTACTGACATTTTCACTTTTTGATTGACTACTAGTCTGTACTGACATTTTCACTTCTTGATTGACTACTAGTCTGTACTGACATTTTCACTTTTTGATTGACTACTAGTCTGTACTGACATTTTCACTTCTTGATTGACTACTAGTCTGTACTGACATTTTCACTTTTTGATTGACTACTAGTCTGTACTGACATTTTCACTTTTTGATTGACTACTAGTCTGTACTGACATTTTCACTTTTTGATTGACTACTAGTCTGTACTGACATTTTCACTTTTTGATTGACAACTAGTCTGTACTGACATTTTCACTTCTTGATTGACTACTAGTCTGTACTGACATTTTCACTTTTTGATTGACTACTAGTCTGTACTGACATTTTCACTTCTTGATTGACTACTAGTCTGTACTGACATTTTCACTTTTTGATTGACTACTAGTCTGTACTGACATTTTCACTTTTTGATTGACTACTAGTCTGTACTGACATTTTCACTTTTTGATTGACTACTAGTCTGTACTGACATTTTCACTTCTTGATTGACTACTAGTCTGTACTGACATTTTCACTTTTTGATTGACTACTAGTCTGTACTGACATTTTCACTTTTTGATTGACTACTAGTCTGTACTGACATTTTCACTTTTTGATTGACTACTAGTCTGTACTGACATTTTCACTTCTTGATTGACTACTAGTCTGTACTGACATTTTCACTTTTTGATTGACTACTAGTCTGTACTGACATTTTCACTTTTTGATTGACTACTAGTCTGTACTGACATTTTCACTTTTTGATTGACTACTAGTCTGTACTGACATTTTCACTTTTTGATTGACTACTAGTCTGTACTGACATTTTCACTTCTTGATTGACTACTAGTCTGTACTGACATTTTCACTTTTTGATTGACTACTAGTCTGTACTGACATTTTCACTTTTTGATTGACTACTAGTCTGTACTGACATTTTCACTTTTTGATTGACTACTAGTCTGTACTGACATTTTCACTTCTTGATTGACTACTAGTCTGTACTGACATTTTCACTTTTTGATTGACTACTAGTCTGTACTGACATTTTCACTTTTTGATTGACTACTAGTCTGTACTGACATTTTCACTTTTTGATTGACTACTAGTCTGTACTGACATTTTCACTTCTTGATTGACTACTAGTCTGTACTGACATTTTCACTTTTTGATTGACTACTAGTCTGTACTGACATTTTCACTTCTTGATTGACTACTAGTCTGTACTGACATTTTCACTTCTTGATTGACTACTAGTCTGTACTGACATTTTCACTTCTTGATTGACTACTAGTCTGTACTGACATTTTCACTTTTTGATTGACTACTAGTCTGTACTGACATTTTCACTTTTTGATTGACTACTAGTCTGTACTGACATTTTCACTTCTTGATTGACTACTAGTCTGTACTGACATTTTCACTTTTTGATTGACTACTAGTCTGTACTGACATTTTCACTTTTTGATTGACTACTAGTCTGTACTGACATTTTCACTTCTTGATTGACTACTAGTCTGTACTGACATTTTCACTTTTTGATTGACTACTAGTCTGTACTGACATTTTCACTTCTTGATTGACTACTAGTCTGTACTGACATTTTCACTTTTTGATTGACTACTAGTCTGTACTGACATTTTCACTTCTTGATTGACTACTAGTCTGTACTGACATTTTCACTTTTTGATTGACTACTAGTCTGTACTGACATTTTCACTTCTTGATTGACTACTAGTCTGTACTGACATTTTCACTTTTTGATTGACTACTAGTCTGTACTGACATTTTCACTTTTTGATTGACTACTAGTCTGTACTGACATTTTCACTTCTTGATTGACTACTAGTCTGTACTGACATTTTCACTTTTTGATTGACTACTAGTCTGTACTGACATTTTCACTTCTTGATTGACTACTAGTCTGTACTGACATTTTCATTTTATACTGAGATTTTCACTTTTGATTGACTACAAGTCTGTACTGATATTTTCACTTTCTACTGACATTTTCACTGTTTGATTGACTATAGTTTGTACTGACATTTTCACTTTGTACTGACATTTTCACTTTTTGATTAATTACTAGTCTGTACTGACAATTTCATTTTTTGATTGATTACTAGTCTGTACTGACATTTTCACTATTTGATTGACTACTAGTCTGTACTGACATTTTCATTTTATACTGAGATTTTCACTTTTTTATTGACTACTAGTCTGTACTGACATTTTCACATTGTACTGACATTTTCACTTTGTACTGACATTTTCACTTTCTACTGACATTTTCACTTTTTGATTGACTACTAGTCTGTACTTACATTTTAACTTTGAAATGGCATTTTCACTTTTTGATTGACAACTAGTCTGTACTTACATTTTAACTTTGAAATGGCATTTTCACTTTTTGATTGACAACTAGTCTGTACTGACATTTTCACTTTGTAATGACATTTTCACTTTTTGATTGACTACTAGTCTGTACTGACATTTTCACTTTTTGATTGACAGCTAGTCTGTACTGACATTTTCACTTTTTGATTGACAACTAGTCTGTACTGATATTTTCACTTTTTGATTGACAACTAGTCTGTACTGACATTTTCACTTTTTGATTGACAACTAGTCTGTGCTGACATTTTCACTTTTTGATTGACAACTAGTCTGTACTGACATTTTCACTTTTTGATTGACTACTAGTCTGTACTGACATTTTCACTTTTTGATTGACAACTAGTCTGTACTGACATTTTCACTTTTTGATTGACTACTAGTCTGTACTGGAATTTTCATTTTTGATTGACAACTAGTCTGTACTGACATTTTCACTTTTTGATTGACAACTAGTCTGTACTGACATTTTCACTTTTTGATTGACAACTAGTCTGTATTGACATTTTCACTTTTTGATTGACAACTAGTCTGTACTGACATTTTTGATTCGTTTTAATTTGGTTTTGAGGATGAGTGAGAGAGAAAGTACCCGCAATATTTTTACATAATTTAATTTTCTACCGCCAGTACCTCATTTAATGGAACATTTGCTAATTAAACCATGACCACTTAAGTGTAGATATTAACGTGTTTAGGTCGGGGAATAACACATAAACCCCCCAAATTAAAAACCAGTTGCTTCTATCAATGAGGGACTGAAATGTCAATTTAGATTGGCATCAAATCCAAGTCATTCATTAGACGCTGCACTTTCTCTTTCAACATTTACACTGTCTAATAAATAGAGCCCCAAACATCAAAATAACAAACAAAATTCCAATAATCATGTGTTCAAAAATGCTTTTATCCGTGTCTTCTTATTTCTTTCAGAATATTTAATACTATTATTTTGTAGTTAGCACAAATTTTTTTTTTTTTTTTTTTCACCTAACCGTCTCATGGAAATTGTTGATACCAAATTATTCTAAAACTGTTGATTTTATAAAATATTTATAAATATTTGTAAATGAGACAAAAGGAATGTCTCCCTTTTAATGCTGAAGATATCTTTATTATCTTGGTTTTGTATGAGAAAGTTTGTGCTATATTTCTTTTAATCAATGAAGGACTTTGAAATGTCAATTTGATTTAGATACAGCAACACCATACACAACTTCATGTCCCTAATTTTATTTGTACAACCTACCATTCCTACACGAAAACGAAAATCACTTTTTAGGATTCCGTAAGTCATGAAACATAGTGTTTTGTTCCTTCTATGTTGTTTAAACACGAATAACCTCTCGGTCATTATCACCCTATAAACAAGAGGAAGAAATGAACATAACATAAAGACCCCAAAAAGTAAATTACTCATCAAGTAAAGGGAATAGAGTTCATCAAGAGAGACCTGATAGGAAAGGTGAAAGAGAGGTATCTACATGAAAAAAAGTGTAGATACAGATATGGTACCTCGGGATTGCCACACCCCCTAGTCACTACAAGTGAGCCGCTTTGATGTTTCCTCAACTGGCTGCGACATACAATACTGTAGTTTTATTTATGTAATAACTATTTTAAGGCTTTACACTTTTTTACATAATAAAAGTAGGTTAAGATCTCTATCAGACAAGCTACTTGTGTGGCGTTACTCTAGAGACATGCCACGTTTCAAAAAATGTGCAGCAACTTTGTTCACACAAAGTGGTGTTTCATGTTTCTCCCCAAGCAGACAGCTCCAGTGGTGGTGTAACAGTGTGTTCTTGTTTTCACAGGAAGCGACAACTTGGTCAAATTGGATTCATAAATTCAGGTAGTAGAAATGATACAACCGAATGTCCTCAACAGTTTATTTTCCCCCATAAGTTATACGTAGTATAGAGAAGAGAAAATTACGTGATCGATAAAAAAAAAAAACCGGTGACGAGTATTTTTTGAAATGATATTTGTCTATAGTGGACCGATTATTAGTTTTCATAAAAAAAATAAAACACATAAATGACGAATTTCTCAAAATCGGCTCGAACTATTTTGATCAACTTTAAAGAAAAACAAAACGTATTTATCACCAAAAGTATTGAGAGTTGTCGGTAAAAACCACACAAAATATTAGCCATGTGGGTGTTACAAAATACTTAATTTCTTAAAGTAGGCTCCACCGATTTCATTCAAATTTTAGTGAAGATTAATGACTCGAATCCGTGTAGAAAACAGCAAGTAAAAAAATAAAAAATCGATTCAGAAATAATTGTAAAAAAAGCCTTGATATCCACCATAAAAGCTCCATTTTAATGAAATAAGTATTTATGACATGTTATTGGAACAGGCGGAGCAAGTTTTGGTCCTTATAAATATTTATCCAAAGACGCTGACCATGTTTAAGGTAGGTAAAATTAAGGTAAAAATCAGGGCTACGCAATTAAGGTGTAGGTAAAATTAAGGACACTTATAATTTCACGCGCGTGTCTGTCTGTCTACAAGTCGTAACCAGTCTAGACAGACAAGCCGGATAACTCCTATGTAATTCAAACTTTCCATTTATATTCTTTGTATTGTCCTACATATAGCGGTAACAAAAATATGACTTTAGGGTAGTTGAGGGGCGTTGGAGGGGGAGTTGGAAAACTTTAATTTGGAAAATATAAGGGGTGAAGTTTTTCTGATTACGAATATGTATGTTTATTTGATGAACAAATTAATATGTTGGCGTTAAAAGACATGGACTTTATAAAAATAACTTCCTCTATAATATACCTACGTCGTACGCACGACCTGTTTATTGATTGACATCGGTTGTCGTGATTAGTTTTCTGGTCGTGATTAGTTTTGGATAGTATTTAGTTTTGAGTGGGAAAGTTTGTGCAATGTTTTTGCAAAATTTACATATATTATCTTAAACAAGTTGATCCACCGGGTTTTTAATCAATCAGAGACTATGAAATGCCAATTTTGATTGCGTTTGATTCAAGTAATTTAAATCATTACCGCACTTTCTCCTTCGATACGTTTAAAAACATCAATCAAAGTTGACAAATCTAACAGCTGATTCTATGCATGTAAAATATCTATAAACGGTTGAAAGTCTACGAGTATGTAATAACAATATCCCTAGTAGCTCGCACACCTAGTCCTTTGGATCTTTTAATATATTCACAGACCGTTCCGTTACTGTCTGGGCGTGTCACGTGATACAAGTAACATCTCAGCTAGTCTAAATGGAAGACTTGCTTATTGTATTGTGAATATGATTTACTATTCATTCTATTTTACACGTATACAGGGTGTTACAAAATTGTGTTTCCAAACTTCAGAAAGTGGTTCACCATAAAAACTAACCAAATAAAAATAATCCGTTTCAAAACGGTGGCTGCTTAAATTGTTTAAATCTAAATAACTTAAAAACGTTAAATTTTTATGAAAAAATGTTAAGAGATTTTTTTGTAATTCTTTTAATTTCCTATCGAATATTTTAATTGTCAAAACAATCGGATGAAAGATTACAGTGGTAACAATGCATAGTCAATGTGTGTCTTTAAAAACAATTGGCGCAGTTCTACTGAAATCCTATTGTTTTGACAATTACAATATTGAATAGTAAATTTAAAGAACTACAAAAATTACCGTTTTGAGTTATTTAGATTTCTTTTTTTAATTTAGTAGCCGCAATTTTGAAACGCATTATTAAATTAAATTGGTTATTTTTTTTTCTTCAAAACAGTTCGTTACCTTATTACGTAAACATTTCAACCCGTCAAACCGTTCTGGAATTAAAAAATATTTTCCGGGGAAAAACAAAATGGCTGATATCAGGGTTACTAGGCAATTTCGTACATATGTATACAGGAACGTTTTCTTAGTTTTCATGTGGGAAACCACCTCCGGAAGTTTGGAAAACACCCTGATTTGTGTTAACTAAATAGGAAATTCACTGTCACGGTAGCTGGTACAAGTTGCTAGTGTGAAACTTCGTTTTCTAACTTTCCATAGCCTCGAATGATAAAGTAATTTTACACACTCCGCCCGTCGTCATCGTCTGCACGATGATTAGTTTGGTGTAGACTATAGTGTGCTCATATAGAAAATAGAGTTTTAAATGTCAAATTTGAAGCTGTTTATTGTTCGTATCTAGTGAGTTGTGTGTTGTAGTACATCCCCATATCTCTACGGCGACAAATATCCAAGTTATTGTGAAAAATGTAACCTCCCAAAGGATCGAGACATCGACAAGTGAAGATTTTATCACGCAGGTTGTGGTCCTCTTAGGGATAAGATAGTGTGATACGAGTGGAGACGTCAAATATGTAAACATTTAGGACCTAGCCGACGGCAAGAAAGTAGTGACAATTACAAAGTAGTGAAAACCTGTTTAACAACTGTTACTGAGCAAGATCCCTTGATCTATCAACACAATTTAACATTTCTACAAGGCTCAAGAAACCATCTTTTGAATATTACGTTTAGAGGATCTGCTTGTATTACATTAATTTTAGGGCATTCAACAAAGTCCGTCAAGCTATTTTGAAACTTCCCGTTGTCGTTCACGGGAGATTCCAAATCTCATTTGGCCGAATATGACCCAACAAAGTCCGTCAAGCTATTTTAAAATTTCCCGTTGACGTTCACGGGAGATTCCTAATCTGAATTGGCAGAAGATGACCCAACAAAGTCCGCCAAGCTATTTTGAAACTTCCCGTTGTCGTTCACGGGAGATTCCAAATCTTATTTGGCCAAATATGACCCAACAAAGTCCGCCAAGCTATTTTGAAACTTCCCGTTGACGTTCACGGATGATTCCATATCTGAATTGGCAGTAGATGACCCAACAAAGTCCGCCAAGCTATTTTGAAACTTCCCTTTGACGTTCACGGATGATTCCATATCTGAATTGGCAGTAGATGACCCAAACAAAGTCCGCCAAGCTATTTTGTAATTTCCCGTTTTCTTTCACTGGAGATTCAAATCTGAATTGGCCGAAAATGACCCAACAATGTCCGCCAAGCTATTTTGAAATGACAATTACAAAGTTCAGAAAACCTGTTAAAACTGTTTTAAACAAACTTACCCTACTGAGCAAGATCCCTTGATCTATCAATACAATTTAACATTTCTACAAGGCTCAAGAAACCATATTTTGAACATTACGTTTAGAGGATCTGCTTGTATACATTCAATTATAGGGCTGGGTAAGTAAAATGATGGAACCATCAATTTTTTGTGTTTTAAAGACGTAAATCCTCGCCGTATTTATAACCTAAAAAAAATAATAAGAAGAAGAAGAAAGTAGCATTAAAGAGAGACACATTGCTATCCAACATTCTAAATAGCATCAGAAAAGAACAAGAATTGGTTAAGAGAGACCTGAAGGAGAGCGGCAGAGAGATCTAATTCAAGATAGGAATTTGAAGAAACGTGTAGATATATCTAGGATACCTTAGGATTGCCACACCGATATTGCCAAACTTGTAAAAATTAAAATGCAATTGCTTGTCACAATTTGTCTGCCAAGTACCAACCAACATATCATACTAAATAGATGACACAACAATAGAAATCGATAGTCTGTGGTCTTGGCAGATAGTGGAAGAACGTGTCTCAACTGTATCCGAGAACGAATCACTTCTTGGGACGTAGTTTTAAAAATAAATTTGTAGCGTTTAAATAGTGGCCATACTGGAATGTTCGCCATTGCGACAAAGTTGCCAATTTAACTATAGGGAAAGTTATGTGAAGAGTCAAAAATCGATGTCTAGTTTATTTTGCGGATTATTTTTTGTTGTTTCAAGGCGAAAAGATTAATTGCCTTATAAAGACCGCTAACCTTGGAATACTTTTGTAATGTTGGTTAAGTGAAACCAGGTAGGAAAATGAAAGCGAGGAATCCAACCTAAGACTGACAAAAATGTATAGATTGCCACGACCGTAGCCCCAGAGAGTCAAACAACCTAAAAACGATACACCCATACAAAACTAAACATTGACAAGTTAAAATCTGAACATAACAAACAGAATAATTGCATTTGAGCACGGATCAAGTCTCCAGGACATGTGTGAAAGTGTTAAAACAAAAGTTGCGTGTCCCAAAGCTTTGTTCTTCTCACACATCACCAAACTTTATTTTCTAACGAATTAATTTAGTTAACTACCGTACTTAATTAGTGGGTGTCATAAACACGTCCACGCATGCGCGAGTTCAGAGGTGTGAAACTCTATAAACTATAACGGCGGGACGTTGACTTATAGTCTGAGTTTATTGGGTGTATCTAAGTTGTTACTGTAGCCGCTCTGAGGAGAAGTTATCACTGATCATGACCTGAGAGTTCGTTCAAACAACGTGTTGCAAAATATCACGTTAAGGTCACGGCTATATAAGGATTTTTGTCGTGAAGACCACGTCGCATTACGTGTTTCATTGTTCCATAATACAGGGTCATTGAAAAAAGATGTGAAATAAGTAAGCTCATGGTACTAACCCAGCCCTATCGTACAATGTAATACAAGCAGATTCTATAAATAAATGTAATGTCCAAGTTTTAGTTTCTTAGACCTTACAGCAACCCGGAACTGTAATTTTGTTTAAAACAGTGTTGTTATACATGATTTCTGAACCTCGTAATTGTGTATAACGTTATTTTCTTGACGTCGGCTTTTTAGATGTTTATATATCTATATATTAACAGTGTCTATATACAGTATTATAAAGTGTCTATATATTAAACAGTGTCTATATACAGTATTATAAAGTGTCTATATATTAAACAGTGTCTATATATTAAACAGTGTCTATATATATTAAACAGTGTCTATATATTAAACAGTGTCTATATATTATAAAGTGTCTATATATTAAACAGTGTCTATATATATATTAAACAGTGTCTATATATTAAACAGTGTCTTTATATTAAACAGTGTCTATATATTATAAAGTGTCTATATATTAAACAGTGTCTATATATATTAAACAGTGTCTATATATTAAACAGTGTCTTTATATTAAACAGTGTCTATATATTATAAAGTGTCTATATATTAAACAGTGTCTATATATTAAACAGTGTCTATATATTAAACAGTGTCTATATATATTAAACAGTGTCTATATATTAAACAGTGTCTATATATTATAAAGTGTCTATATATTAAACAGTGTCTATATATATATTAAACAGTGTCTATATATTAAACAGTGTCTTTATATTAAACAGTCTACACTCGCTTCGCTCATGTTCTCAGCCCTAAACAAAATTCTACTGAGACATAATACAAAGACGCCCATATACAAACGTCTACACGTATAGTGGACAAAGAGACGTACGTATAGTTAAAGCATGTCAAAGTCCTTTTACTTTTTTTTATTTATTCCTTCATCACCTCTCAATCGTGTCATAATTAATTACAATTTAGATATAAATATAAACGTGTAGGATATCCCAGAATGGCAGGCCATTTTTGTGCATTTAGCAATTTTTTTTTTTTTAACAAATAAAACACAATTTTTCTTTTGTAAAATTCTATAATTTATTTGGTCTAGCCTTATTTATTATAAGGCCTTATTTATTATATATTTATTTATAGGCTAGACCAAATAAATTATAGAATTTTACAAAAGAAAAATTGTGTTTTATTTGTTAAAATGGAATTCTATCCAGTACCGTCGGTCATCAGTGTAAACTATTTATTTATTTTTTTTTTTTTAAATCACTAATAGTTAATTAATCCAAAGCTCAACTTGTAAAATACCCGTTTTTTTTACACCAAAGTGGATAAAATTCATCTATGTAATAAAAAAATGTTACATGTATTTTGGAGTTGTGAGATGTTAGGAATCAAAAAATATTGTGTAACCGAAGCCACAAAAAATCATTTATTACACCAATTACATTACAAAGGTTTTAATGTAGTTGTTAATAAAAGTGTATTAAAAAATATACGAAAATTTCACAAAGTTGGACAAAGTGAAGGAGATTTTCGTTTCGGATATACAGTACAGCGATATACCAAAAGAAAATCCTGAATTTTGTCTTTCCAACCATATAAGAGTTATTAGCAAATTCGATATATTACTAATCGATATCTGACCTGACCTTTTGTCGAAGCGCCACTATGAGTGTCGTCGCCGTAATAGTCTAACAGGATGTCTGTACACGGCAAACCATAAGAGTGGACGCAAACCTTAGAATGGTATGGTGAAGTATTTTACCTCACTTGAGCTCTATCAACAATTATTTGAAGCACTTTAAAATCAAAGAAGACACAGCACATGCTACTACTGCGAGGAGCAATGTAACCCATGCTAAGCGTACGGTTCTTGAGTCCAATAAGTGGAACGAGGAGCCGGAGGAAATATACAGAAGCTATAATAAAGTCGACTGGTGAGAGTCAAGTATAGGATTCGGAAGAGAAGTAAAGGACCTTTGATCTCTTTATTAACACAAAAATAAAGACTAAAAACGCAAATGAGTTAAGAAGAGGGATTAAATTAGGAAAAGAAAGGATAATGGGATTAAATGCACGATGGCTGAAACTGTGAGAGTTTAAGGCCCTAGGTAGAAGCGGTGGGAGTCCCGGATGAACCGACGAGTCCCACACACAAGGAATCACGTATGAGTTCCTGATTACAATGGATTCCTCCAATTCTTTGGGGAAGAAATATATGATTTTTAAAAGTTAAAAATTTCGTAAATATATGTTTTAAAATTAACTTTTTATGATAACAACTTTTTTAAATCAGTGTTTTTGAATTAAATCACTTGTTGACAATATTTTACTTTTTACAATGAACAATCACTTAAATAACTGTTAATAACTTTTTTTTAAATCACTAATATTGAAACAAATCACTGTTTAACAGTATTTTACTTGTTTACATGTAACAGTGCACAATCAATTAAATCACTGTGATTGAATTTAACTGATGTAATTTTGATTATTTCGCTGCATGGTTGTGAATCTTTACCATGACGTCACAAACACTGGTAGGTAATATTATGTGTTTACATGTATAACAATGTTGGATCACTTAAATCACTCTTGGTTGATCGCTAGAAATCATTACTTTCACCATTAATTCTACGATCACTACAACTTCCTTACACTACAGTAGTTACTAAACACTTAATTAACTAACAAAAAACTACTTAATCTCCCTATGCGCATGTCTCCTGACATCATTAACAGTTCTACTATTTTACTACCAAAACTATAAATATTTACTTATTAACCTCATCTGATAACCACTGATACAAATATCGGTTCTGATCACTGTTTATAATACAATTTATATATTTATTTTAATTATATTATTTAATGCAAATTATATATATTTGTGTTTGTAATTTTGAATGAATTTTATTCCTCTACTAGCTGTACCCGGCCACGCGTTGCTGTGGCTCATCTGGTTTAATGGAAAATAAATAAAAGACATAAATAAAGACATAAATTAAAATATGTTTATTTTAACAATGCTTGTGGGTACACAATATTTTTTGTAGTTCCATTGTTTGTGTATATATACAGATTATCTGGTTTGCCGACTCTAGAACATGCAACATATAATTGTCCATGTGAGAAGCAATCCGTTTCTAGATCTAAGCCACGCAATTCTAAAGATTGGCCCTGAGCTAAGATATTTAAAATTAAGAAAACAATATGTTACAATCTAATTTAAAAAAAGACATATTAGAATTTAATAGTAGGCCTATTTATATATGGTAAATGATATATTTTATAAATTGAAAATTACCTCTTTTATTTATAACAATACAAAATCTCTGTCCTAATTAATATTCCCGAGAAAATAACATTGTGTACAATAACCTGTTTTTAAAAAGTTATTATTTATGTAACATTTAGATAAGTTTTTATTTAAATTGTAGGCCTAACTGTTACAATTTTATGTTTTGTATTTATAAAGATTCTTTAATTTTAAAATAAAGATATAAATATTGTCTTTTAAGTGTTTTTTATTTCATATTTATATATTAATTATCTTAGAAGTAATTAATTATATAGTTATGTTATTATAAAATTTGGAAGTGTAATACAGTTTAGATTATAAAATAAATGGGTTTTTTGAATTGTAGGCCTAGTTGTTACAATTTTATGTTTTGTATTTAAAAAGATTTTTTAATTTTAAAAGAAAGATAAAAATTGACCTTTTCTTTATTTTTAATTTTATATTGATAAATCAAATGGTTTAATAGTTATTAATATTATAATGATGAAAATAGGTTATGACAAAAAATGTTATTTGAGTTATTGTAATTTTTTTATTTAATTTGGTTTAACCAAATGAAAGACGGTGAAAAAATTCAACAAATTATTTATACTCACGAAATTAATGCTATGGCAAATGTTATTGTCCTAACGGAATGTCTTACAAAATAATTAATTTAAACATTTGTTAATTAAATCTATCAACATTTTATTTAACAACAATACATCTGGAAACATTGAAAATATTTAGTATCGTGTGTTTTGTTTTTACTTCAACAGATGTCGTTGTTCACAAAAACCTATCTTAAAAGATAGAAATCCAAATATACAGTTGTTTGAAGTTTGAAATCAGCTGATAATGGAAATATAGGAAACAGTTGACTACAGCTGTTATTATTATAGTCCATAAACATATGTAATGGCGCTTGCATTTGTGATAAATATTGAGCATATTTTTTGTTGTTTTTATGTTCATTAGATGCTACAGTTTTTCAAAAAGTATATAAAAACACTCGTGGATTCGAATGGAATATTGTGTCCAAATTTCAAAGCAATCGGTGAAGAACTTTCTGAGATTATCGATTTTGAACAAACGCACATTTACATTTTTATTAATATAGATTGGAATATTGGAAAGTTTTGTATGGAAATAATTACACATTATTATTAGGTAATTAATTAGGTTTTAAGTTGCCATGAGGAGTGAACAAGGTATGATAACTACAAAGTAATTTAGTTATTTGTTATTATATTTATGTTAATTTAGGTTATGTTGACACAGAAGTCGAATTCTGAGTTTTTAAAAATGTGTTTTGTTAGCAATTGTTGTAATTGGACTTGTCGGTCATAGCTTTTTCCTCTTACCCCTTTTGAGCTAATTGTTAGAGAACTTTGTAACATTATTTTAATCCCAAACAGGTTTTTTTACATAGGGATGGTATTAAATTTTTTAGAAAGATAAAAATGTGTTTTTTTTGTAAATGAGACATGTTTTGTTACTGACTTGTAAAGAAGTAACAATAAAATAATAATATTAATATATAATTACAGAATATTTTTTGAAAATTTACTTCCTCTAAGTTATCATCTTAAAGGGAAATCTTGGAAAACTTATTTGGAATTTTTTTTAAAAACCTCACCTCTTCCACCACCCTATTTCTAAAGTGTAATGGACACAAGTGGTTTGTGATACCTCAAATTGAAGCCCTTTAGTAACCATGAATTTCTGTTGTAAGATAATAAAAATCGGCAAACGCATTCGTTCCCTACAATAAAAATTTTATTTTTAAAGTTATTTTCTAGAATTAAAAAATATATATGTTATCGCGTTGTGAATATTTATTACAAAGCTCAATATTTAAGATAGGACAGTCAGCAGCATGCAATTGACAAGTTTTATTGTTTTAATGACAGTAAAACTGGAACAAAGAAAAATTTAGGTAAGTCTACAATATTTTTGTACACTTTTTTTGACTTTTGAGAATGTCTTTTTATTCAGTCCGCACTTACATTTCTAACAATTAACCTAAAAATATTATTGCTTCTACTACCACAACAATAAGTTACTTTATTAACGTTGTTCACTGTAAGTTGTTCATGATAAGAAGTCAGTTTTCCTTAATGCAATCAACTAAGCTATAATCATAGAACCTATTTGTATAAAATAACACTTTGAGCGTAGCATACCAATGTGTTGGTCAATTTGTATTTGCATAAAAAAGAAATTCATAGTTTTTCATACAAAACAAATCCATATGCCCAATTACACATTTTTGAGATGAAGGTAGTAGGGGAAGGGTGGGTTTATTTTTTAAATAGGTATTCTAAGATTCCTCTTAAAGATTAATAGGTGTTTTGAATATCTCTTTTCGTCTTTTAAATAATAAAGGTTTTCAAAAAATCACTCTGTTACAGCCGCGCAATGTGTAGATAACGTAATTCAAGAACTTTGTACTTTGTACCTTGTTTACTTCCTTAATATGGCGATAACAAGTCAAATCAAACACACTACAAGCAACAATCATTTCTTTAGTTTTTTGGATAAAAAACGCATTTCTCTGACTAATTTACAGTTAAGAAAATCTTTTAAGACAAATGAAAGGGATTCAATTTTTAAAAAAGTGGGTCTGAAATACGAAAAAGATCCGGATTTTATTTTAAAAAATATTTAAATAAAGCTTACATCGCTCATTGAAGAAGTTCATTTTGGTTGTTTTGTAAATTATTTATAAACCATGATTTTCTTTTCATACTATCTGGTACACTGAGTGACAATTTCAATGAAATGGAAGAAGTAATTAAAAAAACAAAACAATCTATTACAGCTCCAACAATATTTTAGTATTTTACCAGTAGGCTAATTCTGGAACCAAATTTTTCAAAGCTTATAGACTAACATAAATGTTTCCTAATTTAAAAACTTGGTGATAAGATGAAAAAAACTGAGTGATGGTAATTTTACGGTGTAAATGACATTTGAAAGTACACGAGAACAATAAATATACAACCTTCAATTATGGCAACAATTGTGTTAACATTAGAAAGGGAAAATAGTTCTACTTTCAAATGCAAATATCGTGTTTATGAGGTATTGTGTACAATGTATAATAACTAGCTGTCGAGTACTATTACTATGTAAACCTAACTTTCTGGTCCTTCACTTGTTCGTATGACAAGAGTGACACGTGCTTTAGAAATTGGTTTTAACCTCAAAAATATCAAGTGAAGAGGTCAGGGGAAAAAAGATGAGGGTCCACTGTTTGTAGATTTTGAGATAAAGGTTATTTCTTGTACATTATAACACATAGAATCCTATAGTATATTTGTTGTTAGCATAAAAGATGACGGTACAAAGTTATTGAAGTCTAAAATCTAGTTGGTTTGGGGAAGAAAGATGAAGGTACCAGTGAATGTGGGGAAGAAAGATGAGGGTCTGAATAGGTTGGCAGACATGGTTACACCATGCCAGCTGTTAACCAGCTGTTTTCTGTGTTAGTTTGTTGTTGATTTGTTGTATAAGTGATTCGTGTTGTCGTGATGCTCTGTTAGTTTTGTCAGTTTTTTTACGATTTAGTTGATTTAATACTATTATTGTAGTGTTTACAATGTCTGAAGAAGATGATACCGTGTATGGGCCTCCCAGTTCTAAGAAACGTAGGTCGTTTGGAAGAATGACAGATGTTGGAAAGAAGCTTAGGTTAAGTAGCCACGAAACTGGCGACGACTGCCATTGAAAAAAAACTGAAATGTTTTGAAAGTGTTACACTTGCTATTAGAAAAGTTATAATATCAGATTTTAACCAGATTAAGATATATGAACAGTCAGTGTACCTGTGCGGCTTAATTACATGTAAACAAGTTGCTCAACACCGACCCAGGAAATCAGAAGAAGAGGCTGATTTTCACTCGTACTCATACCCCTACAAGGTAAGAGCTATAAAAAACTATGATCTTTATAAAATACCAGTCTGTTACAAGGCCTTCTTATCACTTTATGGAATTACAGCGAAAAGAGTGCAAACCTTGCAAGTAGGGCTTAAAAGTATCGGCAAAGCTCCCGTTGACAATCGTGGAAAACACGAGAACAAGCCCAATAAAATTCCTACAGAAGTAACTGAATCCATTATCGAGCACATTAAATAGTTTAAAACAAGGAGCTCGTACTACAGTTTGGCTAAATCTAAAAAGTGTTACCTACCTGAAGAACTAAGTGCAAAAAAAATGTATGGTATGTACAAGACAAAGTTTGCAGAACATAAAGTTTCTTACGAAAAGTACAGGGAGATATTTATCTCCAAATTCAACATATCCTTCGGGTACCCTCGATGTGATACCTGCAGCGAGGGTATCAAAAATTGGTTTTAACCTCAAAAATATCAAGTGTGCTCACTACTACCAGAAAGACAATGTTTAGATTGTTGTAAAGGTGTGAACCAACTTACTTTTAAGTTCACCGCAAAATGTGCGCTTCCTAATCAGACACAAGAGAAACCATTAGAGTAAACCTAGGAGCGTATTTTAGTTGTAAGTTACACTAAAACTCTTTTATTTTATACAACTAACGACGAAGAGGAGCGTAGAAATAGTTCTCTAAATAAGAAGACATCCTTTGTAAGCTACAGATTGAGAAATATATTTTCCACCCACTTTAATCTCTCTAGTGGTACCAAATTTTAAAATAAACCTCTTACTTTTTTTCAGGTTGGCACACTTTCATTCCTTCACACCTTCACGCAACAATTATTTTTTCTAAGAAACGCTTTTTGTCTGACACAAGTAATTTTTCTGCAAACCGAATGTCGTGTCTTACAGTCAGCTCTACAGATATATACTAAAAGCCGTTTATAGATTATAA
This sequence comes from Aphrophora alni, assembly GCA_963513935.1. Taxonomy (NCBI): domain Eukaryota; kingdom Metazoa; phylum Arthropoda; class Insecta; order Hemiptera; family Aphrophoridae; genus Aphrophora; species Aphrophora alni. Next base: position 31,901,083 of record OY740778.1, read on the forward strand.
TATCGCGTTTACATTTATAGGAAACTTGTTGTCAGTTTAAATTTGATTGTCACTAACGGTGTTCTTTAGAAATTGACAATCAATTTAAATGAAATTTTCTTTATAACCAATAAAGACCAAGACGCTAATCGTGATGAAGACTGATTTTACTCTATGCGTTGAAAAGCATAAAATAGCAGAATACAATAGCGACGTACTTTTGTAGGACAATAAGTAGCCTAATAATCAGCTGTTAAATATTACAACAGCTGTTAATCCCATCAGAGTACACAAATAAATAAAAATTTTAGCCTAGGTATTCTTTTGTTAGTCCAATTTTTGACTAATACCACAAAAACCAAAAGTTAAGTTCTGTAACAAACATAATTTCCGTAACAACTAATTTCATATACAGGGTGAAAAAAAAACTTCAGGACATGATTTTTCCACATATAAACTAACATTAAGTTCCTATAAACATATCGCTGGAATTACATACCACGTAGTGTCTCCGATATCCACCATTTTTTTCTTCTTCTTCTTTTTTTTCTTTTTTTTTTTTTTTTTCTTTTCACAAAATATTGTTTATTAATAGAACAGTTTGACGAATTGAACTGAAATTTGACATGGTACCGAATAAGGTAAAAATATATTTCGAAAATAATAACCAATTTAATCCAACAACTTGTTTCAAAATGGCGGCTGTTTCAATTTTTTAACTCTAAATAACCCAAAAACGGAAATTTATTATTATTATTATTATCAAAGGACTTTTTGTACCTCTTTTAATTTCTTGCAATTGCCAAACAATCAGTGAAAGGATTACATTAGAACTGCGCTCATTAGTTTGAAGGACACGTAATCTATGTATTCATAGGTATTTCGTGTCCTTCAACTAATGGACGCAGTACTACTGTAATCCTTCTTCCGATTGTATTGAAATTAATTATAATATTCAATAGGAAATTAAAATAATTTAAAAAAAGTCTCTTTACATTTTCATAAATATTTACTGTTTTTGAGTTTAGATTTAAAAATTCTTAAGCAGACTCCATTTTGAAACGAGTTATTGGATTAGGTTGGTTATTTTTTTCGAAATAGTTTTTTTTAAACTTATTAGGTACCATTACAAGTTCCAATTCAACCGGTCAACCGTTCTGGAGATAAAAAAATATTTTGGGAGAAAAACAAAATGGCGGATATATGGGAACTAGGCAATTCCGGACATATGTTTATGAGAACTTTTTCTTAGTTTTTATACGGGACACCACCTCCTGAAGTTTGTAAACAGAATTTTTCAACACCCTGTATATTATTCTGTTGTCAAGGAAATAATTACAATTAGACAGTTTCCAATGATCAGATCAATGCACATTATATTTATCAACGCAACAAACTGAAATGAAATGTTTTATATAATCAGAACAAACCAAGGAGTACGTTGTGATGGAAACGGTTTTTAAAAGTACTCTCTATGAGGTGAAAAATAAGCTAACACCGCCTCTAGTACACTTACAAAGAGACCCCTCCCCGTAGCTCTAGAATACTTTAATAGCAGCAAGGATACCTCGGGATTGCCACGCCCCACAAGGGTGTTAATAATATTGTGCACCTCATCAACGTACACAAATCAGAAAAAAATAACAACATAGTTTTGTCACTACAATTTTCGTTAACTTTAAAATCACCAAAAGTTTAGATTACCAACTTGGACAAAAACAAACGTATTTTTTTTTACCAATTTATTTCGTGCAGTTGTAAAAGAAACGAATCTTATAACTAGACAGTTTTAAATGATCGGATCAATGCACATTTTTTGGTTCCATGTCTACAAAAAGATATAAATCAATGCAAATTATATTTAACCAACAAAACAAATACCAAAATCTGTTATATAATGAAGATTAGGGGTAATTATTCTATAAATAGAATAGGCTCCACGCGTGGTTCTTGAGGCAGTCCGTATCTCGTTAATCATAGAGTAAACTGTTGTTAGTACGGGATTAAACAAAGTAATTGGCTGTTAACATTACTTCCGTGATACAGTCTATGGTTTTAACTTATTTCCTTTCTTACGTATAGGGTACCAGGTTTCGTTGTACATATTATTTGTGTATTAGTCCAACAGCCTTATACAGAATGATTCTGTTAAAATAAATTACAGGTGAACTACAAGCCTTAGAATGGAATGTTACAATAAAACAGAGTACTTCTTTTTAAAGATTATTGAAAAACAAATTGCCCAATTTCCAATCAGTCTCCTTGATTTGTCGCCGCAGAGAATAACCTGTCATTTCAGTTTACCATCATGGTATGTAGTGGTAAACATTATGCTTTTGTATTGAAACTTATTTCATAAATGCCGATTTAGTCACCACTGCACAGCGATTATTTCTTAGATATGGTGCGGTATCCGATAAGAAGACAATATTGTTGTGGGTGTCACATTTTAGAGGGAGAGGTTCAGCTGTCTACGAAGCGTTAGAACACCCGAAGACACCCAAACTGTAAGACGATCATTTACATAATGTCCACGTCGCACAGTGACACGAATCCAAATTGTTTCGTTCAAAATTATCTACAACACTTGTTTCACAACCGATTGTAATACTGTATATAGAGTTTTAATGTTCATTATTGAATTTCCAAAAAACGTGATAGCCAATTTTTGAATCATGCTAACCAAAAGTATTGGGCTTAGCAAAAATGGCGATTTTGTATTTAATTCTTAATAAAACTTACAACAACAAAAACTTATACAATTTACATAAATCTTGTTACTAGGGAATTTTTGTGGTCGTTAATTACGAAGCTGATACACAAATTGTGATAAACCAACCTGCAAGATGGTGGAATCAATATGGCGACTATAAAATGCAAAAAACAACGATGAAAAATTACAAGGGAACAAATTTTCAAATATATCCAATATGTCTGCCATAATATATTAATTATATTACAGTTCTTGGTTTAAGTTTCTATTAGGCTTAGGTTATATGTTAGGTCTAATATTCTTTGTATTAGGTATTTATTATATTATTAGCAGACAAAAAAAGAAATTATGATCTTGTTCTTCGGGGTTCGACCGCGTCAATATTGTCTGCACGTTGAGTACAGCCGACGTTTCGGGCACTTTACAGATGTCCATTCTGAAGGCTTAACAAATGTCAAGTCAAACACATTTGTTAAGCAGTGAGAATGGACATCTGTAAAGTGCCCGAAACGTCGGCTGTACTCAACGTGCAGACAATATTGACGCGGTCGAACCCAGAAGAACAAGATCATAATGATGTTTGTGACCGTGGAAGTCTATCGTTCAAAATAAAAAAATAAAAATAAATATTAATATGACCTACTGTACTTAAGGCTTAAATTAATGGAGGTCTGAATCGCATATACATGACTGATAATTATTAATGTATGACAGCCATTTTGAATAGGCTATATTTGTCCACACAGTTTTGACTAATCTGGTATATTTATATCAATCTGTATAAACGCTTATTGAGCGGGGGAAAACAACAGCAGCGCATTATTTTTACTGTACAATTACCACAAAGCGAAATATGAGGAAGGCAGTTCTTCTATAAAAGTCAAACGTCATGAATATCTTGAATGGCTCAAAGCGTACAGTTAGGTAAACTTTAAGAAAAGTTCTTTGGAGTTTTACGTAAGATGAATTTTGGAGTGGAACATGTGACAGTTATATTGATCCTGTGAAGATAACACAGATTAAAGGATCCACGGACTGTTTCACTAAACCCACCCACAACCAGATAAAGCCATGTCAGTTAGGTAGTTGTCATTCAAAAGGTGATAACGAACCATGGAGGCAGTATTTGAATATATTAATATCCTTGTGCTATAAATACACTCTCTGCGCAAATAGAACTTTTAATGACTGCAGTCAAGGATCATTTTTTGCTAATTATTCGTGAACCAGTAATATTTTTTTATTCTCCACAAGAGTTTTGATCGTTAAAAAAGTTAAGCCGATTTAAGAAATTACATCTTTTATATTGCCCCATTGCCGATTTTAAAAAAATTACAACATACGAATTGACTTTTTTTAAAGAAATTGTTATCAATATGACGTGTTACTTAGTTGCATAGGCTAGTAACCAAAATTTGATCAAAATCGTTAAACCAGATTTTGAAAATCGTAATATTGTTTTTAACCCCGCCCATTTTTTATTTTTCAAAAAACGAAAAAATTTTGTTTTCCAAGATATTGCCAAAATATGCCTACATAACAAATTTGATTAAAATCGGTCCATTCTATTTCAACTAGAATTTTCTTGGTTTTTTAGTATTAATTTTAGTTTTTATTATGTGTGGATATATAACCAAAATATTAATAATGTATTCGAAAAATAATCAACCAGAAGTATAGACATCACAGGCCTTTTATTGAAGATCCAAAGATGATTTTTTATCAATAGTTACTAAACCGACATTTTTGAATCCAAAATGGTAAAAGTGACGAGAAAATCGTAATGTTGTATTTTGTCCCTCCCATTCCAATTTTGAGTTAATTGTCATTAAAAAAAGAGTAATAGAGAAGTCGATATTTTATAATAGAGCCAAAGCTTATTAAATGTTGTGCTTGACTTATGAGAAAAATTATACAGTATAACAAACACACAGAACACAATTCTCACAAAAATAAGTATCAGACGCGTTTCAACGACAAGGTCGTCCTCCTCAGTGATACACCAGCTACACCAACCAAACCACAACACCATTTGCGTATTTTTTTATGAGAATTGTGTTCTGTGTGTTTGTTATACTGAGCCAAAGCTTGCTTCGCTGTCATAACACGTCAAAGTTGTTTTTCATTTTTTGTCAGTTATTCCTGAACTGAAGTTTCTTTTAGTATCATTTTTAGACACTAGTTTAGTTCATCTTCGCATTTCACCAAAATTTGAATGAAAACGGTAGACATGATTTTGGGAAATTAGATGCTCTATGAAAGTCCTAAACGTAAATAGTATTTGATTGAAATCGAGTTTTGAATGACGGCGGTCTAATTTCTTTTTCCTTTGTGAATAATTGCTAACCAATATTTCTTCTATTTGCCATTTTAAACACTAGTTTGGGCCATCAATATTCAACCGGTTTTGAGAAATCGAGTCTTTCACACGAGCTTTTCGAAGATTATTCTTTGTTTTTGTTTTTGCTGGAATATTTCGGCTTGTTTTTCGAGATTTCCTTTTTCTATTAGTTTATAGGCAAAAAGCATCTCAGTCATAAATTACCTTATAAAGAAAAAGGAAGAAAAAAACATAAAATAAATACTCAGCTTCAGAGTCGGAAAAGAACAAGAGTTGGTCAAGAGAAATCTGATAAATAAGATGAAAGAGGGGATCTATTATATGGGAAAAGTGAAGATCCAGCTAGGACCTCGGGATTGCCAGACCTGCCAGATTGCATAGAATATTTATATATTTAAGTAGATTTTAAGCTCGCTTCGCATGTGCCATAAACTCGTCCTAAAAGTAAATTGTGACTTTGTACGAGATCTTTGTCAGTAATTCCTAAACCGAAATTCTTTTTTTCTTTTAAAGTTTAGCACACTGGGTTAGGGCGTTCGTTTTCAACCGATTTTGAGAATGTAAGTCTTTCATAACAGACCCTTGAACGATTTTTTGGCTCTTTACTGATATCATTCGAGCCGGCTTTTTTGTGAAGATGGCAATTAATGCGTTTTGCGTGGCTTTTCAAAAGTTACACTTCAACAAAATTTTATAAATATCGCTGAAACCATTAATAATACAAATGTAATTTTGAGTTTTGCGTTAAAAAAAAAGAAGAAAACTAATTTGACAAAAAATATTCCCATTCCTTGAAAAAGTCATAAAACGAAATTTAACTTAATCTAAAATTATTCACCAAAACATAACCTAAATATTGTATTTAAAATCCATTCCAACTGCAAACAAAATTAACAATTATTTATAGAATTTAAACTATTTTTTAAATCAACAAAACTTACCAAAATAAATGAAAACTTAATACAAATCTTGTCCAATATCCACATAAACTCTGGCACACACTCACGTACACAGAACTCAGTTATTTAATAGAACACACAACACGGCGGTGTAGGCTATGTTACGTCAGTATAACGTCTTACTTTCACAAGAGTCGAGACACGAATGAAACAAACAACTGATTGCTGACAAGTCCGGTAATGGTTGCTAGGCAACGGTGATAAACAACACTGGTGCCAACATTGAAACACTGACACTATGGAACAGGCTAACTTTGTCTGGTCGTCTGAATTAAATAACCGGTGTAAAAACATTGACTAACCCATCTACAAATGATAACGAACCAAAAATGTCAGTAAGGGAGGTTTTCGGTGAAAAGTGAAAATCTGCCATTGGTTTTGTGTACAAAAAAATTTATATATTTAAATATTCTCTAAACTTACTTCGCTTGTGCCAAAACACTTGGGTCAACGTAAATTTTGTAGTAGTTATAGTTATATAAACAAAGAACAGAGAATGACCCCATGGTCCTCGAATACTCTAATAGCTCCAAGGTCGAAAGAAAACAGTAGTTATTCAAGATTGACTTGATAGAGAAGGATCTAACCTTAATTAATCTAATCTTATTAATCCGAAGAATGTTTTAATCACTCTATATATAAAACTTTAATTACAGATCCAACAATACAATCAAACTCTGATATTTTTTTTTTTTTTTCACCAAACACAAGAGAGTGTAAACTGTGTAATAATCCAGTATATAATGAATGTATTGGAAGAGTGTCAATGACCTTATGTAAATCTAAATCTCACTTTGACCTTATACATTTATTCATAAAGCTTTGTTGGCGACCTTTACGCTTTTAACTACATGTCTTTAGTGTTGTGACGTGAGCGAAGCGACCCTACATATTGTGTTACGGCAGATGGGATCAACTTACGCTGCCCCTATCATAACAAGCAGATCTTCTAAAAGTTGGAGTGGTCCTGTCCAGTAGGCTATATAAAATAGTTGTTACACTGGTTTACAATTATCACTACATTCACTTCGCTCATGGCAGTGACTACGCATTAGCTGGCCTTGAAGTAGTCATTCACTATGCTCATGTGGGTGAAGAATCTCTAATATCACATTTTCTTGGAAGATGAGGGATCGAATAACAACTTGGCTATTTGTCATCGTAGAGATGTAAAGTTGGTACCATTACGTGCAGAATTGAAAACTGCAAATTTTTATCTAATTTAGTGTGTTATAAAGTTGAATTCACACGAGATATGAAGTGAAATCTGTTTTAAAATGTGGCCACCATTGTGAAATTTTCAATAGGGCTCACATCTACACATACAGGGTGTCACATTTAAAATGTTACAATAGCTAATATTAGAACCGTTGGAAATAAAACTAATAAACAAATACAGCAAATGTTCTTCAGCTCTGCTATTGTTGGGAAAGCGGCAATTTAAAAATATCTCAAATTTGAACAAAGAATAACCTTCCATTATGAAAATTGGGGGTTACCAATTAAAAAAATAAATAAATCCCCATTTTTATTGGAATTTAACACTTTTTTCAAAATTGATTTCATGTCATTTTAAAGCTTACAAAAATAAGAGGAGTTCCCCACTAAAACTTATTTGTACCCCCAACGATTCAAAAGTTAGCTATTGTAACATTTTAGGTGGGAATCAATCATTTGTAGTCCTATCAAACATTTAATTTTCTGAACTTTAAGTGCCTGTAATTCTTAAACGGCTAAAGATTAAAAGAAAATAAAACATTCTTAAAATATTGTTCTATACCTGAAATACAGGGTGTTCCATAACAAATTTCAAAGTTGGCCGGCATATTAGAAAACGGCGGGAATTTTTAACATTTGACAAAATGGTTTTTTTAAACTTCTTTGAAAAGAAAGGAAGGTTCCCCATTTAAAGTACACTATCATAATTATAATTCAAAAGTTAGGTGGGATACCCAGTATGTGTATGTGAGCACACTATAGTCCAATATACAAAGTTTCCCGTTCCTATGATAATTTTGTAGCCGCTATCGTGCTTACGACAACGGCGATAGATAAACGGCGGGTCGATACTCACTTCCTGAGGGCTTGAAACGTGAAAATCAGTCAAATAACAGAATCGATTACCCTGTACATCGTATACTGGGTACGTAAAACCGGCAAGCAAAACTGATTTCTTATTATATTTAATAATCTGATTTAAAAGTTTTGGTTAATTAAGTGTTTATTTGGAGATTTTGTTTATACGACGTTTCGTTATTATGAATCAACTGTCGTTATCACTTGATAATCAAACAAACCAGTTTAGAAATAAAGCCGGTTCATTAATAAAAAAACTCATAATACAAGTTCATAAACTTTAAGTAAGGCTGACATTTTCCCGGTTAATTCGCCGTAAGATGTGACTTAACTTTTTATGATTTGGCTAGTTATGATATCAGTTCAACTTGATGTTTGTCATTTCTTGTGTTAACCTACAATTCTTGTGACTTTTGATTTATCTTGCTCACGTTTGTATGTAGTCAGTTATTTCCAGTTTCCAACATAGCGCTTGGCTACAAGGCTATGTTTGTCTGTTCTAGGTGTTTTCACTTGAGAAATGAAGTTGATCGGAACTCTAGAAACGTCGTGTATTAGTTATTACCCTACACAAATTATGATAATGTTCCACTAAATTACTGTATATCAATTATATAATAACCTTTTAAGTATGTTTTTGTTTTCGTTTTTATTCCCCTTTTTTAGATTTACATTTTGAGGTCCCCCTGATGGTATATATCATAAAAACCCACCATAAAATACGCAATTTCTCAAAATCAGCTCTACCGATTTCGTGTAAATTTTAATGAAATTTTCGCAACATTTCCTCATCTAGCCCCCTCATTTTGTACCACTCGGACACGGTGTCACTGCATAGCGTCAAGGCCGCCAATCCAAGGCTCCTTTATTCAGGTGTAGGTCAAACTCATTTAGACTTATATTTGTCTGATATTTAGCATTAATAATAATACTTTAAACCTGTCGTTAACCTTGTATGCAACGCTTAGGCTTTGATGGCTCTGGTATCATTTGTACAACCTAATCGTATTTATTGACTTTCTGATGATGTGATCAAGGTTTTGATAGTTTTATGGTAGATGGAATATTTTTATAATACGTTCTAAGTTGGCACGAAGCCAAAAAAAGTTTTAAAGAACATAAAGACACTCAAGTAATAACTAACAGTGTAGCCTACAAGAGAATTTAAAGAAATAACAGCCTTGTTTTAGTGATAGCTCAGGAACCGATAATTTTAAAGAAATAGTGACCAATACGTTTGTTTGGATCTTCAGAGACACTCTTTAGTAAAATTCAATCAAAATCGTTACTGTTAATTTTGAGAAAAAGGTAATTTTGTGTTTTTCTTAATTTTGAGTTATGAAACATTGTCGTGATGTGACCAATACTATAAGGCGATGACGAGCTTCCATATCAAATCAACCAGGGGCCTAATCCGGTAGGTCTTGGAATTCAATAATGTTTTGGTTTTTGTAGTTATACTTGTTGGGATGGGGTGTTGGTCAAGAAACCGCGTCACGCTAAAACTGAGAAAAATCGAGCGTTCGGGTAGACTCGACGGCAGTCGTGAACGCTCGGGCGATCCCCATCTGCTACAAAGAGACACTGGTGTTCGTATCAGCCGAGTCAAAACCGAGTATATGAGGGGTTGATCTAATCCAGTAGGTCTTGGAATTCAATAATTTTTTGGTTTTGTAGTTATACTTCTTTGTGCTCGTTGGGATGGGGTGTTGGTCGAGAAACCGTGTCACGCTAAAACCGAGAAAAATCGAGCGTTCGGGTAGACTCGGCGGCAGTCGTGAACGCTCGGGCGATCCCCATCTGCTACAAGAGACACGGGTGTTCGTATCAGCCGAGTCAAAACCGAGTAAATGATACTTTCTAACCGTGTGATTTAGTATATTGTTATTGATTGTAAGAAAAATCTTGAACATTATAAACGGCACAATTACACATTTTTGTGTTATCATGAAATGCTATAGACTGATACTAGATTAGTTTATTCAAAACAGACCTAGGCTAGACAAAGTTGATTAAGATTTTTACTGCTCGCCCGATTTATGGCCTACTGACATTGTCGTAAATTAATATTACACTATAAGGTTATAATATAGTAACGGTTGCATAAAATAACAAGTGAATGGCCAAAGAAGTATAACTTCCACCGTCTGGTCCGACGCAGACAGTTTTTTTGTTGCATGTATTATTTGTAAAGAAAAATACAAATTAAAATTTTTTCGGACTTATAGTTTTTGAGCTATAATTTGTATAAGTTTTTTTTAAAAAGCCGAAAAACAATGTTTTTGTAATAGTTTTGTGGATATTTTTCAAAAACTATTGGAGCTAGAAAGCTGAAAGAGGTCTCATCTTTTTCAGTTTTGTATGCTCTTTCTTTTGATATACAACATGAAGGAAAAACTCCAAACCAAAATTTGCTCCCATACCAAATTTTATTTATAGAAATCTAGCTATAGAGGACTTTACAAACACGTTTTTGGACTCAAAACGGATTTTCCAAAAAACTCGACCCAGCATAAAACAGCATGAGAAACTAAAATTCTACACACGTATAATGTACACATATGTTGTGAAAGTGAACTAGCGGTTGTTTGCAGATATATCTAGTTTGAAGTTCCAAGTTTTTAGAATGATGTTTCCATACAAGTTGAATCCAACCCTTTCATACAATCCAATACAAGCAGATCCTCACGACTTTTGTAATTAAGCTAAATATTTTGTGTTATTCTAAAGTTCAATATCAGTTTTGAACGAAATTGGATCATCGGTTTCTGAGAAAGATGGACAGTTATTTTATAAAATCCTGTTTCAATTCTGGAGTGGATACAAATTTTAACCATCGATACTTTCTATGAGAAAGTGGACTCGAACAATTACAAATTCCGACATAAATCATAATAAAATGAAAGTCCATAGAGTAGAGGAAGTCCTCTACTACTACCGGGTTGACAATATTGATACGGTTATACAATTAGAATTTCCTCATCTATACAATAACCATGATTTAACACTTTACAGATAAGAAAGTTTTTTAACAATAAATATAGGCTATAGGTCTACTTTTTAATAGGTTTCAATTTACTTAACGCTGTAATAATGGAATAATATTATGGATAAGAAATCCGATAAGCGATCCTTCAGGGATAATACAATTTGTTTTTATTGTTTCAAAGGTTTACAGTTATATTCCATAGTGTACAGAATGTAGGAATAGTTTTTTTAATTGTACGCTTCATTATTAAAAAAAAAAAAAAAAAAAAAAGTTGATGGGTGCCACATGGTACTTATCCAGCCCTATCATACAATGTATGTACAAGCGTATCCTCTAAATGTTGATTTCCTTAAATTGTATTGATAGATCAAGGAGTGTTATCCAGTAGGGTAAGTTTGTTACACATGTTTTCTTTACCCATAATTATGTATATCACTACTGTCTTTCTGCTACTTAACAGGCCTTGTAGATGTGTATATATATATTGTTTAATGTCCACACAATTCTCTCGTGTCAGTCTCGGAACTGGGGGGCCACGAAGGAGCCTGCTCTCGCTGCGCACGGCCTTCATAACTAAAATCATAACGGAATTTCACATTTTCTCAGCAAGTTTAGGTTTCAAAATTACATTTTTTACAATAACTTCGCAATTTGTCATCGTAGAAAGGTGTGGGTTGATACCGTTACATGTGACATTGAAATCTGCAGTTTATTGTATGATTTAGTGTGTTATAAGTCAAAACACACAGAATATAATTATAATTTTTTTAAACTGTTTAAATGGGCGCAATTTGACATTTTAAATTCGATTTTTCTGAACTACAGTCCCCTGTACCAAATTTCATGTTCCTTTCTTAATTTCGTGCTTACGTACAGACGACCACGACGATGCGACGGTCCGACAGCACGTCTAAAATCACATTTTCTGTTTCACGAGGCCATAAAACGTAAAGATCAGTCGAAATGAAGCTAAGGTTTGGGCCTAGAATAGTTGTCACCAAAATAGCGTAACTTTAAGAAGCTTCAAATTGTAAGCTTTACGTTAGGTTTGTAACAAATAAATTGACAGATGAACAATTTGTTCACAATTGTCGGGTTTTTTTAATAAATAATCACCGAGACGTATTTAAGAATTCTCGGCAAAAGTTTTGGTATCGGTTTTATTAAAATCCGTCGATTATAAGTTGAGGTATTTTTTTTTTATAAAACCTATAAAAAATAGTCCTATTTTGCCACTTATATCTTATAAACAATATACACTGGATATTTCCTACAATACTGTTTAACCCCCCACAAGAAACAACCTGATTTTTGTCGATAATTGTAAGTCAAATTATATTATAATAGCTTATAAGGCAGACATCACTTTAAACCGGCTTAATTAGTGTAATCAATAATCTATTTTTCACTACTCCACTGACTTTTGTTTCACATTTTAACAGCTGTTTTTTTATGACAGAAATACATCCTTAAATTCGGTACAGTATAGGACAGTGTTACGAAAACTTTTTAAAAAATGGCTAGTTTTGTCAGGCTGTTAACTTGTACTATAAAAAAAATAATCGAATGTTTTAAATTTAGTTTGTTAAATCGGGTTTGCTGGAGAATCATAATGGTGTTCCAGGAGAAACATAAGGTCATGCCAAGGTCGACGCCGTCAATCGTGACAATACGTACCGTCTCATCATGTCTGTATCACATCATTCTGCCTTAATGTATTGCTAAATATTTATCAAAGTCGTCTGACCTTCAAAACAGCTGATTTAAATCCCGTCACAGCCAAATATACTAATTGTACATGTAAATACCATTAGAGACGGGTAAAAACGCCATCTACTTAATGATTTCCAATGTACGTTGCTGGATTACTTACACTTAGATATTCTAATGTGGAAGGCCGCGTGGACCAGTTAATGGTCAATGAGAAAATCCCAACGACAGTAATCTTGAAATAAACCAGATTTGGACATTATTTTTTAATTGTACGCTCTTTTAATATTAATAATCCATATTTTGATATTGCATTGCATTGATGTTTCACCTTGTCAGATTGTCACTGCGTTGTCACAAAGGGAACGTAAGAATAGACATTCCTGACAAATCTAACTACAAGTGATGCAACACTTTCAATGACATTAACAGGTCAACATCAGGAGCTGCAACAAAGCACTGGCCTTCCCTTCATTTGTAGCCGACGTTGGATTGTCTCCTGGTGTGGGTGGCCTTACTGGTTTAGAATACACGGTGTCGTCTACCTTAGATGGGTATCTCGACATATTTAAAGATATTATCAAACAAATGTAGCTATTAAAAACTGTTAAAATTCTCAACAAGTTGAAAACCACTAGTTTATATTTAATTCGCCAAGGAATTTCTACGCCACTAGCGTATTTTTTTTTTTACAATAGATCCGATTATTTTACTATATCATTAAGATTATGATAAATAAATAATAAAAGGTTTTCTCACAGTTAAATAGACTATATTTTTAACTTTATTTGATGTGTATTAAATCTATGCCCATTGTATTATTGGTTTCTTATACAACTGGTTAAAACAACAACAAAAATGTAAGACGGTACTAAATTGATAACCTAAGGTAACCAAACAAATCAGTCCTTAAGGTACGAACTGCAGTCATTAAAGTCATCACAATCTGTTCCTAACAAAGAACTCCTAATGTTTGTTTACGTGTTGGCTACTTTAAAAGCAATCAAACAAATTCCATAATTATTTTACTCATTTTCAAGGTTAGGAGTCAAATTATCCCGATCCATTTAGGGAATGAAATTGTAGGTAATTTGTTAGTACGTGCGATTTGACTAAAAAGTATAACCTTGAGAGAGTCCCGTGTTAAATGTCTCCTTGAGTCCTCAACACTGAGACATTTATTAACGAAGGATATTGAGTCATTAACGAATACGTTGGCTAAAATA